>OY829916.1:4467740-5067740 GCA_963691935.1 Nephrotoma guestfalica | reverse complement strand
ATTTATCCAACTTCTCAAAATAAGCGTTCGTTTCCGCTACTATTTCATCATTTGGCCAAAATCTCTTTCCACCAAGCAATTTATTCATGCTTGGAAATAGAAAAAAGTTACAAGGGGAACTACATCAGATGAATATGGTAGATTTGAAAGCAATTTGAAGCCCAATTCATTCAATTTTTGCTGTGATTTCCATGATGAATGTGATGCTGCCTTGTTATGATGGAAGAGTAATGTTTTCTTCTGCAAATGTGTTCGTTTTTAGTTAATTTTTTCATTCAAAGTGCTTACCCTTAGTAAGTGCTGGATACATGTTATCCACCGTTATGAATCGTCGCAATAATCCAGTTGAATTACCTGAAACATCTCCAAACATTGCTTAGAAATGGCCATTCAAATCTTATTGATGTAGTTATTTTTATTTTGTAACACAGTCGAATTCCCGTGATCTTTTATGAACCTTTTTGTATAAGAAAAATCTTTTAAAAATTCTTTCTCTGTTTTTGTAAACTTTCTGTGATGATTGTGATTTTTGAAATTAGTAAAAATGTTAACTAATTGGTTATAATTTGTGTGAAAGGAACTAAAGTATTATTTATTGCTGAACAAAATTTTTCACCTAGTTTTAGAACATCAATCATTACCACCTACACTTATATGGTTAATACGGTTACCAAATACTAATGCACATATAATATTATTATTTTTTTTAATATTTCGAGCCTTAATTTTATCATACCCGATTTTGAAACTTTCTTCTAATTTAATTTTGAATATGCTGAAAAAATATGCCATGTTTTTGATGATCTGCATTTTCTGGCCAATAATTTTGCTGAACTTGTTTATACTCAAAAATGTTTCTGCATTTTCTTGCTTCTAATTCCAGAGAATATAATAATTCTAAACCACATATACAGGGTGTTCCATTGGAACGAGTTCAAATGAATAGGGCTGAGTCAATGTATTGAAGAAAAGTCCATATGCCCGGAAATGAACCATTTCTCACTTAAATCGTATTTCAAATTATTTAGCATAGCAGCTTACCTTGAATCATGTAATTGCCAATATTTTTTCTGAAAATTAAAATAACACAAGTGTTGTTCTATAATTTTGAAGGCCCCGAGTTCTTCTTTCTTCTCGGGAATGAACATTTTCATCGATACTGTTTTCCATAAAGAAAACATTGGTGGAATTAAAAAAATTATGCTCAAGATTAAAAAAAAATGATTTTGTTCATTTTTGGTCAAAAAAGATCCTAATATTTTTGTATTGTACGATTTGCTAAGTTTTGAACTTCAAAAACTATTTTCGAAATGATTTCCATTTTGTAACAAGCATAGTTGGAGCCGTGTGGCAGAAACCATGTTGAAATTTGCTAAATTTTTTCTATATTGTTGCCGGCATTATTGAATCGAGTAACCAACTGTGCTCTAGTCTGAATGTTTGTTGACAGAAAAATGTAGTCGTATTAAATTTGGAGATCTAGGTGGCCAAGCTATAGGTCCGTTGCGACCAATCCTCCGCCCTGGATAATTTATATCAAACCAATCAGCGTTCCGCAGTGTGCAGGAGCTTCAACTTGTTGATACAAGAAAGTATTTCTTATGATGAGTTGTACTACTTCTTTCATTCAAAAATTGAAGATAGTTTTGTGAGTTCAATCTTGCAGGTGGTTAAATTGGCCCGATAAAATTATTTCCAAATATGTCACACCATACATTAACATTAAATCGTCTTTTGAATGATGATTTTCGCTTAACATGTGGATTTTTGGCTGCCACTCATGAAGATTGTAGAAATTTGTTGCTCCAGCCTTCGTAAATGTCGATTCATCGGTCCATAATATAGATATAAAGGATTATGTTCCTCATTGTTTCAGAGTAAACGACAGAAATCGACCGGTAGAAATTCTTGCACTAGAGTGTAATGGAATGCGTGTAAAGACGTCTCGTGCTAATGGTGGGATTTCTTCGTACAGAATTCTAAATTTCTTCAACGCATAAAATAAGTTGTTTCTAGTGGCGCACAGGTTGTGTTATCCGATAGAAACAAAAATACATTGACGTGATATCTCCAGAGTTGACTTCTGTACAAAAAATGTTCGGTATAGGGACGAGTCTTTATTAAGTCCTTAACATCTAAATACTGAAATACTGTGTATAACAACAACATGACCCCTAACATTACATTTCTCCCCCACCCCCCCCCCCCCCCCCCCCACCCCAAATTATCATAGCGATGTTATATATAACTAGAAATTTTTGAAAAAAAATGTTAATTAATGTTAAAAAATAATGTTAATTCTCAGTACGTCCCTCATTGGTGATGGTCTTCATTTTGATTACTGCTTCAAAAAGTTGCTATCAGTTTTTTTTTTTAGATTAAACTTTATAAGTCACGCTAGTCAACCTGTCATAAAATGTACATAAATAAGTGCTTAATCTTAACCAAGTTTAATTCCAAAATTTTTCTAATGCTGCTAGTTGATCATCAAATCTAAGTAAAGTTGTGACATATGAAATACTACTCGGTTGGTTGAAATCTTGAAGTACACAATGCAAAATAACAATGCCAAAAAATATTTGGTGGCCTTTTCATTTATTTCGGTGAAATGAATTACGAAATTATCAATCGAAAAAGTTCCAACTTCATTTATGTGTTTAATACTTATAGCAAATCGTATTGTCTTGATGAGAAAAATGATCAACATTTTTAAACTGATGGTAACTTGCGGTAAGATGGCCAATTTATGTTACGGGGTTGTTTTATTAATATTTAATTATTTTTATAATTTTTAATCCCCTTTAAATATTCTTGTTTAGTATGAAATCATATTGATTTCATTTGGGAGAGTGCACGCTCGGGATCGATATTTGCAAGAAAGAATCGGGCACTCTCACCTTTAGTAGTTTGATATATTATTTTAAAAAAAAATTGTAATTGGCAGAGTTACCAAAAAAATTGTATAGTTTACATTTAGTTTTTTTCTGTGTTATAAAAACAGTTTGGTGTCGATGAAACAAACATCGCGATAAATATGTTATAATTCAATAAAATAATTTTTTTTATAGATTCGTTAGTAATTTTGTTTAGATACTTCGACTATTTTAACCATTTATACCCATAATATGTTTTTTTTTTTGTATTTTTAAGAGAATATTATATTTGAAAAACATTTTAAAGATTCTATAAATATACATAATGAATTAAAAATTATACATTATTTCAATAAATAATTAAATAAAGAAACAAAATAAAGTATATATATATATATATATATATATATATATATATATATATATATATATATATATATATATATATATATATATATATATATATATATATATATATATATATATATATATATATATATATATATATATATATATATATATATATATATATATATATATATATATATATATATATATATATATATATATATAATATTTAATAAATAATTTAAAAAATATGTAACTTAAATTAATATAGAATATTATATACATAAATTAATATAAATAAATAATATGCAAAATTGTAGTGTATAGATATGTCTTTAGGGTCCGAGTTATATACATGAATATATAATTATTAATAATGTAGTTGTTTACATATATACATTATACACATATTATATATACATGCGTAAACATAATATTTACCTATACATATCTATATAGTCAACTTACGATATTAATTCAAAACAATAACATATGCCTTTTATTTATTATTTAAATTATTAAATAATTTCAATCAGTGTCAGTTGCCACCACAAATGATGTGTTTCTTTTAAAGTGGTGCTGAAACGCAAATCAACGAAATAGCACTTAAAAAACGACAATTCACTAAAAACGACAAATCACCAAAAACAATAATTAATCGAGAAAGCAATTCACTGAAAACGACAAATCACCGAAAACGACAAATCACTGAAAAACACCGAAAAATATAATTCATCGAAAACAAAATGAAAATTATCGGAAAACAACGTGTATAGATTATAGGCGAATAAGACGACATATTGCACAAAATTAAACGAATCTATACTCAAAATTATATCATTAACGCAAACTAACCGAAACTTCCTGATTCTGACTACAATTTATCCGTTCCAAATCAGTAAGGCAGGGGTTTTCACAAATAAACCTTCAACATTTTATTGTTCAAATTCAGATCGAAAATTATTACAGGTAATGTATGGGGTAATGTATATGGCATTACATGGTGTGATGGGTAAGTGTCTTGCCTTCAAAGTTTGCGGTCTCTGGTTCGAGACTCGCGTGCGCTATTGGTGCAAATATTTATATCCATAAATATGCAACACTTTGATATAGTTTTTTAAATTAAACCAAGCAAAATTATAATAAATATAAATTCAATGCATATTTAATTTAACATATAAGCGTTTTATTACGTATAGTACTGTGTGGTGTGATGGTTATGTGTCTTGCATTCCAACTTGCGGTCTCGGGTTCGAGACTCGCATTCGCCGTTGGTTGCTAAATTTATTTTCATAAAACATAAAACACTTTAATTATAAATTATTAAATAAAAAAGCAAAATTTTAAATAAAAACAAATCCAATGCATTTTAATTAATTAAATAAATCTAATCTTTTCATTATATATTGCGCAATTTGACATAAAAACCGTTTTCAAAATCAAGTTTTGACGTCATTTTGAATTTATTATTTTATTACAATTTTTTGTTTTAAACAACTCGAAATCTATTGTTACGTAATTGCATTCGGAATGCATTCATATTTATGTGCGCCTATTACACGAAAACAAAAATTTCGAATATTTTGTGATTTTTTAAATTCGGTTTGTCATTCGATTTATTTTTATGTGCGCCTATTACTTTTGTTTAATTTTTCTGTCTGAAAAAATTCATAAAATTCTCGAGATTTTTGGTTTTCGTTTAACAGGCGCACATAAAAATAAATCGAATGACAAAATCGAATTTAAAAAATCACAAAATATTCGAAATTTTTTTTTTTCGTGTAATAGGCGCACATAAATATGAATCGATGTGCATTTTGAATTTGCGCTATTGGATTCAAGGTGTCGCACCTTGAACCAAAACGTTTATTTTTGTATTTTATATAATGGATCGTACGTATTATACTTCGTGGTGTGATGAGTAAGAGTGTTTCCTTTTAACTTGCGGGCTGTGGTTCGAAACTTGTATGCTGCCCCAATTTTTATTTTCAAAAAATTAAACACATTAATTTATTTATTATTCGATAAAATATGCAAAAACTTTTTATTAAATACAAATGAAGAATACAATAAGACAAAATAGAATATCTATAATTAATATATAATTTATTTTAGCCGCAATTTTATTTTAAATGGCGTGTCCTTAACAAACTGCGGTTTCGGGTTCAGCACTCCTTGTTACCAGAATTTTTGTCTGTAATAAAAAAAATTAAATTAATTTTTAAATAAAATAAGCAAAATTTTAATAAATACAAATGTAATGCATTTTAATTAAATTAAAGCCATTTATTACAAAATGCAGAATTAAAGAGAAAAGCGTAAAATTATCACATTTTAACGCAATTATGAATTTAATGAATCATTTTCCTGTCCTAAAAAAATCATAAAATACTCGAGAATTATAAGGAAAGCGCGGTTTTTGAAAGAATCGTATTTTGAAATCCGCGGTCACATTTTGTAATCGAGCCTGAATTGCGTGCGAATAAGGCGACATATTGCACCTACTTAAACGAATCTCTACTCAAAACTACATCAATAACACAAAATAACCGAAACTTACTGAATCTGTGGCAATACATTCTATCCGTTCAAAATCAGTAAGGCTAACCATCAGGGATTTTCGCAAAAAACTGAAAATATTTTTTTGTTGAAATTTAGGTTCAAAATGATTATAGGTAATGGGAATAATATGTTTAGCAAGAAACTAACGACAATTTGCCTATGGAAAGCGGGGTTATTGGAAGAATCGTATTTTGAAATCCGCGGTCACATTTTGTAATCGAGCCTGAATTGCGTGCGAATAAGGCGACATATTGCACCTACTTAAACGAATCTCTACTCAAAACTACATCAATAACACAAAATAACCGAAACTTACTGAATCTGTGGCAATACATTCTATCCGGCTAACCATCAGGGATTTTCGCAAAAAACTGAAAATATTTTTTTGTTGAAATTTAGGTTTGTCAAAATGATTATAGTTAATGGGAATAATATGTTTAGCAAGAAACTAACGACAATTTGCCTATGGAAAGCGGGGTTATTGGAAGAATCGTATTTTGAAATCCGCGGTCACATTTTGTAATCGAGCCTGAATTGCGTGCGAATAAGGCGACATATTGCACCTACTTAAACGAATCTCTACTCAAAACTACATCAATAACACAAAATAACCGAAACTTACTGAATCTGTGGCAATACATTCTATCCGTTCAAAATCAGTAAGGCTAACCATCAGGGATTTTCGCAAAAAACAGAAAATATTTTTTTGTTGAAATTTAGGTTCAAAATGATTATAGGTAATGGGAATAATATGTTTAGCAAGAAACTAACGACAATTTGCCTATGGAAAGCGGGGTTATTGGAAGAATCGTATTTTGAAATCCGCGGTCACATTTTGTAATCGAGCCTGAATTGCGTGCGAATAAGGCGACATATTGCACCTACTTAAACGAATCTCTACTCAAAACTACATCAATAACACAAAATAACCGAAACTTACTGAATCTGTGGCAATACATTCTATCCGGCTAACCATCAGGGATTTTCGCAAAAAACTGAAAATATTTTTTTGTTGAAATTTAGGTTTGTCAAAATGATTATAGTTAATGGGAATAATATGTTTAGCAAGAAACTAACGACAATTTGCCTATGGAAAGCGGGGTTATTGGAAGAATCGTATTTTGAAATCCGCGGTCACATTTTGTAATCGAGCCTGAATTGCGTGCGAATAAGGCGACATATTGCACCTACTTAAACGAATTTCTACTCAAAACTACATCAATAACACAAAATAACCGAAACTTACTGAATCTGTGGCAATACATTCTATCCGTTCAAAATCAGTAAGGCTAACCATCAGGGGTTTTCGCAAAAAACTGAAAATATTTTTTTGTTGAAATTTAGGTTCAAAATGATTATAGGTAATGGGAATAATATGTTTAGCAAGAAACTAACGACAATTTGCCTATGGAAAGCGAGGTTATTGGAAGAATCGTATTTTGAAATCCGCGGTCACATTTTGTAATCGAGCCTGAATTGCGTGCGAATAAGGCGACATATTGCACCTACTTAAACGAATCTCTACTCAAAACAACATCGATAACACAAAATAACCGAAACTTACTGAATCTGTGACAATACATTTTATCCGTTCAAAATCAGTAAGGCTAACCATCAGGGATTTTCGCAAAAAACTGAAAATATTTTTTTGTTGAAATCTAGGTTCAAAATGATTATAGGTAATGGAAATAATATGTTTAGCAAGAAACTAACGACAATTTGCCTATGGAAAGCGGGGTTATTGGAAGAATCGTATTTTGAAATCCGCGGTCACATTTTGTAATCGAGCCTGAATTGCGTGCGAATAAGGCGACATATTGCACCTACTTAAACGAATCTCTACTCAAAACTACATCAATAACACAAAATAACCGAAACTTACTGAATCTGTGGCAATACATTTTATCCGTTCAAAACCAGTAAGGCTCACCATCAGGGATTTTCGCAAAAAACTGAAAATATTTTTTTGTTGAAATTTAGGTTCAAAATGATTATAGGTAATGGGAATAATATGTTTAGCAAGAAACTAACGACAATTTGCCTATGGAAAGCGGGGTTATTGGAAGAATCGTATTTTGAAATCCGCGGTCACATTTTGTAATCGAGCCTGAATTGCGTGCGAATAAGGCGACATATTGCACCTACTTAAACGAATCTCTACTCAAAACTACATCAATAACACAAAATAACCGAAACTTACTGAATCTGTGGCAATACATTTTATCCGTTCAAAACCAGTAAGGCTAACCATCAGGGATTTTCGCAAAAAACTGAAAATATTTTTTTGTTGAAATTTAGGTTCAAAATGATTATAGGTAATGGGAATAATGTGTTTAGCAAGAAACTAACGACAATTTGCCTATGGAAAGCGAGGTTATTGGAGGAATCGTATTTTGAAATCCGCGGTCACATTTTGTAATCGAGCCTGAATTGCGTGCGAATAAGGCGACATATTGCACCTACTTAAACGAATCTCTACTCAAAACTACATCAATAACACAAAATAACCGAAACTTACTGAATCTGTGGCAATACATTTTATCCGTTCAAAATCAGTAAGGCTAACTAACCATCAGGGATTTTCGCAAAAAACTGAAAATATTTTTTTGTTGAAATTTAGGTTTGTCAAAATGATTATAGTTAATGGGAATAATATGTTTAGCAAGAAACTAACGACAATTTGCCTATGGAAAGCGAGGTTGTTGGAAGAATCGTATTTTGAAATCCGCGGTCACATTTTGTAATCGAGCCTGAATTGCGTGCGAATAAGGCGACATATTGCACCTACTTAAACGAATCTCTACTCAAAACTACATCAATAACACAAAATAACCGAAACTTACTGAATCTGTGGCAATACATTCTATCCGTTCAAAATCAGTAAGGCTAACCATCAGGGATTTTCGCAAAAAACTGAAAAAATTTTTTTGTCGAAATCTAGGTTCAAAATGATTATAGGTAATGGAAATAATATGTTTAGCAAGAAACTAACGACAATTTGCCTATGGAAAGCGGGGTTATTGGAAGAATCATATTTTGAAATCCGCGGTCACATTTTGTAATCGAGCCTGAATTGCGTGCGAATAAGGCGACATATTGCACCTACTTAAACGAATCTCTACTCAAAACTACATCAATAACACAAAATAACCGAAACTTACTGAATCTGTGGCAATACATTCTATCCGGCTAACCATCAGGGATTTTCGCAAAAAACTGAAAATATTTTTTTGTTGAAATTTAGGTTTGTCAAAATGATTATAGTTAATGGGAATAATATGTTTAGCAAGAAACTAACGACAATTTGCCTATGGAAAGCGGGGTTATTGGAAGAATCGTATTTTGAAATCCGCGGTCACATTTTGTAATCGAGCCTGAATTGCGTGCGAATAAGGCGACATATTGCACCTACTTAAACGAATCTCTACTCAAAACTACATCAATAACACAAAATAACCGAAACTTACTGAATCTGTGGCAATACATTTTATCCGTTCAAAACCAGTAAGGCTAACCATAAGGGATTTTCGCAAAAAACTGAAAATATTTTATTGTTGAAATTTAGGTTCAAAATGATTATAGGTAATGGGAATAATATGTTTAGCAAGAAACTAACGACAATTTGCCTATGGAAAGCGGGGTTATTGGAAGAATCGTATTTTGAAATCCGCGGTCACATTTTGTAATCGAGCCTGAATTGCGTGCGAATAAGGCGACATATTGCACCTACTTAAACGAATCTCTACTCAAAACTACATCAATAACACAAACTAACCGAAACTTACTGAATCTGTGGCAATACATTCTATCCGTTCAAAATCAGTAAGGCTAACCATCAGGGATTTTCGCAAAAAACTGAAAATATTTTTTTGTTGAAATCTAGGTTCAAAATGATTATAGGTAATGGAAATAATATGTTTAGCAAGAAACTAACGACAATTTGCCTATGGAAAGCGGGGTTATTGGAAGAATCGTATTTTGAAATCCGCGGTCACATTTTGTAATCGAGCCTGAATTGCGTGCGAATAAGGCGACATATTGCACCTACTTAAACGAATCTCTACTCAAAACTACATCAATAACACAAAATAACCGAAACTTACTGAATCTGTGGCAATACATTCTATCCGTTCAAAATCAGTAAGGCTAACTAACCATCAGGGATTTTCGCAAAAAACTGAAAAAATTTTATTGTTGAAATTTAGGTTCAAAATGATTATAGGTAATGGGAATAATATGTTTAGCAAGAAACTAACGACAATTTGCCTATGGAAAGCGAGGTTATTGGAAGAATCGTATTTTGAAATCCGCGGTCACATTTTGTAATCGAGCCTGAATTGCGTGCGAATAAGGCGACATATTGCACCTACTTAAACGAATCTCTACTCAAAACAACATCGATAACACAAAATAACCGAAACTTACTGAATCGGTGGCAATACATTTTATCCGTTCAAAATCAGTAAGGCTAACCATCAGGGATTTTCGCAAAAAACTGAAAATATTTTTTTGTTGAAATTTAGGTTCAAAATGATTATAGGTAATGGGAATAATATGTTTAGCAAGAAACTAACGACAATTTGCCTATGGAAAGCGGGGTTATTGGAAGAATCGTATTTTGAAATCCGCGGTCACATTTTGTAATCGAGCCTGAATTGCGTGCGAATAAGGCGACATATTGCACCTACTTAAACGAATCTCTACTCAAAACTACATCAATAACACAAAATAACCGAAACTTACTGAATCTGTGGCAATACATTTTATCCGTTCAAAACCAGTAAGGCTAACCATCAGGGATTTTCGCAAAAAACTGAAAATATTTTTTTGTTGAAATTTAGGTTCAAAATGATTATAGGTAATGGGAATAATATGTTTAGCAAGAAACTAACGACAATTTGCCTATGGAAAGCGGGGTTATTGGAAGAATCGTATTTTGAAATCCGCGGTCACATTTTGTAATCGAGCCTGAATTGCGTGCGAATAAGGCGACATATTGCACCTACTTAAACGAATCTCTACTCAAAACTACATCAATAACACAAAATAACCGAAACTTACTGAATCTGTGGCAATACATTCTATCCGTTCAAAATCAGTAAGGCTAACCATCAGGGATTTTCGCAAAAAACTGAAAATATTTGTTTGTTGAAATCTAGGTTCAAAATGATTATAGGTAATGGAAATAATATGTTTAGCAAGAAACTAACGACAATTTGCCTATGGAAAGCGGGGTTATTGGAAGAATCGTATTTTGAAATCCGCGGTCACATTTTGTAATCGAGCCTGAATTGCGTGCGAATAAGGCGACATATTGCACCTACTTAAACGAATCTCTACTCAAAACTACATCAATAACACAAAATAACCGAAACTTACTGAATCTGTGGCAATACATTCTATCCGTTCAAAATCAGTAAGGCTAACTAACCATCAGGGATTTTCGCAAAAAACTGAAAAAATTTTATTGTTGAAATTTAGGTTCAAAATGATTATAGGTAATGGGAATAATATGTTTAGCAAGAAACTAACGACAATTTGCCTATGGAAAGCGGGGTTATTGGAAGAATCGTATTTTGAAATCCGCGGTCACATTTTGTAATCGAGCCTGAATTGCGTGCGAATAAGGCGACATATTGCACCTACTTAAACGAATCTCTACTCAAAACTACATCAATAACACAAAATAACCGAAACTTACTGAATCTGTGGCAATACATTTTATTCGTTCAAAATCAGTAAGGCTAACTAACCATCAGGGATTTTCGCAAAAAACTGAAAATATTTTTTTGTTGAAATTTAGGTTTGTCAAAATGATTATAGTTAATGGGAATAATATGTTTAGCAAGAAACTAACGACAATTTGCCTATGGAAAGCGAGGTTATTGGAAGAATCGTATTTTGAAATCCGCGGTCACATTTTGTAATCGAGCCTGAATTGCGTGCGAATAAGGCGACATATTGCACCTACTTAAACGAATCTCTACTCAAAACAACATCGATAACACAAAATAACCGAAACTTACTGAATCTGTGGCAAAACATTTTATCCGTTCAAAATCAGTAAGGCTAACCATCAGGGATTTTCGCAAAAAACTGAAAATATTTTTTTGTTGAAATCTAGGTTCAAAATGATTATAGGTAATGGGAATAATATGTTTAGCAAGAAACTAACGACAATTTGCCTATGGAAAGCGGGGTTATTGGAAGAATCGTATTTTGAAATCCGCGGTCACATTTTGTAATCGAGCCTGAATTGCGTGCGAATAAGGCGACATATTGCACCTACTTAAACGAATCTCTACTCAAAACTACATCAATAACACAAAATAACCGAAACTTACTGAATCTGTGGCAATACATTTTATCCGTTCAAAACCAGTAAGGCTGACCATCAGGGATTTTCGCAAAAAACTGAAAATATTTTTTTGTTGAAATTTAGGTTCAAAATGATTATAGGTAATGGGAATAATATGTTTAGCAAGAAACTAACGACAATTTGCCTATGGAAAGCGGGGTTATTGGAAGAATCGTATTTTGAAATCCGCGGTCACATTTTGTAATCGAGCCTGAATTGCGTGCGAATAAGGCGACATATTGCACCTACTTAAACGAATCTCTACTCAAAACTACATCAATAACACAAAATAACCGAAACTTACTGAATCTGTGGCAATACATTTTATCCGTTCAAAATCAGTAAGGCTAACCTGAATTGCGTGCGAATAAGGCGACATATTGCACCTACTTAAACGAATCTCTACTCAAAACTACATCGATAACACAAAATAACCGAAACTTACTGAATCTGTGGCAAAACATTTTATCCGTTCAAAATCAGTAAGGCTAACCATCAGGGATTTTCGCAAAAAACTGAAAATATTTTTTTGTTGAAATTTAGGTTCAAAATGATTATAGGTAATGGGAATAATATGTTTAGCAAGAAACTAACGACAATTTGCCTATGGAAAGCGGGGTTATTAGAAGAATCGTATTTTGAAATCCGCGGTCACATTTTGTAATCGAGCCTGAATTGCGTGCGAATAAGGCGACATATTGCACCTACTTAAACGAATCTCTACTCAAAACTACATCAATAACACAAAATAACCGAAACTTACTGAATCTGTGGCAATACATTTTATCCGTTCAAAATCAGTAAGGCTGACCATCAGGGATTTTCGCAAAAAACTGAAAATATTTTTTTGTTGAAATTTAGGTTCAAACTGATTATAGGTAATGGGAATAATATGTTTAGCAAGAAACTAACGACAATTTGCCTATGGAAAGCGGGGTTATTGGAAGAATCGTATTTTGAAATCCGCGGTCACATTTTGTAATCGAGCCTGAATTGCGTGCGAATAAGGCGACATATTGCACCTACTTAAACGAATCTCTACTCAAAACTACATCAATAACACAAAATAACCGAAACTTACTGAATCTGTGGCAAAACATTTTATCCGTTCAAAATCAGTAAGGCTAACCATCAGGGATTTTCGCAAAAAACTGAAAATATTTTTTTGTTGAAATTTAGGTTCAAAATGATTATAGGTAATGGGAATAATATGTTTAGCAAGAAACTAACGACAATTTGCCTATGGAAAGCGGGGTTACTGGAGGAATCGTATTTTGAAATCCGCGGTCACATTTTGTAATCGAGCCTGAATTGCGTGCGAATAAGGCGACATATTGCACCTACTTAAACGAATCTCTACTCAAAACTACATCAATAACACAAAATAACCGAAACTTACTGAATCTGTGGCAATACATTTTATCCGTTCAAAATCAGTAAGGCTAACCATCAGGGATTTTCGCAAAAAACTGAAAATATTTTTTTGTTGAAATCTAGGTTCAAAATGATTATAGGTAATGGAAATAATATGTTTAGCAAGAAACTAACGACAATTTGCCTATGGAAAGCGGGGTTATTGGAAGAATCGTATTTTGAAATCCGCGGTCACATTTTGTAATCGAGCCTGAATTGCGTGCGAATAAGGCGACATATTGCACCTACGTAAACGAATCTCTACTCAAAACTACATCAATAACACAAAATAACCGAAACTTACTGAATCTGTGGCAATACATTTTATCCGTTCAAAACCAGTAATGCTAACCATCAGGGATTTTCGCAAAAAACTGAAAATATTTTTTTGTTGAAATTTAGGTTCAAAATGATTATAGGTAATGGGAATAATGTGTTTAGCAAGAAACTAACGACAATTTGCCTATGGAAAGCGGGGTTATTGGAAGAATCGTATTTTGAAATCCGCGGTCACATTTTGTAATCGAGCCTGAATTGCGTGCGAATAAGGCGACATATTGCACCTACTTAAACGAATCTCTACTCAAAACTACATCAATAACACAAAATAACCGAAACTTACTGAATCTGTGGCAAAACATTTTATCCGTTCAAAATCAGTAAGGCTAACCATCAGGGATTTTCGCAAAAAACTGAAAATATTTTTTTGTTGAAATTTAGGTTCAAAATGATTATAAGTAATGGGAATAATATGTTTAGCAAGAAACTAACGACGATTTGCCTATGGAAAGCGGGGTTATTGGAAGAATCGTATTTTGAAATCCGCGGTCACATTTTGTAATCGAGCCTGAATTGCGTGCGAATAAGGCGACATATTGCACCTACTTAAACGAATCTCTACTCAAAACTACATCAATAACACAAAATAACCGAAACTTACTGAATCTGTGGCAATACATTTTATCCGTTCAAAACCAGTAAGGCTAACCATCAGGGATTTTCGCAAAAAACTGAAAATATTTTTTTGTTGAAATTTAGGTTCAAAATGATTATAGGTAATGGGAATAATGTGTTTAGCAAGAAACTAACGACAATTTGCCTATGGAAAGCGGGGTTATTGGAAGAATCGTATTTTGAAATCCGCGGTCACATTTTGTAATCGAGCCTGAATTGCGTGCGAATAAGGCGACATATTGCACCTACTTAAACGAATCTCTACTCAAAACTACATCAATAACACAAAATAACCGAAACTTACTGAATCTGTGGCAATACATTTTATCCGTTCAAAATCAGTAAGGCTAACCCATCAGGGATTTGCGCAAAAAACTGAAAATATTTTTTTGTTGAAATTTAGGTTCAAAATGATTATAGGTAATGGGAATAATATGTTTAGCAAGAAACTAACGACAATTTGCCTATGGAAAGCGGGGTTATTGGAAGAATCGTATTTTGAAATCCACGGTCACATTTTGTAATCGAGCCTGAATTGCGTGCGAATAAGGCGACATATTGCACCTACTTAAACGAATCTCTACTCAAAACTACATCAATAACACAAAATAACCGAAACTTACTGAATCTGTGGCAATACATTTTATCCGTTCAAAATCAGTAAGGCTAACCATCAGGGATTTTCGCAAAAAACTGAAAATATTTTTTTGTTGAAATTTAGGTTCAAAATGATTATAGGTAATGGGAATAATATGTTTAGCAAGAAACTAACGACAATTTGCCTATGGAAAGCGGGGTTATTGGAAGAATCGTATTTTGAAATCCGCGGTCACATTTTGTAATCGAGCCTGAATTGCGTGCGAATAGGGCGACATATTGCACCTACTTAAACGAATCTCTACTCAAAACTACATCAATAACACAAAATAACCGAAACTTACTGAATCTGTGGCAATACATTTTATCCGTTCAAAATCAGTAAGGCTAACCATCAGGGATTTTCGCAAAAAACTGAAAATATTTTATTGTTGAAATTTAGGTTCAAAATGATTATAGGTAATGGGAATAATATGTTTAGCAAGAAACTAACGACAATTTGCCTATGGAAAGCGGGGTTATTGGAAGAATCGTATTTTGAAATCCGCGGTCACATTTTGTAATCGAGCCTGAATTGCGTGCGAATAAGGCGACATATTGCACCTACTTAAACGAATCTCTACTCAAAACTACATCAATAACACAAAATAACCGAAACTTACTGAATCTGTGGCAATACATTTTATCCGTTCAAAATCAGTAAGGCTAACCATCAGGGATTTTCGCAAAAAACTGAAAATATTTTTTTGTTGAAATTTAGGTTCAAAATGATTATAGGTAATGGGAATAATATGTTTAGCAAGAAACTAACGACAATTTGCCTATGGAAAGCGGGGTTATTGGAAGAATCGTATTTTGAAATCCGCGGTCACATTTTGTAAACGAGCCTGAATTGCGTGCGAATAAGGCGACATATTGCACCTACTTAAACGAATCTCTACTCAAAACTACATCAATAACACAAAATAACCGAAACTTACTGAATCTGTGGCAATACATTTTATCCGTTCAAAATCAGTAAGGCTAATCATCAGGGATTTTCGCAAAAAACTGAAAATATTTTTTTGTTGAAATTTAGGTTCAAAATGATTATAGGTAATGGGAATAATATGTTTAGCAAGAAACTAACGACAATTTGCCTATGGAAAGCGGGGTTATTGGAAGAATCGTATTTTGAAATCCGCGGTCACATTTTGTAATCGAGCCTGAATTGCGTGCGAATAAGGCGACATATTGCACCTACTTAAACGAATCTCTACTCAAAACTACATCAATAACACAAAATAACCGAAACTTACTGAATCTGTGGCAATACATTTTATCCGTTCAAAATCAGTAAGGCTAACCATCAGGGATTTTCGCAAAAAACTGAAAATATTTTTTTGTTGAAATTTAGGTTCAAAATGATTATAGGTAATGGGAATAATATGTTTAGCAAGAAACTAACGACAATTTGCCTATGGAAAGCGGGGTTATTGGAAGAATCGTATTTTGAAATCCGCGGTCACATTTTGTAATCGAGCCTGAATTGCGTGCGAATAAGGCGACATATTGCACCTACTTAAACGAATCTCTACTCAAAACTACATCAATAACACAAAATAACCGAAACTTACTGAATCTGTGGCAATACATTTTATCCGTTCAAAATCAGTAAGGCTAACCATCAGGGATTTTCGCAAAAAACTGAAAATATTTTTTTGTTGAAATCTAGGTTCAAAATGATTATAGGTAATGGGAATAATATGTTTAGCAAGAAACTAACGACAATTTGCCTATGGAAAGCGGGTTATTGGAAGAATCGTATTTTGAAATCCGTGGTCACATTTTGTAATCGAGCCTGAATTGCGTGCGAATAAGGCCACATATTGCACCTACTTAAACGAATCTCTACTCAAAACTACATCAATAACACAAAATAACCGAAACTTACTGAATCTGTGGCAAAACATTTTATCCGTTCAAAATCAGTAAGGCTAACCATCAGGGATTTTCGCAAAAAACTGAAAATATTTTTTTGTTGAAATTTAGGTTCAAAATGATTATAGGTAATGGGAATAATATGTTTAGCAAGAAACTAACGACAATTTGCCTATGGAAAGCGGGGTTATTGGAAGAATCGTATTTTGAAATCCGCGGTCACATTTTGTAATCGAGCCTGAATTGCGTGCGAATAAGGCGACATATTGCACCTACTTAAACGAATCTCTACTCAAAACTACATCGATAACACAAAATAACCGAAACTTACTGAATCTGTGGCAAAACATTTTATCCGTTCAAAATCAGTAAGGCTAACTAACCATCAGGGATTTTCGCAAAAAACTGAAAATATTTTTTTGTTGAAATTTAGGTTCAAAATGATTATAGGTAATGGGAATAATATGTTTAGCAAGAAACTAACGACAATTTGCCTATGGAAAGCGGGGTTATTGGAAGAATCGTATTTTGAAATCCGCGGTCACATTTTGTAATCGAGCCTGAATTGCGTGCGAATAAGGCGACATATTGCACCTACTTAAACGAATCTCTACTCAAAACTACATCAATAACACAAAATAACCGACATAGGTAATGGGAATAATATGTTTAGCAAGAAACTAACGACAATTTGCCTATGGAAAGCGGGGTTATTGGAAGAATCGTATTTTGAAATCCGCGGTCACATTTTGTAATCGAGCCTGAATTGCGTGCGAATAAGGCGACATATTGCACCTACTTAAACGAATCTCTACTCAAAACTACATCAATAACACAAAATAACCGAAACTTACTGAATCTGTGGCAATACATTTTATCCGTTCAAAATCAGTAAGGCTAACCATCAGGGATTTTCGCAAAAAACTGAAAATATTTTTTTGTTGAAATTTAGGTTCAAAATGATTATAGGTAATGGGAATAATATGTTTAGCAAGAAACTAACGACAATTTGCCTATGGAAAGCGGGGTTATTGGAAGAATCGTATTTTGAAATTCGCGGTCACATTTTGTAATCGAGCCTGAATTGCGTGCGAATAAGGCGACATATTGCACCTACTTAAACGAATCTCTACTCAAAACTACATCAATAACACAAAATAACCGAAACTTACTGAATCTGTGGCAATACATTTTATCCGTTCAAAATCAGTAAGGCTAACCATCAGGGATTTTCGCAAAAAACTGAAAATATTTTTTTGTTGAAATCTAGGTTCAAAATGATTATAGGTAATGGAAATAATATGTTTAGCAAGAAACTAACGACAATTTGCCTATGGAAAGCGGGTTATTGGAAGAATCGTATTTTGAAATCCGCGGTCACATTTTGTAATCGAGCCTGAATTGCGTGCGAATAAGGCGACATATTGCACCTACTTAAACGAATCTCTACTCAAAACTACATCGATAACACAAAATAACCGAAACTTACTGAATCTGTGGCAAAACATTTTATCCGTTCAAAATCAGTAAGGCTAACCATCAGGGATTTTCGCAAAAAACTGAAAATATTTTTTTGTTGAAATTTAGGTTCAAAATGATTATAGGTAATGGGAATAATATGTTTAGCAAGAAACTAACGACAATTTGCCTATGGAAAGCGGGGTTATTGGAAGAATCGTATTTTGAAATCCGCGGTCACATTTTGTAATCGAGCCTGAATTGCGTGCGAATAAGGCGACATATTGCACCTACTTAAACGAATCTCTACTCAAAACTACATCAATAACACAAAATAACCGAAACTTACTGAATCTGTGGCAATACATTTTATCCGTTCAAAATCAGTAAGGCTAACCATCAGGGATTTTCGCAAAAAACTGAAAATATTTTTTTGTTGAAATCTAGGTTCAAAATGATTATAGGTAATGGAAATAATATGTTTAGCAAGAAACTAACGACAATTTGCCTATGGAAAGCGGGTTATTGGAAGAATCGTATTTTGAAATCCGTGGTCACATTTTGTAATCGAGCCTGAATTGCGTGCGAATAAGGCCACATATTGCACCTACTTAAACGAATCTCTACTCAAAACTACATCAATAACACAAAATAACCGAAACTTACTGAATCTGTGGCAAAACATTTTATCCGTTCAAAATCAGTAAGGCTAACCATCAGGGATTTTCGCAAAAAACTGAAAATATTTTTTTGTTGAAATTTAGGTTCAAAATGATTATAGGTAATGGGAATAATATGTTTAGCAAGAAACTAACGACAATTTGCCTATGGAAAGCGGGGTTATTGGAAGAATCGTATTTTGAAATCCGCGGTCACATTTTGTAATCGAGCCTGAATTGCGTGCGAATAAGGCGACATATTGCACCTACTTAAACGAATCTCTACTCAAAACTACATCGATAACACAAAATAACCGAAACTTACTGAATCTGTGGCAAAACATTTTATCCGTTCAAAATCAGTAAGGCTAACCATCAGGGATTTTCGCAAAAAACTGAAAATATTTTTTTGTTGAAATTTAGGTTCAAAATGATTATAGGTAATGGGAATAATATGTTTAGCAAGAAACTAACGACAATTTGCCTATGGAAAGCGGGGTTATTGGAAGAATCGTATTTTGAAATCCGCGGTCACATTTTGTAATCGAGCCTGAATTGCGTGCGAATAAGGCGACATATTGCACCTACTTAAACGAATCTCTACTCAAAACTACATCAATAACACAAAATAACCGAAACTTATTGAATCTGTGGCAATACATTTTATCCGTTCAAAATCAGTAAGGCTAACCATCAGGGATTTTCGCAAAAAACTGAAAATATTTTTTTGTTGAAATCTAGGTTCAAAATGATTATAGATAATGGAAATAATATGTTTAGCAAGAAACTAACGACAATTTGCCTATGGAAAGCGGGTTATTGGAAGAATCGTATTTTGAAATCCGCGGTCACATTTTGTAATCGAGCCTGAATTGCGTGCGAATAAGGCGACATATTGCACCTACTTAAACGAATCTCTACTCAAAACTACATCAATAACACAAAATAACCGAAACTTACTGAATCTGTGGCAATACATTTTATCCGTTCAAAATCAGTAAGGCTAACCATCAGGGATTTTCGCAAAAAACTGAAAATATTTTTTTGTTGAAATCTAGGTTCAAAATGATTATAGGTAATGGAAATAATATGTTTAGCAAGAAACTAACGACAATTTGCCTATGGAAAGCGGGTTATTGGAAGAATCGTATTTTGAAATCCGTGGTCACATTTTGTAATCGAGCCTGAATTGCGTGCGAATAAGGCGACATATTGCACCTACTTAAACGAATCTCTACTCAAAACTACATCGATAACACAAAATAACCGAAACTTACTGAATCTGTGGCAAAACATTTTATCCGTTCAAAATCAGTAAGGCTAACTAACCATCAGGGATTTTCGCAAAAAACTGAAAATATTTTTTTGTTGAAATTTAGGTTCAAAATGATTATAGGTAATGGGAATAATATGTTTAGCAAGAAACTAACGACAATTTGCCTATGGAAAGCGGGGTTATTGGAAGAATCGTATTTTGAAATCCGCGATCACATTTTGTAATCGAGCCTGAATTGCGTGCGAATAAGGCGACATATTGCACCTACTTAAACGAATCTCTACTCAAAACTACATCAATAACACAAAATAACCGACATAGGTAATGGGAATAATATGTTTAGCAAGAAACTAACGACAATTTGCCTATGGAAAGCGGGGTTATTGGAAGAATCGTATTTTGAAATCCGCGGTCACATTTTGTAATCGAGCCTGAATTGCGTGCGAATAAGGCGACATATTGCACCTACTTAAACGAATCTCTACTCAAAACTACATCAATAACACAAAATAACCGAAACTTACTGAATCTGTGGCAATACATTTTATCCGTTCAAAATCAGTAAGGCTAACCATCAGGGATTTTCGCAAAAAACTGAAAATATTTTTTTGTTGAAATTTAGGTTCAAAATGATTATAGGTAATGGGAATAATATGTTTAGCAAGAAACTAACGACAATTTGCCTATGGAAAGCGGGGTTATTGGAAGAATCGTATTTTGAAATTCGCGGTCACATTTTGTAATCGAGCCTGAATTGCGTGCGAATAAGGCGACATATTGCACCTACTTAAACGAATCTCTACTCAAAACTACATCAATAACACAAAATAACCGAAACTTACTGAATCTGTGGCAATACATTTTATCCGTTCAAAATCAGTAAGGCTAACCATCAGGGATTTTCGCAAAAAACTGAAAATATTTTTTTGTTGAAATTTAGGTTCAAAATGATTATAGGTAATGGGAATAATATGTTTAGCAAGAAACTAACGA
This sequence comes from Nephrotoma guestfalica, assembly GCA_963691935.1. Taxonomy (NCBI): domain Eukaryota; kingdom Metazoa; phylum Arthropoda; class Insecta; order Diptera; family Tipulidae; genus Nephrotoma; species Nephrotoma guestfalica. The sequence goes on along the minus strand of OY829916.1, from coordinate 5,046,329 downwards.
CAGTTTGCCTATGGAAAGCGGGGTTATTGGAAGAATCGTATTTTGAAATCCGCGGTCACATTTTGTAATCGAGCCTGAATTGCGTGCGAATAAGGCGACATATTGCACCTACTTAAACGAATCTCTACTCAAAACTACATCAATAACACAAAATAACCGACATAGGTAATGGGAATAATATGTTTAGCAAGAAACTAACGACAATTTGCCTATGGAAAGCGGGGTTATTGGAAGAATCGTATTTTGAAATCCGCGGTCACATTTTGTAATCGAGCCTGAATTGCGTGCGAATAAGGCGACATATTGCACCTACTTAAACGAATCTCTACTCAAAACTACATCAATAACACAAAATAACCGAAACTTACTGAATCTGTGGCAATACATTTTATCCGTTCAAAATCAGTAAGGCTAACCATCAGGGATTTTCGCAAAAAACTGAAAATATTTTTTTGTTGAAATTTAGGTTCAAAATGATTATAGGTAATGGGAATAATATGTTTAGCAAGAAACTAACGACAATTTGCCTATGGAAAGCGGGGTTATTGGAAGAATCGTATTTTGAAATTCGCGGTCACATTTTGTAATCGAGCCTGAATTGCGTGCGAATAAGGCGACATATTGCACCTACTTAAACGAATCTCTACTCAAAACTACATCAATAACACAAAATAACCGACATAGGTAATGGGAATAATATGTTTAGCAAGAAACTAACGACAATTTGCCTATGGAAAGCGGGGTTATTGGAAGAATCGTATTTTGAAATCCGCGGTCACATTTTGTAATCGAGCCTGAATTGCGTGCGAATAAGGCGACATATTGCACCTACTTAAACGAATCTCTACTCAAAACTACATCAATAACACAAAATAACCGAAACTTACTGAATCTGTGGCAATACATTTTATCCGTTCAAAATCAGTAAGGCTAACCATCAGGGATTTTCGCAAAAAACTGAAAATATTTTTTTGTTGAAATTTAGGTTCAAAATGATTATAGGTAATGGGAATAATATGTTTAGCAAGAAACTAACGACAATTTGCCTATGGAAAGCGGGGTTATTGGAAGAATCGTATTTTGAAATCCGCGGTCACATTTTGTAATCGAGCCTGAATTGCGTGCGAATAAGGCGACATATTGCACCTACTTAAACGAATCTCTACTCAAAACTACATCAATAACACAAAATAACCGAAACTTACTGAATCTGTGGCAATACATTTTATCCGTTCAAAATCAGTAAGGCTAACCATCAGGGATTTTCGCAAAAAACTGAAAATATTTTTTTGTTGAAATTTAGGTTCAAAATGATTATAGGTAATGGGAATAATATGTTTAGCAAGAAACTAACGACAATTTGCCTATGGAAAGCGGGGTTATTGGAAGAATCGTATTTTGAAATCCGCGGTCACATTTTGTAATCGAGCCTGAATTGCGTGCGAATAAGGCGACATATTGCACCTACTTAAACGAATCTCTACTCAAAACTACATCAATAACACAAAATAACCGAAACTTACTGAATCTGTGGCAATACATTTTATCCGTTCAAAATCAGTAAGGCTAACCATCAGGGATTTTCGCAAAAAACTGAAAATATTTTTTTGTTGAAATCTAGGTTCAAAATGATTATAGGTAATGGAAATAATATGTTTAGCAAGAAACTAACGACAATTTGCCTATGGAAAGCGGGTTATTGGAAGAATCGTATTTTGAAATCCGTGGTCACATTTTGTAATCGAGCCTGAATTGCGTGCGAATAAGGCGACATATTGCACCTACTTAAACGAATCTCTACTCAAAACTACATCAATAACACAAAATAACCGAAACTTACTGAATCTGTGGCAATACATTTTATCCGTTCAAAATCAGTAAGGCTAACCATCAGGGATTTTCGCAAAAAACTGAAAATATTTTTTTGTTGAAATTTAGGTTCAAAATGATTATAGGTAATGGGAATAATATGTTTAGCAAGAAACTAACGACAATTTGCCTATGGAAAGCGGGGTTATTGGAAGAATCGTATTTTGAAATCCGCGGTCACATTTTGTAATCGAGCCTGAATTGCGTGCGAATAAGGCGACATATTGCACCTACTTAAACGAATCTCTACTCAAAACTACATCAATAACACAAAATAACCGAAACTTACTGAATCTGTGGCAATACATTTTATCCGTTCAAAATCAGTAAGGCTAACCATCAGGGATTTTCGCAAAAAACTGAAAATATTTTTTTGTTGAAATCTAGGTTCAAAATGATTATAGGTAATGGAAATAATATGTTTAGCAAGAAACTAACGACAATTTGCCTATGGAAAGCGGGGTTATTGGAAGAATCGTATTTTGAAATCCGCGGTCACATTTTGTAATCGAGCCTGAATTGCGTGCGAATAAGGCGACATATTGCACCTACTTAAACGAATCTCTACTCAAAACTACATCAATAACACAAAATAACCGAAACTTACTGAATCTGTGGCAATACATTTTATCCGTTCAAAATCAGTAAGGCCCATCAGGGATTTTCGCAAAAAACTGAAAATATTTTTTTGTTGAAATTTAGGTTCAAAATGATTATAGGTAATGGGAATAATATGTTTAGCAAGAAACTAACGACAATTTGCCTATGGAAAGCGGGGTTATTGGAAGAATCGTATTTTGAAATCCGCGGTCACATCTTGTAATCGAGCCTGAATTGCGTGCGAATAAGGCGACATATTGCACCTACTTAAACGAATCTCTACTCAAAACTACATCAATAACACAAAATAACCGAAACTTACTGAATCTGTGGCAATACATTTTATCCGTTCAAAATCAGTAAGGCTAACCATCAGGGATTTTCGCAAAAAACTGAAAATATTTTTTTGTTGAAATCTAGGTTCAAAATGATTATAGGTAATGGGAATAATATGTTTAGCAAGAAACTAACGACAATTTGCCTATGGAAAGCGGGGTTATTGGAAGAATCGTATTTTGAAATCCGCGGTCACATTTTGTAATCGAGCCTGAATTGCGTGCGAATAAGGCGACATATTGCACCTACTTAAACGAATCTCTACTCAAAACTACATCAATAACACAAAATAACCGAAACTTACTGAATCTGTGGCAATACATTTTATCCGTTCAAAATCAGTAAGGCTAACCATCAGGGATTTTCGCAAAAAACTGAAAATATTTTTTTGTTGAAATTTAGGTTCCAAATGATTATAGGAGATGGGAATAATATGTTTAGCAAGAAACTAACGACAATTTGCCTATGGAAAGCGGGGTTATTGGAAGAATCGTATTTTGAAATCCGCGGTCACATTTTGTAATCGAGCCTGAATTGCGTGCGAATAAGGCGACATATTGCACCTACTTAAACGAATCTCTACTCAAAACTACATCAATAACACAAAATAACCGAAACTTACTGAATCTGTGGCAATACATTTGATCCGTTCAAAATCAGTAAGGCTAACCATCAGGGATTTTCGCAAAAAACTGAAAATATTTTTTTGTTGAAATCTAGGTTCAAAATGATTATAGGTAATGGAAATAATATGTTTAGCAAGAAACTAACGACAATTTGCCTATGGAAAGCGGGTTATTGGAAGAATCGTATTTTGAAATCCGCGGTCACATTTTGTAATCGAGCCTGAATTGCGTGCGAATAAGGCGACATATTGCACCTACTTAAACGAATCTCTACTCAAAACTACATCGATAACACAAAATAACCGAAACTTACTGAATCTGTGGCAAAACATTTTATCCGTTCAAAATCAGTAAGGCTAACCATCAGGGATTTTCGCAAAAAACTGAAAATATTTTTTTGTTGAAATTTAGGTTCAAAATGATTATAGGTAATGGGAATAATATGTTTAGCAAGAAACTAACGACAATTTGCCTATGGAAAGCGGGGTTATTGGAAGAATCGTATTTTGAAATCCGCGGTCACATTTTGTAATCGAGCCTGAATTGCGTGCGAATAAGGCGACATATTGCACCTACTTAAACGAATCTCTACTCAAAACTACATCAATAACACAAAATAACCGAAACTTACTGAATCTGTGGCAATACATTTTATCCGTTCAAAATCAGTAAGGCTAACTAACCATCAGGGATTTTCGCAAAAAACTGAAAATATTTTTTTGTTGAAATCTAGGTTCAAAATGATTATAGGTAATGGAAATAATATGTTTAGCAAGAAACTAACGACAATTTGCCTATGGAAAGCGGGGTTATTGGAAGAATCGTATTTTGAAATCCGCGGTCACATTTTGTAATCGAGCCTGAATTGCGTGCGAATAAGGCGACATATTGCACCTACTTAAACGAATCTCTACTCAAAACTACATCGATAACACAAAATAACCGAAACTTACTGAATCTGTGGCAAAACCTTTTATCCGTTCAAAATCAGTAAGGCACCATCAGGGATTTTCGCAAAAAACTGAAAATATTTTTTTGTTGAAATTTAGGTTCAAAATGATTATAGGTAATGGGAATAATATGTTTAGCAAGAAACTAACGACAATTTGCCTATGGAAAGCGGGGTTATTGGAAGAATCGTATTTTGAAATCCGCGGTCACATTTTGTAATCGAGCCTGAATTGCGTGCGAATAAGGCGACATATTGCACCTACTTAAACGAATATCTACTCAAAACTACATCAATAACACAAAATAACCGAAACTTACTGAATCTGTGGCAATACATTTTATCCGTTCAAAATCTAACCATCAGGGATTTTCGCAAAAAACTGAAAATATTTTATTGTTGAAATTTAGGTTCAAAATGATTATAGGTAATGGGAATAATATGTTTAGCAAGAAACTAACGACAATTTGCCTATGGAAAGCGGGGTTATTGGAAGAATCGTATTTTGAAATCCGCGGTCACATTTTGTAATCGAGCCTGAATTGCGTGCGAATAAGGCGACATATTGCACCTACTTAAACGAATCTCTACTCAAAACTACATCGATAACACAAAATAACCGAAACTTACTGAATCTGTGGCAAAACATTTTATCCGTTCAAAATCAGTAAGGCTAACCATCAGGGATTTTCGCAAAAAACTGAAAATATTTTTTTGTTGAAATCTAGGTTCAAAATGATTATAGGTAATGGAAATAATATGTTTAGCAAGAAACTAACGACAATTTGCCTATGGAAAGCGGGGTTATTGGAAGAATCGTATTTTGAAATCCGCGGTCACATTTTGTAATCGAGCCTGAATTGCGTGCGAATAAGGCGACATATTGCACCTACTTAAACGAATCTCTACTCAAAACTACATCGATAACACAAAATAACCGAAACTTACTGAATCTGTGGCAAAACCTTTTATCCGTTCAAAATCAGTAAGGCACCATCAGGGATTTTCGCAAAAAACTGAAAATATTTTTTTGTTGAAATTTAGGTTCAAAATGATTATAGGTAATGGGAATAATATGTTTAGCAAGAAACTAACGACAATTTGCCTATGGAAAGCGGGGTTATTGGAAGAATCGTATTTTGAAATCCGCGGTCACATTTTGTAATCGAGCCTGAATTGCGTGCGAATAAGGCGACATATTGCACCTACTTAAACGAATCTCTACTCAAAACTACATCAATAACACAAAATAACCGAAACTTACTGAATCTGTGGCAATACATTTTATCCGTTCAAAATCTAACCATCAGGGATTTTCGCAAAAAACTGAAAATATTTTATTGTTGAAATTTAGGTTCAAAATGATTATAGGTAATGGGAATAATATGTTTAGCAAGAAACTAACGACAATTTGCCTATGGAAAGCGGGGTTATTGGAAGAATCGTATTTTGAAATCCGCGGTCACATTTTGTAATCGAGCCTGAATTGCGTGCGAATAAGGCGACATATTAAACCTACTTAAACGAATCTCTACTCAAAACTACATCAATAACACAAAATAACCGAAACTTACTGAATCTGTGGCAATACATTTTATCCGTTCAAAATCAGTAAGGCTAACCATCAGGGATTTTCGCAAAAAACTGAAAATATTTTATTGTTGAAATTTAGGTTCAAAATGATTATAGGTAATGGAAATAATATGTTTAGCAAGAAACTAACGACAATTTGCCTATGGAAAGCGGGGTTATTGGAAGAATCGTATTTTGAAATCCGCGGTCACATTTTGTAATCGAGCCTGAATTGCGTGCGAATAAGGCGACATATTGCACCTACTTAAACGAATCTCTACTCAAAACTACATCGATAACACAAAATAACCGAAACTTACTGAATCTGTGGCAAAACATTTTATCCGTTCAAAATCAGTAATGCTAACCATCAGGGATTTTCGCAAAAAACTGAAAATATTTTTTTGTTGAAATCTAGGTTCAAAATGATTATAGGTAATGGAAATAATATGTTTAGCAAGAAACTAACGACAATTTGCCTATGGAAAGCGGGGTTATTGGAAGAATCGTATTTTGAAATCCGCGGTCACATTTTGTAATCGAGCCTGAATTGCGTGCGAATAAGGCGACATATTGCACCTACTTAAACGAATCTCTACTCAAAACTACATCGATAACACAAAATAACCGAAACTTACTGAATCTGTGGCAAAACATTTTATCCGTTCAAAATCAGTAAGGCTAACCATCAGGGATTTTCGCAAAAAACTGAAAATATTTTTTGGGTAATGGGAATAATATGTTTAGCAAGAAACTAACGACAATTTGCCTATGGAAAGCGGGGTTATTGGAAGAATCGTATTTTGAAATCCGCGGTCACATTTTGTAATCGAGCCTGAATTGCGTGCGAATAAGGCGACATATTGCACCTACTTAAACGAATCTCTACTCAAAACTACATCGATAACACAAAATAACCGAAACTTACTGAATCTGTGGCAAAACATTTTATCCGTTCAAAATCAGTAAGGCTAACCATCAGGGATTTTCGCAAAAAACTGAAAATATTTTTTTGTTGAAATTTAGGTTCAAAATGATTATAGGTAATGGGAATAATATGTTTAGCAAGAAACTAACGACAATTTGCCTATGGAAAGCGGGGTTATTGGAAGAATCGTATTTTGAAATCCGCGGTCACATTTTGTAATCGAGCCTGAATTGCGTGCGAATAAGGCGACATATTGCACCTACTTAAACGAATCTCTACTCAAAACTACATCAATAACACAAAATAACCGAAACTTACTGAATCTGTGGCAATACATTTTATCCGTTCAAAATCAGTAAGGCTAACTAACCATCAGGGATTTTCGCAAAAAACTGAAAATATTTTTTTGTTGAAATTTAGGTTCAAAATGATAATAGGTAATGGGAATAATATGTTTAGCAAGAAACTAACGACAATTTGCCTATGGAAAGCGGGGTTATTGGAAGAATCGTATTTTGAAATCCGCGGTCACATTTTGTAATCGAGCCTGAATTGCGTGCGAATAAGGCGACATATTGCACCTACTTAAACGAATCTCTACTCAAAACTACATCAATAACACAAAATAACCGAAACGTACTGAATCTGTGGCAATACATTTTATCCGTTCAAAATCAGTAAGGCTAACCATCAGGGATTTTCGCAAAAAACTGAAAATATTTTTTTGTTGAAATCTAGGTTCAAAATGATTATAGGTAATGGAAATAATATGTTTAGCAAGAAACTAACGACAATTTGCCTATGGAAAGCGGGGTTATTGGAAGAATCGTATTTTGAAATCCGCGGTCACATTTTGTAATCGAGCCTGAATTGCGTGCGAATAAGGCGACATATTGCACCTACTTAAACGAATCTCTACTCAAAACTACATCGATAACACAAAATAACCGAAACTTACTGAATCTGTGGCAAAACATTTTATCCGTTCAAAATCAGTAAGGCTAACCATCAGGGATTTTCGCAAAAAACTGAAAATATTTTTTGGGTAATGGGAATAATATGTTTAGCAAGAAACTAACGACAATTTGCCTATGGAAAGCGGGGTTATTGGAAGAATCGTATTTTGAAATCCGCGGTCACATTTTGTAATCGAGCCTGAATTGCGTGCGAATAAGGCGACATATTGCACCTACTTAAACGAATCTCTACTCAAAACTACATCAATAACACAAAATAATCGAAACTTACTGAATCTGTGGCAATACATTTTATCCGTTCAAAATCTGTAAGGCTAACCATCAGGGATTTTCGCAAAAAACTGAAAATATTTTTTTGTTGAAATTTAGGTTCAAAATGATTATAGGTAATGGAAATAATATGTTTAGCAAGAAACTAACGACAATTTGCCTATGGAAAGCGGGGTTATTGGAAGAATCGTATTTTGAAATCCGCGGTCACATTTTGTAATCGAGCCTGAATTGCGTGCGAATAAGGCGACATATTGCACCTACTTAAACGAATCTCTACTCAAAACTACATCGATAACACAAAATAACCGAAACTTACTGAATCTGTGGCAAAACATTTTATCCGTTCAAAATCAGTAAGGCTAACCATCAGAGATTTTCGCAAAAAACTGAAAATATTTTTTTGTTGAAATTTAGCTTCAAAATGATTATAGGTAATGGGAATAATATGTTTAGCAAGAAACTAACGACAATTTGCCTATGGAAAGCGGGGTTATTGGAAGAATCGTATTTTGAAATCCGCGGTCACATTTTGTAATCGAGCCTGAATTGCGTGCGAATAAGGCGACATATTGCACCTACTTAAACGAATCTCTACTCAAAACTACATCAATAACACAAAATAACCGAAACTTACTGAATCTGTGGCAATACATTTTATCCGTTCAAAATCTAACCATCTGGGTTTTTCGCAAAAAACTGAAAATATTTTATTGTTGAAATTTAGGTTCAAAATGATTATAGGTAATGGGAATAATATGTTTAGCAAGAAACTAACGACAATTTGCCTATGGAAAGCGGGGTTATTGGAAGAATCGTATTTTGAAATCCGCGGTCACATTTTGTAATCGAGCCTGAATTGCGTGCGAATAAGGCGACATATTGCACCTACTTAAACGAATCTCTACTCAAAACTACATCGATAACACAAAATAACCGAAACTTACTGAATCTGTGGCAAAACATTTTATCCGTTCAAAATCAGTAAGGCTAACCACCAGGGATTTTCGCAAAAAACTGAAAATATTTTTTTGTTGAAATCTAGGTTCAAAATGATTATAGGTAATGGGAATAATATGTTTAGCAAGAAACTAACGACAATTTGCCTATGGAAAGCGGGGTTATTGGAAGAATCGTATTTTGAAATCCGCGGTCACATTTTGTAATCGAGCCTGAATTGCGTGCGAATAAGGCGACATATTGCACCTACTTAAACGAATCTCTACTCAAAACTACATCGATAACACAAAATAACCGAAACTTACTGAATCTGTGGCAAAACATTTTATCCGTTCAAAATCTAACCATCAGGGATTTTCGCAAAAAACTGAAAATATTTTATTGTTGAAATTTAGGTTCAAAATGATTATAGGTAGTGGAAATAATATGTTTAGCAAGAAACTAACGACAATTTGCCTATGGAAAGCGGGGTTATTGGAAGAATCGTATTTTGAAATCCGCGGTCACATTTTGTAATCGAGCCTGAATTGCGTGCGAATAAGGCGACATATTGCACCTACTTAAACGAATCTCTACTCAAAACTACATCGATAACACAAAATAACCGAAACTTACTGAATCTGTGGCAAAACATTTTATCCGTTCAAAATCAGTAATGCTAACCATCAGGGATTTTCACAAAAAACTGAAAATATTTTTTTGTTGAAATCTAGGTTCAAAATGATTATAGGTAATGGAAATAATATGTTTAGCAAGAAACTAACGACAATTTGCCTATGGAAAGCGGGGTTATTGGAAGAATCGTATTTTGAAATCCGCGGTCACATTTTGTAATCGAGCCTGAATTGCGTGCGAATAAGGCGACATATTGCACCTACTTAAACGAATCTCTACTCAAAACTACATCGATAACACAAAATAACCGAAACTTACTGAATCTGTGGCAAAACATTTTATCCGTTCAAAATCAGTAAGGCTAACCATCAGGGATTTTTGCAAAAAACTGAAAATATTTTTTGGGTAATGGGAATAATATGTTTAGCAAGAAACTAACGACAATTTGCCTATGGAAAGCGTGGTTATTGGAAGAATCGTATTTTGAAATCCGCGGTCACATTTTGTAATCGAGCCTGAATTGCGTGCGAATAAGGCGACATATTGCACCTACTTAAACGAATCTCTACTCAAAACTACATCGATCGCAAAACATTTTATCCGTTCAAAATCAGTAAGGCTAACCATCAGGGATTTTCGCAAAAAACTGAAAATATTTTTTTGTTCAAATTTAGGTTCAAAATGATTATAGGTAATGGAAATAATATGTTTAGCAAGAAACTAACGACAATTTGCCTATGGAAAGCGGGGTTATAGGAAGAATCGTATTTTGAAATCCGCGGTCACATTTTGTAATCGAGCCTGAATTGCGTGCGAATAAGGCGACATATTGCACCTACTTAAACGAATCTCTACTCAAAACTACATCAATAACACAAAATAACCGAAACTTACTGAATCTGTGGCAATACATTTTATCCGTTCAAAATCAGTAAGGCTAACCATCAGGGATTTTCGCAAAAAATTGAAAATATTTTATTGGGGAAATTTAGGTTCAAAATGATTATAGGTAATGGGAATAATATGTTTAGCAAGAAACTAACGACAATTTGCCTATGGAAAGTGGGGTTATTGGAAGAATCGTATTTTGAAATCCGCGGTCACATTTTGTAGTCGAGCCTGAATTGCGTGCGAATAAGGCGACATATTGCACCTACTTAAACGAATCTCTACTCAAAACTACATCAATAACACAAAATAACCGAAACTTACTGAATCGGTGGCAATACATTTTATCCGTTCAAAATCAGTAAGGCTAACCATCAGGGATTTTCGCAAAAAACTGAAAATATTTTTTTGTTGAAATTTAGGTTCAAAATGATTATAGGTAATGGGAATAATATGTTTAGCAAGAAACTAACGACAATTTGCCTATGGAAAGCGGGGTTATTGGAAGAATCGTATTTTGAAATCCGCGGTCACATTTTGTAATCGAGCCTGAATTGCGTGCGAATAAGGCGACATATTGCACCTACTTAAACGAATCTCTGCTCAAAACTACATCAATAACACAAAATAACCGAAACTTACTGAATCTGTGGCAATACATTTTATCCGTTCAAAATCAGTAAGGCTAACCATCAGAGATTTTCGCAAAAAACTGAAAATATTTTTTTGTTGAAATTTAGGTTCAAAATGATTATAGGTAATGGGAGTAATATGTTTAGCAAGAAACTAACGACAATTTGCCTATGGAAAGCGGGGTTATTGGAAGAATCGTATTTTGAAATCCGCGGTCACATTTTGTAATCGAGCCTGAATTGCGTGCGAATAAGGCGACATATTGCACCTACTTAAACGAATCTCTACTCAAAACTACATCAATAACACAAAATAACCGAAACTTACTGAATCTGTGGCAATACATTTTATCCGTTCAAAATCAGTAAGGCTAACCATCAGGGATTTTCGCAAAAAACTGAAAATATTTTTTTGTTGAAATTTAGGTTCAAAATGATTATAGGTAATGGGAGTAATATGTTTAGCAAGAAACTAACGACAATTTGCCTATGGAAAGCGGGGTTATTGGAAGAATCGTATTTTGAAATCCGCGGTCACATTTTGTAATCGAGCCTGAATTGCGTGCGAATAAGGCGACATATTGCACCTACTTAAACGAATCTCTGCTCAAAACTACATCAATAACACAAAATAACCGAAACTTACTGAATCGGTGGCAATACATTTTATCCGTTCAAAATCAGTAAGGCTAACCATCAGGGATTTTCGCAAAAAACTGAAAATATTTTTTTGTTGAAATTTAGGTTCAAAATGATTATAGGTAATGGGAATAATATGTTTAGCAAGAAACTAACGACAATTTGCCTATGGAAAGTGGGGTTATTGGAAGAATCGTATTTTGAAATCCGCGGTCACATTTTGTAGTCGAGCCTGAATTGCGTGCGAATAAGGCGACATATTGCACCTACTTAAACGAATCTCTACTCAAAACTACATCAATAACACAAAATAATCGAAACTTACTGAATCTGTGGCAATACATTTTATCCGTTCAAAATCTGTAAGGCTAACCATCAGGGATTTTCGCAAAAAACTGAAAATATTTTTTTGTTGAAATCTAGGTTCAAAATGATTATAGGTAATGGAAATAATATGTTTAGCAAGAAACTAACGACAATTTGCCTATGGAAAGCGGGGTTATTGGAAGAATCGTATTTTGAAATCCGCGGTCACATTTTGTAATCGAGCCTGAATTGCGTGCGAATAAGGCGACATATTGCACCTACTTAAACGAATCTCTACTCAAAACTACATCGATAACACAAAATAACCGAAACTTACTGAATCTGTGGCAAAACCTTTTATCCGTTCAAAATCAGTAAGGCACCATCAGGGATTTTCGCAAAAAACTGAAAATATTTTTTTGTTGAAATTTAGGTTCAAGGTGATTATAGGTAATGGGAATAATATGTTTAGCAAGAAACTAACGACAATTTGCCTATGGAAAGCGGGGTTATTGGAAGAATCGTATTTTGAAATCCGCGGTCACATTTTGTAATCGAGCCTGAATTGCGTGCGAATAAGGCGACATATTGCACCTACTTAAACGAATCTCTACTCAAAACTACATCAATAACACAAAATAACCGAAACTTACTGAATCTGTGGCAATACATTTTATCCGTTCAAAATCTAACCATCAGGGATTTTCGCAAAAAACTGAAAATATTTTATTGTTGAAATTTAGGTTCAAAATGATTATAGGTAATGGGAATAATATGTTTAGCAAGAAACTAACGACAATTTGCCTATGGAAAGCGGGGTTATTGGAAGAATCGTATTTTGAAATCCGCGGTCACATTTTGTAATCGAGCCTGAATTGCGTGCGAATAAGGCGACATATTGCACCTACTTAAACGAATCTCTACTCAAAACTACATCGATAACACAAAATAACCGAAACTTACTGAATCTGTGGCAAAACATTTTATCCGTTCAAAATCAGTAAGGCTAACCATCAGGGATTTTCGCAAAAAACTGAAAATATTTTTTTGTTGAAATCTAGGTTCAAAATGATTATAGGTAATGGAAATAATATGTAATGGAAAATATCGATGGAAAGCGGGGTTATTGGAAGAATCGTATTTTGAAATCCGCGGTCACATTTTGTAATCGAGCCTGAATTGCGTGCGAATAAGGCGACATATTGCACCTACTTAAACGAATCTCTACTCAAAACTACATCAATAACACAAAATAATCGAAACTTACTGAATCTGTAGCAATACATTTTATCCGTTCAAAATCTGTAAGGCTAACCATCAGGGATTTTCGCAAAAAACTGAAAATATTTTTTTGTTGAAATCTAGGTTCAAAATGATTATAGGTAATGGAAATAATATGTTTAGCAAGAAACTAACGACAATTTGCCTATGGAAAGCGGGGTTATTGGAAGAATCGTATTTTGAAATCCGCGGTCACATTTTGTAATCGAGCCTGAATTGCGTGCGAATAAGGCGACATATTGCACCTACTTAAACGAATCTCTACTCAAAACTACATCGATAACACAAAATAACCGAAACTTACTGAATCTGTGGCAAAACCTTTTATCCGTTCAAAATCAGTAAGGCACCATCAGGGATTTTCGCAAAAAACTGAAAATATTTTTTTGTTGAAATTTAGGTTCAAAATGATTATAGGTAATGGGAATAATATGTTTAGCAAGAAACTAACGACAATTTGCCTATGGAAAGCGGGGTTATTGGAAGAATCGTATTTTGAAATCCGCGGTCACATTTTGTAATCGAGCCTGAATTGCGTGCGAATAAGGCGACATATTGCACCTACTTAAACGAATCTCTACTCAAAACTACATCAATAACACAAAATAACCGAAACTTACTGAATCTGTGGCAATACATTTTATCCGTTCAAAATCAGTAAGGCTAACCATCAGGGATTTTCGCAAAAAACTGAAAATATTTTATTGTTGAAATTTAGGTTCAAAATGATTATAGGTAATGGGAATAATATGTTTAGCAAGAAACTAACGACAATTTGCCTATGGAAAGCGGGGTTATTGGAAGAATCGTATTTTGAAATCCGCGGTCACATTTTGTAATCGAGCCTGAATTGCGTGCGAATAAGGCGACATATTGCACCTACTTAAACGAATCTCTACTCAAAACTACATCAATAACACAAAATAACCGAAACTTACTGAATCTGTGGCAATACATTTTATCCGTTCAAAATCAGTAAGGCTAACCATCAGGGATTTTCGCAAAAAACTGAAAATATTTTATTGTTGAAATTTAGGTTCAAAATGATTATAGGTAATGGAAATAATATGTTTAGCAAGAAACTAACGACAATTTGCCTATGGAAAGCGGGGTTATTGGAAGAATCGTATTTTGAAATCCGCGGTCACATTTTGTAATCGAGCCTGAATTGCGTGCGAATAAGGCGACATATTGCACCTACTTAAACGAATCTCTACTCAAAACTACATCGATAACACAAAATAACCGAAACTTACTGAATCTGTGGCAAAACATTTTATCCGTTCAAAATCAGTAATGCTAACCATCAGGGATTTTCGCAAAAAACTGAAAATATTTTTTTGTTGAAATCTAGGTTCAAAATGATTATAGGTAATGGAAATAATATGTTTAGCAAGAAACTAACGACAATTTGCCTATGGAAAGCGGGGTTATTGGAAGAATCGTATTTTGAAATCCGCGGTCACATTTTGTAATCGAGCCTGAATTGCGTGCGAATAAGGCGACATATTGCACCTACTTAAACGAATCTCTACTCAAAACTACATCGATAACACAAAATAACCGAAACTTACTGAATCTGTGGCAAAACATTTTATCCGTTCAAAATCAGTAAGGCTAACCATCAGGGATTTTCGCAAAAAACTGAAAATATTTTTTGGGTAATGGGAATAATATGTTTAGCAAGAAACTAACGACAATTTGCCTATGGAAAGCGGGGTTATTGGAAGAATCGTATTTTGAAATCCGTGGTCACATTTTGTAATCGAGCCTGAATTGCGTGCGAATAAGGCGACATATTGCACCTACTTAAACGAATCTCTACTCAAAACTACATCGATAACACAAAATAACCGAAACTTACTGAATCTGTGGCAATACATTTTATCCGTTCAAAATCAGTAAGGCTAACCATCAGGGATTTTCGCAAAAAACTGAAAATATTTTTTTGTTGAAATTTAGGTTCAAAATGATTATAGGTAATGGGAATAATATGTTTAGCAAGAAACTAACGACAATTTGCCTATGGAAAGCGGGGTTATTGGAAGAATCGTATTTTGAAATCCGCGGTCACATTTTGTAATCGAGCCTGAATTGCGTGCGAATAAGGCGACATATTGCACCTACTTAAACGAATCTCTACTCAAAACTACATCAATAACACAAAATAACCGAAACTTACTGAATCTGTGGCAATACATTTTATCCGTTCAAAATCAGTAAGGCTAACCATCAGGGATTTTCGCAAAAAACTGAAAATATTTTTTTGTTGAAATTTAGGTTCAAAATGATTATAGGTAATGGGAATAATATGTTTAGCAAGAAACTAACGACAATTTGCCTATGGAAAGCGGGGTTATTGGAAGAATCGTATTTTGAAATCCGCGGTCACATTTTGTAATCGAGCCTGAATTGCGTGCGAATAAGGCGACATATTGCACCTACTTAAACGAATCTCTACTCAAAACTACATCAATAACACAAAATAACCGAAACTTACTGAATCTGTGGCAATACATTTTATCCGTTCAAAATCAGTAAGGCTAACCATCAGGGATTTTCGCAAAAAACTGAAAATATTTTTTTGTTGAAATTTAGGTTCCAAATGATTATAGGAGATGGGAATAATATGTTTAGCAAGAAACTAACGACAATTTGCCTATGGAAAGCGGGGTTATTGGAAGAATCGTATTTTGAAATCCGCGGTCACATTTTGTAATCGAGCCTGAATTGCGTGCGAATAAGGCGACATATTGCACCTACTTAAACGAATCTCTACTCAAAACTACATCGATAACACAAAATAACCGAAACTTACTGAATCTGTGACAAAACATTTTATCCGTTCAAAATCAGTAAGGCTAACCATCAGGGATTTTCGCAAAAAACTGAAAATATTTTTTTGTTGAAATTTAGGTTCAAAATGATTATAGGTAATGGGAATAATATGTTTAGCAAGAAACTAACGACAATTTGCCTATGGAAAGCGGGGTTATTGGAAGAATCGTATTTTGAAATCCGCGGTCACATTTTGTAATCGAGCCTGAATTGCGTGCGAATAAGGCGACATATTGCACCTACTTAAACGAATCTCTACTCAAAACTACATCAATAACACAAAATAACCGAAACTTACTGAATCTGTGGCAATACATTTTATCCGTTCAAAATCAGTAAGGCTAACTAACCATCAGGGATTTTCGCAAAAAACTGAAAATATTTTTTTGTTGAAATCTAGGTTCAAAATGATTATAGGTAATGGAAATAATATGTTTAGCAAGAAACTAACGACAATTTGCCTATGGAAAGCGGGGTTATTGGAAGAATCGTATTTTGAAATCCGCGGTCACATTTTGTAATCGAGCCTGAATTGCGTGCGAATAAGGCGACATATTGCACCTACTTAAACGAATCTCTACTCAAAACTACATCGATAACACAAAATAACCGAAACTTACTGAATCTGTGGCAAAACATTTTATCCGTTCAAAATCAGTAAGGCTAACCATCAGGGATTTTCGCAAAAAACTGAAAATATTTTTTTGTTGAAATCTAGGTTCAAAATGATTATAGGTAATGGAAATAATATGTTTAGCAAGAAACTAACGACAATTTGCCTATGGAAAGCGGGGTTATTGGAAGAATCGTATTTTGAAATCCGCGGTCACATTTTGTAATCGAGCCTGAATTGCGTGCGAATAAGGCGACATATTACACCTACTTAAACGAATCTCTACTCAAAACTACATCGATAACACAAAATAACCGAAACTTACTGAATCTGTGGCAAAACATTTTATCCGTTCAAAATCAGTAAGGCTAACCATCAGGGATTTTCGCAAAAAACTGAAAATATTTTTTGGGTAATGTAAATAATATGTTTAGCAAGAAACTAACGACAATTTGCCTATGGAAAGCGGGGTTATTGGAAGAATCGTATTTTGAAATCCGCGGTCACATTTTGTAATCGAGCCTGAATTGCGTGCGAATAAGGCGACATATTGCACCTACTTAAACGAATCTCTACTCAAAACTACATCAATAACACAAAATAATCGAAACTTACTGAATCTGTGGCAATACATTTTATCCGTTCAAAATCTGTAAGGCTAACCATCAGGGATTTTCGCAAAAAACTGAAAATATTTTTTTGTTGAAATCTAGGTTCAAAATGATTATAGGTAATGGAAATAATATGTTTAGCAAGAAACTAACGACAATTTGCCTATGGAAAGCGGGGTTATTGGAAGAATCGTATTTTGAAATCCGCGGTCACATTTTGTAATCGAGCCTGAATTGCGTGCGAATAAGGCGACATATTGCACCTACTTAAACGAATCTCTACTCAAAACTACATCGATAACACAAAATAACCGAAACTTACTGAATCTGTGGCAAAACCTTTTATCCGTTCAAAATCAGTAAGGCACCATCAGGGATTTTCGCAAAAAACTGAAAATATTTTTTTGTTGAAATTTAGGTTCAAAATGATTATAGGTAATGGGAATAATATGTTTAGCAAGAAACTAACGACAATTTGCCTATGGAAAGCGGGGTTATTGGAAGAATCGTATTTTGAAATCCGCGGTCACATTTTGTAATCGAGCCTGAATTGCGTGCGAATAAGGCGACATATTAAACCTACTTAAACGAATCTCTACTCAAAACTACATCAATAACACAAAATAACCGAAACTTACTGAATCTGTGGCAATACATTTTATCCGTTCAAAATCAGTAAGGCTAATCATCAGGGATTTTCGCAAAAAACTGAAAATATTTTATTGTTGAAATTTAGGTTCAAAATGATTATAGGTAATGGAAATAATATGTTTAGCAAGAAACTAACGACAATTTGCCTATGGAAAGCGGGGTTATTGGAAGAATCGTATTTTGAAATCCGCGGTCACATTTTGTAATCGAGCCTGAATTGCGTGCGAATAAGGCGACATATTGCACCTACTTAAACGAATCTCTACTCAAAACTACATCGATAACACAAAATAACCGAAACTTACTGAATCTGTGGCAAAACATTTTATCCGTTCAAAATCAGTAAGGCTAACCATAAGGGATTTTCGCAAAAAACTGAAAATATTTTTTGGGTAATGGGAATAATATGTTTAGCAAGAAACTAACGACAATTTGCCTATGGAAAGCGGGGTTATTGGAAGAATCGTATTTTGAAATCCGCGGTCACATTTTGTAATCGAGCCTGAATTGCGTGCGAATAAGGCGACATATTGCACCTACTTAAACGAATCTCTACTCAAAACTACATCGATAACACAAAATAACCGAAACTTACTGAATCTGTGGCAAAACATTTTATCCGTTCAAAATCAGTAAGGCTAACCATCAGGGATTTTCGCAAAAAACTGAAAATATTTTTTTGTTCAAATTTAGGTTCAAAATGATTATAGGTAATGGGAATAATATGTTTAGCAAGAAACTAACGACAATTTGCCTATGGAAAGCGGGGTTATTGGAAGAATCGTATTTTGAAATCCGCGGTCACATTTTGTAATCGAGCCTGAATTGCGTGCGAATAAGGCGACATATTGCACCTACTTAAACGAATCTCTACTCAAAACTACTTCAATAACACAAAATAACCGAAACTTACTGAATCTGTGGCAATACATTTTATCCGTTCAAAATCAGTAAGGCTAACTAACCATCAGGGATTTTCGCAAAAAACTGAAAATATTTTTTTGTTGAAATTTAGGTTCAAAATGATAATAGGTAATGGGAATAATATGTTTAGCAAGAAACTAACGACAATTTGCCTATGGAAAGCGGGGTTATTGGAAGAATCGTATTTTGAAATCCGCGGTCACATTTTGTAATCGAGCCTGAATTGCGTGCGAATAAGGCGACATATTGCACCTACTTAAACGAATCTCTACTCAAAACTACATCAATAACACAAAATAACCGAAACGTACTGATTCTGTGGCAATACATTTTATCCGTTCAAAATCAGTAAGGCTAACCATCAGGGATTTTCGCAAAAAACTGAAAATATTTTTTTGTTGAAATCTAGGTTCAAAATGATTATAGGTAATGGAAATAATATGTTTAGCAAGAAACTAACGACAATTTGCCTATGGAAAGCGGGGTTATTGGAAGAATCGTATTTTGAAATCCGCGGTCACATTTTGTAATCGAGCCTGAATTGCGTGCGAATAAGGCGACATATTGCACCTACTTAAACGAATCTCTACTCAAAACTACATCGATAACACAAAATAACCGAAACTTACTGAATCTGTGGCAAAACATTTTATCCGTTCAAAATCAGTAAGGCTAACCATCAGGGATTTTCGCAAAAAACTGAAAATATTTTTTGGGTAATGGGAATAATATGTTTAGCAAGAAACTAACGACAATTTGCCTATGGAAAGCGGGGTTATTGGAAGAATCGTATTTTGAAATCCGCGGTCACATTTTGTAATCGAGCCTGAATTGCGTGCGAATAAGGCGACATATTGCACCTACTTAAACGAATCTCTACTCAAAACTACATCAATAACACAAAATAATCGAAACTTACTGAATCTGTGGCAATACATTTTATCCGTTCAAAATCTGTAAGGCTAACCATCAGGGATTTTCGCAAAAAACTGAAAATATTTTTTTGTTGAAATTTAGGTTCAAAATGATTATAGGTAATGGAAATAATATGTTTAGCAAGAAACTAACGACAATTTGCCTATGGAAAGCGGGGTTATTGGAAGAATCGTATTTTGAAATCCGCGGTCACATTTTGTAATCGAGCCTGAATTGCGTGCGAATAAGGCGACATATTGCACCTACTTAAACGAATCTCTACTCAAAACTACATCGATAACACAAAATAACCGAAACTTACTGAATCTGTGGCAAAACATTTTATCCGTTCAAAATCAGTAAGGCTAACCATCAGGGATTTTCGCAAAAAACTGAAAATATTTTTTGGGTAATGGGAATAATATGTTTAGCAAGAAACTAACGACAATTTGCCTATGGAAAGCGGGGTTATTGGAAGAATCGTATTTTGAAATCCGCGGTCACATTTTGTAATCGAGCCTGAATTGCGTGCGAATAAGGCGACATATTGCACCTACTTAAACGAATCTCTACTCAAAACTACATCAATAACACAAAATAATCGAAACTTACTGAATCTGTGGCAATACATTTTATCCGTTCAAAATCTGTAAGGCTAACCATCAGGGATTTTCGCAAAAAACTGAAAATATTTTTTTGTTGAAATTTAGGTTCAAAATGATTATAGGTAATGGAAATAATATGTTTAGCAAGAAACTAACGACAATTTGCCTATGGAAAGCGGGGTTATTGGAAGAATCGTATTTTGAAATCCGCGGTCACATTTTGTAATCGAGCCTGAATTGCGTGCGAATAAGGCGACATATTGCACCTACTTAAACGAATCTCTACTCAAAACTACATCGATAACACAAAATAACCGAAACTTACTGAATCTGTGGCAAAACATTTTATCCGTTCAAAATCAGTAAGGCTAACCATCAGAGATTTTCGCAAAAAACTGAAAATATTTTTTTGTTGAAATTTAGGTTCAAAATGATTATAGGTAATGGGAATAATATGTTTAGCAAGAAACTAACGACAATTTGCCTATGGAAAGCGGGGTTATTGGAAGAATCGTATTTTGAAATCCGCGGTCACATTTTGTAATCGAGCCTGAATTGCGTGCGAATAAGGCGACATATTGCACCTACTTAAACGAATCTCTACTCAAAACTACATCAATAACACAAAATAACCGAAACTTACTGAATCTGTGGCAATACATTTTATCCGTTCAAAATCAGTAAGGCTAACCATCAGGGATTTTCGCAAAAAATTGAAAATATTTTATTGTTGAAATTTAGGTTCAAAATGATTATAGGTAATGGGAATAATATGTTTAGCAAGAAACTAACGACAATTTGCCTATGGAAAGCGGGGTTATTGGAAGAATCGTATTTTGAAATCCGCGGTCACATTTTGTAATCGAGCCTGAATTGCGTGCGAATAAGGCGACATATTGCACCTACTTAAACGAATCTCTACTCAAAACTACATCAATAACACAAAATAATCGAAACTTACTGAATCTGTGGCAATACATTTTATCCGTTCAAAATCAGTAAGGCTAACCATCAGGGATTTTCGCAAAAAACTGAAAATATTTTATTGTTGAAATTTAGGTTCAAAATGATTATAGGTAATAGGAATAATATGTTTAGCAAGAAACTAACGACAATTTGCCTATGGAAAGCGGGGTTATTGGAAGAATCGTATTTTGAAATCCACGGTCACATTTTGTAGTCGAGCCTGAATTGCGTGCGAATAAGGCGACATATTGCACCTACTTAAACGAATCTCTACTCAAAACTACATCAATAACACAAAATAACCGAAACTTACTGAATCGGTGGCAATACATTTTATCCGTTCAAAATCAGTAAGGCTAACCATCAGGGATTTTCGCAAAAAACTGAAAATATTTTTTTGTTGAAATTTAGGTTCAAAATGATTATAGGTAATGGGAATAATATGTTTAGCAAGAAACTAACGACAATTTGCCTATGGAAAGTGGGGTTATTGGAAGAATCGTATTTTGAAATCCGCGGTCACATTTTGTAGTCGAGCCTGAATTGCGTGCGAATAAGGCGACATATTGCACCTACTTAAACGAATCTCTACTCAAAACTACATCGATAACACAAAATAACCGAAACTTACTGAATCTGTGGCAAAACATTTTATCCGTTCAAAATCAGTAAGGCTAACCATCAGGGATTTTCGCAAAAAACTGAAAATATTTTTTGGGTAATGGGAATAATATGTTTAGCAAGAAACTAACGACAATTTGCCTATGGAAAGCGGGGTTATTGGAAGAATCGTATTTTGAAATCCGCGGTCACATTTTGTAATCGAGCCTGAATTGCGTGCGAATAAGGCGACATATTGCACCTACTTAAACGAATCTCTACTCAAAGCTACATCAATAACACAAAATAATCGAAACTTACTGAATCTGTGGCAATACATTTTATCCGTTCAAAATCTGTAAGGCTAACCATCAGGGATTTTCGCAAAAAACTGAAAATATTTTTTTGTTGAAATCTAGGTTCAAAATGATTATAGGTAATGGAAATAATATGTTTAGCAAGAAACTAACGACAATTTGCCTATGGAAAGCGGGGTTATTGGAAGAATCGTATTTTGAAATCCGCGGTCACATTTTGTAATCGAGCCTGAATTGCGTGCGAATAAGGCGACATATTGCACCTACTTAAACGAATCTCTACTCAAAACTACATCGATAACACAAAATAACCGAAACTTACTGAATCTGTGGCAAAACATTTTATCCGTTCAAAATCAGTAAGGCTAACCATCAGAGATTTTCGCAAAAAACTGAAAATATTTTTTTGTTGAAATTTAGGTTCAAAATGATTATAGGTAATGGGAATAATATGTTTAGCAAGAAACTAACGACAATTTGCCTATGGAAAGCGGGGTTATTGGAAGAATCGTATTTTGAAATCCGCGGTCACATTTTGTAATCGAGCCTGAATTGCGTGCGAATTAGGCGACATATTGCACCTACTTAAACGAATCTCTACTCAAAACTACATCAATAACACAAAATAACCGAAACTTACTGAATCTGTGGCAATACATTTTATCCGTTCAAAATCTAACCATCTGGGATTTTCGCAAAAAACTGAAAATATTTTATTGTTGAAATTTAGGTTCAAAATGATTATAGGTAATGGGAATAATATGTTTAGCAAGAAACTAACGACAATTTGCCTATGGAAAGCAGGGTTATTGGAAGAATCGTATTTTGAAATCCGCGGTCACATTTTGTAATCGAGCCTGAATTGCGTGCGAATAAGGCGACATATTGCACCTACTTAAACGAATCTCTACTCAAAACTACATCGATAACACAAAATAACCGAAACTTACTGAATCTGTGGCAAAACATTTTATCCGTTCAAAATCAGTAAGGCTAACCACCAGGGATTTTCGCAAAAAACTGAAAATATTTTTTTGTTGAAATCTAGGTTCAAAATGATTATAGGTAATGGGAATAATATGTTTAGCAAGAAACTAACGACAATTTGCCTATGGAAAGCGGGGTTATTGGAAGAATCGTATTTTGAAATCCGCGGTCACATTTTGTAATCGAGCCTGAATTGCGTGCGAATAAGGCGACATATTGCACCTACTTAAACGAATCTCTACTCAAAACTACATCGATAACACAAAATAACCGAAACTTACTGAATCTGTGGCAAAACATTTTATCCGTTCAAAATCTAACCATCAGGGATTTTCGCAAAAAACTGAAAATATTTTATTGTTGAAATTTAGGTTCAAAATGATTATAGGTAATGGAAATAATATGTTTAGCAAGAAACTAACGACAATTTGCCTATGGAAAGCGGGGTTATTGGAAGAATCGTATTTTGAAATCCGCGGTCACATTTTGTAATCGAGCCTGAATTGCGTGCGAATAAGGCGACATATTGCACCTACTTAAACGAATCTCTACTCAAAACTACATCGATAACACAAAATAACCGAAACTTACTGAATCTGTGGCAAAACATTTTATCCGTTCAAAATCAGTAAGGCTAACCATCAGGAATTTTTGCAAAAAACTGAAAATATTTTTTGGGTAATGGGAATAATATGTTTAGCAAGAAACTAACGACAATTTGCCTATGGAAAGCGTGGTTATTGGAAGAATCGTATTTTGAAATCCGCGGTCACATTTTGTAATCGAGCCTGAATTGCGTGCGAATAAGGCGACATATTGCACCTACTTAAACGAATCTCTACTCAAAACTACATCGATCGCAAAACATTTTATCCGTTCAAAATCAGTAAGGCTAACCATCAGGGATTTTCGCAAAAAACTGAAAATATTTTATTGTTCAAATTTAGGTTCAAAATGATTATAGGTAATGGGAATAATATGTTTAGCAAGAAACTAACGACAATTTGCCTATGGAAAGCGGGGTTATAGGAAGAATCGTATTTTGAAATCCGCGGTCACATTTTGTAATCGAGCCTGAATTGCGTGCGAATAAGGCGACATATTGCACCTACTTAAACGAATCTCTACTCAAAACTACATCAATAACACAAAATAACCGAAACTTACTGAATCTGTGGCAATACATTTTATCCGTTCAAAATCCGGTAATTTTAGCATATTGGTGCAAAACATTCGAAGTCTACGTGCAAATTTTGATACGTTTAGTGTTTATGTAGCAAGCCTTAATGAAATTCCTGATTTAATTTTTGTGACTGAAATATGGATTTATTCTAAAGAATGTTGTGAGTTTAGTTTACCGAGCTATAATTTTAAGGCCTGTTGTAATGACCGTTACCGTTCTGGTGGAGTTGGTGTTTTTATACGCGAAAACTTTGCAAATTTTTCAATCGAAGTTTACAACTGGATTACAGCTGATATTATCCGTTTAGATCTTGATCTTGCAGGGAAAAAGTGGTCATTCATTTGCATCTATCGATTGAACAACGGGTCAATTAATGCCTTTTGTGATGATTTGGAAATCTTATTGCGTACGCTTACAAACGATAACGTAGCTATACTTGGAGATCTTAACCTAAACCTGCTAGATATCAATGAAGCGTACGGTTACCAGACAATGTTGGCTTCATATGGTTTAATCAGCTTCTTAAACGAACCAACTAGAATGCAAGCTTGTTTAGACCATGTCTTTCTCAAAAGTGAACAAATATTTAACATTAACATTAGCAACCTTCCTATTCAATTTTCTGACCATAATTTGATTAAACTCCATATATCTCCATCTAGTTCAGTTACTGTCAACTATACGTCAAATTTATCACATGTTAATTACACTAAACTAAATGATCTTTTAAAGTTCGAAAATTGGGATTCTGTGTATTCCCAATCCGATTGCAATGTGGCTTTTGAAAATTTTGTCAATATTCTAAGATCTCACATGTCATCTTCCACTTCCATCTCTGAAAATCCAAAAATAAAAAACCGCAAACCTTGGATGAGTTATAATCTTTTGCATAAGATGAATAAATTGAAAAAATTCTCCAGGAAGCTCAAACGATATCCTGACAACAAGAGACTGGAAGAATATGTAGTCAATCTATCAAAGCAGGTAAAAATTGATGTTCGTACTGCAAAAAATCTCTTCTACAAGAATAAATTTGATTCATCCATTAATGATTCCAAGGCTACTTGGAAAATAGTGGATGAAGTGTTAGGACGTTTTTCTCATAATAAGCACATAACTCAAATATATCAATTGCGAACTGAAAATATCCTTACGTGTTCAAAGTCCATTTCCAACGAATTTAATAACTTTTTTGTAAACGTATCACAAGAAATAAATTCTAAATTTAGTTCGGTAAATAATGAAAATACTGATCATAACAAATTTATCTTTGG
Source organism: Nephrotoma guestfalica (assembly GCA_963691935.1). Classification (NCBI taxonomy): domain Eukaryota; kingdom Metazoa; phylum Arthropoda; class Insecta; order Diptera; family Tipulidae; genus Nephrotoma; species Nephrotoma guestfalica. The sequence continues at coordinate 5,020,397 of OY829916.1, read as the reverse complement.
GTCTCTGTCAAAAAATTATGTCTCATCATGTTATTTTGAGCCTATAACTACTGCGGAAATTCTTAATGAAATTCGTAAGTTAAAAAACAAAAGATCTGAAGGTTCGGACGGAATTGATAACTTTGTTGTTAAAAACTGCGCTTGGTACTTAGTAGATATTTTAAAATTTTTGTATAACCTGAGCCTTGACAATGGGGTTTTTCCAAATATTCTAAAATTAGCCATTGTAATTCCAATTTTTAAAAAAGGCGATGAATTACAATTAAACAATTACAGACCGATTTCTCTACTAAGCACCGTATCTAAAATCTTTGAGAAACTAATAAAACGACGATTAGTGTGTTATCTTGATAAAATTGATTTTTTGCACAATAAACAATATGGATTTACTGCTGGTAAATCCACTGAAGAAGCACTGATTGATTTCCTTGGTCAGATACATTTGGCAATGAACGGTTCGCAGAGGTCTACAGCATTATTTGTGGACATTGCCAAGGCTTTTGATTCAGTCGACACTGGAATAATGCTTACTAAGCTACGTAATATTGGTATACGAGGTAAAATTTTAGGTTTGTTTAGAAGCTACCTTCAAAATCGGCGTCAGATTGTTAGAATAGGTGAAACTTTAAGTGACCCGTGCACGGTAAAATATGGCGTTCCCCAAGGATCAGTTTTGGGCCCGTTATTATTTTTGATTTACTTTAATTCGATTTTTGAAATTAATCTAATAGGATATCCGACTGCTTTTGCTGATGATTTAGCCCTAAGTTATGGAATGCCAACGACTGATAATACATATGACATCAGTCTTGTTCTTGAAAAGGATCTTCATTGTTTAAGCCAATGGTTTTATCATAATCGTCTCATGATCAGCGATAAATCAAAAATCATGTATTTTGGGCGACAGAATACTAGATTAGCGCAACCACAAACGTATCACATGTATAAATGCAATAGAAATCCATGCACGGCTCAGTGTTTTGTGCTTGAGTCTGTACAAGAATTTAAATATTTGGGCTTAATAATTGATTCGAAACTCAATTGGAAGTCTCATATCAATACCACAAGGAAGAGTGTAATTTGGGCCATATATAAATTTTATAATCTTAGAAAAGTCTGCCCTAGAACTACACTAAGGAAACTATACCATGCCCTAATAGAATCAATAGTAATGTATGGCATATCCAGTTGGGGTGGTACATATTTTACTAACATAGAGGACCTGTATATCGCACAAAAAAGAATTATTAAATTAATCTACAAACGCCCTCATACAACACCAACAGTTCCATTGTTTCGTGAGCTAAACTTACTACCATTTAGATATCTTTATATTTATCAAGTCCTCAAAATATTTTTTATTCGAAGTGATAGTTTTCACAATCGCACTGTACATATATACAACACGAGGAACCCCAATAACTTTGCCAATGTTCGTTGTTATAGCGAGAAATTTAGAAGATTTTATCTATATATGGCACCGTTCTTTTTTCACATGCTACCAAACGACATTAAAGGTATAAACCCTGTACGTAAACACAAATTTAAGCGCGAACTTCGATCATGGCTGCTCACCATAGAAAACATTGAACAATACTTTTAATATTACATACATTATATTTAGTTATAGAATCAAATCAATAATTTTAAGATAGTGTGTAAGTTTAATATATTTAGTAAATATGTGATATTGTAAATTTTGTCAACTAAAGATTTTGTATTACATAGTTTTAAGAAATATTTTTTTTTTTTTGTTGCTCCACCACAGATTGTAATCTAAAGGAGCTTTACTTTATTTCATTACACAATCAACTGTATGTATAAACTATTTTGTATTTTAACTGAAATAAAGATAATAATAATAATAATAATAATAATAATAATAAAAAATCAGTAAGGCTAACCATCAGGGATTTTCGCAAAAAATTGAAAATATTTTATTGTTGAAATTTAGGTTCAAAATGATTATAGGTAATGGGAATAATATGTTTAGCAAGAAACTAACGACAATTTGCCTATGGAAAGCGGGGTTATTGGAAGAATCGTATTTTGAAATCCGCGGTCACATTTTGTAATCGAGCCTGAATTGCGTGCGAATAAGGCGACATATTGCACCTACTTAAACGAATCTCTACTCAAAACTACATCAATAACACAAAATAACCGAAACTTACTGAATCTGTGGCAATACATTTTATCCGTTCAAAATCAGTAAGGCTAACCATCAGGGATTTTCGCAAAAAACTGAAAATATTTTATTGTTGAAATTTAGGTTCAAAATGATTATAGGTAATAGGAATAATATGTTTAGCAAGAAACTAACGACAATTTGCCTATGGAAAGCGGGGTTATTGGAAGAATCGTATTTTGAAATCCACGGTCACATTTTGTAATCGAGCCTGAATTGCGTGCGAATAAGGCGACATATTGCACCTACTTAAACGAATCTCTACTCAAAACTACATCAATAACACAAAATAACCGAAACTTACTGAATCGGTGGCAATACATTTTATCCGTTCAAAATCAGTAAGGCTAACCATCAGGGATTTTCGCAAAAAACTGAAAATATTTTTTTGTTGAAATTTAGGTTCAAAATGATTATAGGTAATGGGAATAATATGTTTAGCAAGAAACTAACGACAATTTGCCTATGGAAAGTGGGGTTATTGGAAGAATCGTATTTTGAAATCCGCGGTCACATTTTGTAGTCGAGCCTGAATTGCGTGCGAATAAGGCGACATATTGCACCTACTTAAACGAATCTCTACTCAAAACTACATCAATAACACAAAATAACCGAAACTTACTGAATCGGTGGCAATACATTTTATCCGTTCAAAATCAGTAAGGCTAACCATCAGGGATTTTCGCAAAAAACTGAAAATATTTTTTTGTTGAAATTTAGGTTCAAAATGAGTATAGGTAATAGGAATAATATGTTTAGCAAGAAACTAACGACAATTTGCCTATGGAAAGCGGGGTTATTGGAAGAATCGTATTTTGAAATCCGCGGTCACATTTTGTAATCGAGCCTGAATTGCGTGCGAATAAGGCGACATATTGCACCTACTTAAACGAATCTCTACTCAAAACTACATCAATAACACAAAATAACCGAAACTTACTGAATCGGTGGCAATACATTTTATCCGTTCAAAATCAGTAAGGCTAACCATCAGGGATTTTCGCAAAAAACTGAAAATATTTTTTTGTTGAAATTTAGGTTCAAAATGATTATAGGTAATGGGAATAATATGTTTAGCAAGAAACTAACGACAATTTGCCTATGGAAAGTGGGGTTATTGGAAGAATCGTATTTTGAAATCCGCGGTCACATTTTGTAGTCGAGCCTGAATTGCGTGCGAATAAGGCGACATATTGCACCTACTTAAACGAATCTCTACTCAAAACTACATCAATAACACAAAATAACCGAAACTTACTGAATCTGTGGCAATACATTTTATCCGTTCAAAATCAGTAAGGCTAACCATCAGGGATTTTCGCAAAAAACTGAAAATATTTTTTTGTTGAAATTTAGGTTCAAAATGATTATAGGTAATGGGAATAATATGTTTAGCAAGAAACTAACGACAATTTGCCTATGGAAAGCGGGGTTATTGGAAGAATCGTATTTTGAAATCCGCGGTCACATTTTGTAATCGAGCCTGAATTGCGTGCGAATAAGGCGACATATTGCACCTACTTAAACGAATCTCTGCTCAAAACTATATCAATAACACAAAATAACCGAAACTTACTGAATCTGTGGCAATACATTTTATCCGTTCAAAATCAGTAAGGCTAACCATCAGGGATTTTCGCAAAAAACTGAAAATATTTTTTTGTTGAAATTTAGGTTCAAAATGATTATAGGTAATGGGAATAATATGTTTAGCAAGAAACTAACGACAATTTGCCTATGGAAAGTGGGGTTATTGGAAGAATCGTATTTTGAAATCCGCGGTCACATTTTGTAGTCGAGCCTGAATTGCGTGCGAATAAGGCGACATATTGCACCTACTTAAACGAATCTCTACTCAAAACTACATCAATAACACAAAATAACCGAAACTTACTGAATCGGTGGCAATACATTTTATCCGTTCAAAATCAGTAAGGCTAACCATCAGGGATTTTCGCAAAAAACTGAAAATATTTTTTTGTTGAAATTTAGGTTCAAAATGATTATAGGTAATAGGAATAATATGTTTAGCAAGAAACTAACGACAATTTGCCTATGGAAAGCGGGGTTATTGGAAGAATCGTATTTTGAAATCCGCGGTCACATTTTGTAGTCGAGCCTGAATTGCGTGCGAATAAGGCGACATATTGCACCTACTTAAACGAATCTCTGCTCAAAACTACATCAATAACACAAAATAACCGAAACTTACTGAATCTGTGGCAATACATTTTATCCGTTCAAAATCAGTAAGGCTAACCATCAGGGATTTTCGCAAAAAACTGAAAATATTTTTTTGTTGAAATTTAGGTTCAAAATGATTATAGGTAATGGAAATAATATGTTTAGCAAGAAACTAACGACAATTTGCCTATGGAAAGTGGGGTTATTGGAAGAATCGTATTTTGAAATCCACGGTCACATTTTGTAATCGAGCCTGAATTGCGTGCGAATAAGGCGACATATTGCACCTACTTAAACGAATCTCTACTCAAAACTACATCAATAACACAAAATAACCGAAACTTACTGAATCTGTGGCAATACATTTTATCCGTTCAAAATCAGTAAGGCTAACCATCAGGGATTTTCGCAAAAAACTGAAAATATTTTTTTGTTGAAATTTAGGTTCAAAATGATTATAGGTAATAGGAATAATATGTTTAGCAAGAAACTAACGACAATTTGCCTATGGAAAGCGGGGTTATTGGAAGAATCGTATTTTGAAATCCGCGGTCACATTTTGTAATCGAGCCTGAATTGCGTGCGAATAAGGCGACATATTGCACCTACTTAAACGAATCTCTGCTCAAAACTACATCAATAACACAAAATAACCGAAACTTACTGAATCTGTGGCAATACATTTTATCCGTTCAAAATCAGTAAGGCTAACCATCAGGGATTTTCGCAAAAAACTGAAAATATTTTTTTGTTGAAATTTAGGTTCAAAATGATTATAGGTAATGGGAATAATATGTTTAGCAAGAAACTAACGACAATTTGCCTATGGAAAGTGGGGTTATTGGAAGAATCGTATTTTGAAATCCACGGTCACATTTTGTAATCGAGCCTGAATTGCGTGCGAATAAGGCGACATATTACACCTACTTAAACGAATCTCTACTCAAAACTACATCAATAACACAAAATAACCGAAACTTACTGAATCGGTGGCAATACATTTTATCCGTTCAAAATCAGTAAGGCTAACCATCAGGGATCTTCGCAAAAAACTGAAAATATTTTTTTGTTGAAATTTAGGTTCAAAATGATTATAGGTAATGGGAATAATATGTTTAGCAAGAAACTAACGACAATTTGCCTATGGAAAGTGGGGTTATTGGAAGAATCGTATTTTGAAATCCGCGGTCACATTTTGTAGTCGAGCCTGAATTGCGTGCGAATAAGGCGACATATTGCACCTACTTAAACGAATCTCTACTCAAAACTACATCAATAACACAAAATAACCGAAACTTACTGAATCTGTGGCAATACATTTTATCCGTTCAAAATCAGTAAGGCTAACCATCAGGAATTTTCGCAAAAAACTGAAAATATTTTTTTGTTGAAATTTAGGTTCAAAATGATTATAGGTAATAGGAATAATATGTTTAGCAAGAAACTAACGACAATTTGCCTATGGAAAGCGGGGTTATTGGAAGAATCGTATTTTGAAATCCGCGGTCACATTTTGTAATCGAGCCTGAATTGCGTGCGAATAAGGCGACATATTGCACCTACTTAAACGAATCTCTACTCAAAACTACATCAATAACACAAAATAACCGAAACTTACTGAATCGGTGGCAATACATTTTATCCGTTCAAAATCAGTAAGGCTAACCATCAGGGATTTTCGCAAAAAACTGAAAATATTTTTTTGTTGAAATTTAGGTTCAAAATGATTATAGGTAATGGGAATAATATGTTTAGCAAGAAACTAACGACAATTTGCCTATGGAAAGTGGGGTTATTGGAAGAATCGTATTTTGAAATCCGCGGTCACATTTTGTAGTCGAGCCTGAATTGCGTGCGAATAAGGCGACATATTGCACCTACTTAAACGAATCTCTACTCAAAACTACATCAATAACACAAAATAACCGAAACTTACTGAATCGGTGGCAATACATTTTATCCGTTCAAAATCAGTAAGGCTAACCATCAGGGATTTTCGCAAAAAACTGAAAATATTTTTTTGTTGAAATTTAGGTTCAAAATGATTATAGGTAATAGGAATAATATGTTTAGCAAGAAACTAACGACAATTTGCCTATGGAAAGCGGGGTTATTGGAAGAATCGTATTTTGAAATCCGCGGTCACATTTTGTAATCGAGCCTGAATTGCGTGCGAATAAGGCGACATATTGCACCTACTTAAACGAATCTCTACTCAAAACTACATCGATAACACAAAATAACCGAAACTTACTGAATCTGTGGCAAAACATTTTATCCGTTCAAAATCAGTAATGCTAACCATCAGGGATTTTCGCAAAAAACTGAAAATATTTTTTTGTTGAAATCTAGGTTCAAAATGATTATAGGTAATGGAAATAATATGTTTAGCAAGAAACTAACGACAATTTGCCTATGGAAAGCGGGGTTATTGGAAGAATCGTATTTTGAAATCCGCGGTCACATTTTGTAATCGAGCCTGAATTGCGTGCGAATAAGGCGACATATTGCACCTACTTAAACGAATCTCTACTCAAAACTACATCGATAACACAAAATAACCGAAACTTACTGAATCTGTGGCAAAACATTTTATCCGTTCAAAATCAGTAAGGCTAACCATCAGGGATTTTTGCAAAAAACTGAAAATATTTTTTGGGTAATGGGAATAATATGTTTAGCAAGAAACTAACGACAATTTGCCTATGGAAAGCGTGGTTATTGGAAGAATCGTATTTTGAAATCCGCGGTCACATTTTGTAATCGAGCCTGAATTGCGTGCGAATAAGGCGACATATTGCACCTACTTAAACGAATCTCTACTCAAAACTACATCGATCGCAAAACATTTTATCCGTTCAAAATCAGTAAGGCTAACCATCAGGGATTTTCGCAAAAAACTGAAAATATTTTTTTGTTCAAATTTAGGTTCAAAATGATTATAGGTAATGGGAATAATATGTTTAGCAAGAAACTAACGACAATTTGCCTATGGAAAGCGGGGTTATAGGAAGAATAGTATTTTGAAATCCGCGGTCACATTTTGTAATCGAGCCTGAATTGCGTGCGAATAAGGCGACATATTGCACCTACTTAAACGAATCTCTACTCAAAACTACATCAATAACACAAAATAACCGAAACTTACTGAATCTGTGGCAATACATTTTATCCGTTCAAAATCCGGTAATTTTAGCATATTGGTGCAAAACATTCGAAGTCTACGTGCAAATTTTGATACGTTTAGTGTTTATGTAGCAAGCCTTAATGAAATTCCTGATTTAATTTTTGTGACTGAAATATGGATTTATTCTAAAGAATGTTGTGAGTTTAGTTTACCGAGCTATAATTTTAAGGCCTGTTGTAATGACCGTTACCGTTCTGGTGGAGTTGGTGTTTTTATACGCGAAAACTTTGCAAATTTTTCAATCGAAGTTTACAACTGGATTACAGCTGATATTATCCGTTTAGATCTTGATCTTGCAGGGAAAAAGTGGTCATTCATTTGCATCTATCGATTGAACAACGGGTCAATTAATGCCTTTTGTGATGATTTGGAAATCTTATTGCGTACGCTTACAAACGATAACGTAGCTATACTTGGAGATCTTAACCTAAACCTGCTAGATATCAATGAAGCGTACGGTTACCAGACAATGTTGGCTTCATATGGTTTAATCAGCTTCTTAAACGAACCAACTAGAATGCAAGCTTGTTTAGACCATGTCTTTCTCAAAAGTGAACAAATATTTAACATTAACATTAGCAACCTTCCTATTCAATTTTCTGACCATAATTTGATTAAACTCCATATATCTCCATCTAGTTCAGTTACTGTCAACTATACGTCAAATTTATCACATGTTAATTACACTAAACTAAATGATCTTTTAAAGTTCGAAAATTGGGATTCTGTGTATTCCCAATCCGATTGCAATGTGGCTTTTGAAAATTTTGTCAATATTCTAAGATCTCACATGTTCCACTTCCATCTCTGAAAATCCAAAAATAAAAAACCGCAAACCTTGGATGAGTTATAATCTTTTGCATAAGATGAATAAATTGAAAAAATTCTCCAGGAAGCTCAAACGATATCCTGACAACAAGAGACTGGAAGAATATGTAGTCAATCTATCAAAGCAGGTAAAAATTGATGTTCGTACTGCAAAAAATCTCTTCTACAAGAATAAATTTGATTCATCCATTAATGATTCCAAGGCTACTTGGAAAATAGTGGATGAAGTGTTAGGACGTTTTTCTCATAATAAGCACATAACTCAAATATATCAATTGCGAACTGAAAATATCCTTACGTGTTCAAAGTCCATTTCCAACGAATTTAATAACTTTTTTGTAAACGTATCACAAGAAATAAATTCTAAATTTAGTTCGGTAAATAATGAAAATACTGATCATAACAAATTTATCTTTGGGTCTCTGTCAAAAAATTATGTCTCATCATGTTATTTTGAGCCTATAACTACTGCGGAAATTCTTAATGAAATTCGTAAGTTAAAAAACAAAAGATCTGAATGTTCGGACGGAATTGATAACTTTGTTGTTAAAAACTGCGCTTGGTACTTAGTAGATATTTTAAAATTTTTGTATAACCTGAGCCTTGACAATGGGGTTTTTCCAAATATTCTAAAATTAGCCATTGTAATTCCAATTTTTAAAAAAGGCGATGAATTACAATTAAACAATTACAGACCGATTTCTCTACTAAGCACCGTATCTAAAATCTTTGAGAAACTAATAAAACGACGATTAGTGTGTTATCTTGATAAAATTGATTTTTTGCACAATAAACAATATGGATTTACTGCTGGTAAATCCACTGAAGAAGCACTGATTGATTTCCTTGGTCAGATACATTTGGCAATGAACGGTTCGCAGAGGTCTACAGCATTATTTGTGGACATTGCCAAGGCTTTTGATTCAGTCGACACTGGAATAATGCTTACTAAGCTACGTAATATTGGTATACGAGGTAAAATTTTAGGTTTGTTTAGAAGCTACCTTCAAAATCGGCGTCAGATTGTTAGAATAGGTGAAACTTTAAGTGACCCGTGCACGGTAAAATATGGCGTTCCCCAAGGATCAGTTTTGGGCCCGTTATTATTTTTGATTTACTTTAATTCGATTTTTGAAATTAATCTAATAGGATATCCGACTGCTTTTGCTGATGATTTAGCCCTAAGTTATGGAATGCCAACGACTGATAATACATATGACATCAGTCTTGTTCTTGAAAAGGATCTTCATTGTTTAAGCCAATGGTTTTATCATAATCGTCTCATGATCAGCGATAAATCAAAAATCATGTATTTTGGGCGACAGAATACTAGATTAGCGCAACCACAAACGTATCACATGTATAAATGCAATAGAAATCCATGCACGGCTCAGTGTTTTGTGCTTGAGTCTGTACAAGAATTTAAATATTTGGGCTTAATAATTGATTCGAAACTCAATTGGAAGTCTCATATCAATACCACAAGGAAGAGTGTAATTTGGGCCATATATAAATTTTATAACCTTAGAAAAGTCTGCCCTAGAACTACACTAAGGAAACTATACCATGCCCTAATAGAATCAATAGTAATGTATGGCATATCCAGTTGGGGTGGTACATATTTTACTAACATAGAGGACCTGTATATCGCACAAAAAAGAATTATTAAATTAATCTACAAACGCCCTCATACAACACCAACAGTTCCATTGTTTCGTGAGCTAAACTTACTACCATTTAGATATCTTTATATTTATCAAGTCCTCAAAATATTTTTTATTCGAAGTGATAGTTTTCACAATCGCACTGTACATATATACAACACGAGGAACCCCAATAACTTTGCCAATGTTCGTTGTTATAGCGAGAAATTTAGAAGATTTTATCTATATATGGCACCGTTCTTTTTTCACATGCTACCAAACGACATTAAAGGTATAAACCCTGTACGTAAACACAAATTTAAGCGCGAACTTCGATCATGGCTGCTCACCATAGAAAACATTGAACAATACTTTTAATATTACATACATTATATTTAGTTATAGAATCAAATCAATAATTTTAAGATAGTGTGTAAGTTTAATATATTTAGTAAATATGTGATATTGTAAATTTTGTCAACTAAAGATTTTGTATTACATAGTTTTAAGAAATATTTTTTTTTTTTTGTTGCTCCACCACAGATTGTAATCTAAAGGAGCTTTACTTTATTTCATTACACAATCAACTGTATGTATAAACTATTTTGTATTTTAACTGAAATAAAGATAATAATAATAATAATAATAATAATAATAATAAAAAATCAGTAAGGCTAACCATCAGGGATTTTCGCAAAAAATTGAAAATATTTTATTGTTGAAATTTAGGTTCAAAATGATTATAGGTAATGGGAATAATATGTTTAGCAAGAAACTAACGACAATTTGCCTATGGAAAGCGGGGTTATTGGAAGAATCGTATTTTGAAATCCGCGGTCACATTTTGTAATCGAGCCTGAATTGCGTGCGAATAAGGCGACATATTGCACCTACTTAAACGAATCTCTACTCAAAACTACATCAATAACACAAAATAACCGAAACTTACTGAATCTGTGGCAATACATTTTATCCGTTCAAAATCAGTAAGGCTAACCATCAGGGATTTTCGCAAAAAACTGAAAATATTTTATTGTTGAAATTTAGGTTCAAAATGATTATAGGTAATAGGAATAATATGTTTAGCAAGAAACTAACGACAATTTGCCTATGGAAAGCGGGGTTATTGGAAGAATCGTATTTTGAAATCCACGGTCACATTTTGTAATCGAGCCTGAATTGCGTGCGAATAAGGCGACATATTGCACCTACTTAAACGAATCTCTACTCAAAACTACATCAATAACACAGAATAACCGAAACTTACTGAATCGGTGGCAATACATTTTATCCGTTCAAAATCAGTAAGGCTAACCATCAGGGATTTTCGCAAAAAACTGAAAATATTTTTTTGTTGAAATTTAGGTTCAAAATGATTATAGGTAATGGGAATAATATGTTTAGCAAGAAACTAACGACAATTTGCCTATGGAAAGTGGGGTTATTGGAAGAATCGTATTTTGAAATCCGCGGTCACATTTTGTAGTCGAGCCTGAATTGCGTGCGAATAAGGCGACATATTGCACCTACTTAAACGAATCTCTACTCAAAACTACATCAATAACACAAAATAACCGAAACTTACTGAATCGGTGGCAATACATTTTATCCGTTCAAAATCAGTAAGGCTAACCATCAGAGATTTTCGCAAAAAACTGAAAATATTTTTTTGTTGAAATTTAGGTTCAAAATGATTATAGGTAATGGGAGTAATATGTTTAGCAAGAAACTAACGACAATTTGCCTATGGAAAGCGGGGTTATTGGAAGAATCGTATTTTGAAATCCGCGGTCACATTTTGTAATCGAGCCTGAATTGCGTGCGAATAAGGCGACATATTGCACCTACTTAAACGAATCTCTACTCAAAACTACATCAATAACACAAAATAACCGAAACTTACTGAATCTGTGGCAATACATTTTATCCGTTCAAAATCAGTAAGGCTAACATCAAGGATTTTCGCAAAAAACTGAAAATATTTTTTTGTTGAAATTTAGGTTCAAAATGATTATAGGTAATGGGAGTAATATGTTTAGCAAGAAACTAACGACAATTCGACAATTTGCCTATGGAAAGCGGGGTTATTGGAAGAATCGTATTTTGAAATCCGCGGTCACATTTTGTAATCGAGCCTGAATTGCGTGCGAATAAGGCGACATATTGCACCTACTTAAACGAATCTCTGCTCAAAACTACATCAATAACACAAAATAACCGAAACTTACTGAATCGGTGGCAATACATTTTATCCGTTCAAAATCAGTAAGGCTAACCATCAGGGATTTTCGCAAAAAACTGAAAATATTTTTTTGTTGAAATTTAGGTTCAAAATGATTATAGGTAATGGGAATAATATGTTTAGCAAGAAACTAACGACAATTTGCCTATGGAAAGTGGGGTTATTGGAAGAATCGTATTTTGAAATCCGCGGTCACATTTTGTAGTCGAGCCTGAATTGCGTGCGAATAAGGCGACATATTGCACCTACTTAAACGAATCTCTACTCAAAACTACATCAATAACACAAAATAATCGAAACTTACTGAATCTGTGGCAAAACCTTTTATCCGTTCAAAATCAGTAAGGCACCATCAGGGATTTTCGCAAAAAACTGAAAATATTTTTTTGTTGAAATTTAGGTTCAAAATGATTATAGGTAATGGGAATAATATGTTTAGCAAGAAACTAACGACAATTTGCCTATGGAAAGCGGGGTTATTGGAAGAATCGTATTTTGAAATCCGCGGTCACATTTTGTAATCGAGCCTGAATTGCGTGCGAATAAGGCGACATATTGCACCTACTTAAACGAATCTCTACTCAAAACTACATCAATAACACAAAATAACCGAAACTTACTGAATCTGTGGCAATACATTTTATCCGTTCAAAATCTAACCATCAGGGATTTTCGCAAAAAACTGAAAATATTTTATTGTTGAAATTTAGGTTCAAAATGATTATAGGTAATGGGAATAATATGTTTAGCAAGAAACTAACGACAATTTGCCTATGGAAAGCGGGGTTATTGGAAGAATCGTATTTTGAAATCCGCGGTCACATTTTGTAATCGAGCCTGAATTGCGTGCGAATAAGGCGACATATTGCACCTACTTAAACGAATCTCTACTCAAAACTACATCGATAACACAAAATAACCGAAACTTACTGAATCTGTGGCAAAACATTTTATCCGTTCAAAATCAGTAAGGCTAACCATCAGGGATTTTCGCAAAAAACTGAAAATATTTTATTGTTGAAATCTAGGTTCAAAATGATTATAGGTAATGGAAATAATATGTTTAGCAAGAAACTAACGACAATTTGCCTATGGAAAGCGGGGTTATTGGAAGAATCGTATTTTGAAATCCGCGGTCACATTTTGTAATCGAGCCTGAATTGCGTGCGAATAAGGCGACATATTGCACCTACTTAAACGAATCTCTACTCAAAACTACATCAATAACACAAAATAATCGAAACTTACTGAATATGTGGCAATACATTTTATCCGTTCAAAATCTGTAAGGCTAACCATCAGGGATTTTCGCAAAAAACTGAAAATATTTTTTTGTTGAAATCTAGGTTCAAAATGATTATAGGTAATGGAAATAATATGTTTAGCAAGAAACTAACGACAATTTGCCTATGGAAAGCGGGGTTATTGGAAGAATCGTATTTTGAAATCCGCGGTCACATTTTGTAATCGAGCCTGAATTGCGTGCGAATAAGGCGACATATTGCACCTACTTAAACGAATCTCTACTCAAAACTACATCGATAACACAAAATAACCGAAACTTACTGAATCTGTGGCAAAACCTTTTATCCGTTCAAAATCAGTAAGGCACCATCAGGGATTTTCGCAAAAAACTGAAAATATTTTTTTGTTGAAATTTAGGTTCAAAATGATTATAGGTAATGGGAATAATATGTTTAGCAAGAAACTAACGACAATTTGCCTATGGAAAGCGGGGTTATTGGAAGAATCGTATTTTGAAATCCGCGGTCACATTTTGTAATCGAGCCTGAATTGCGTGCGAATAAGGCGACATATTGCACCTACTTAAACGAATCTCTACTCAAAACTACATCAATAACACAAAATAACCGAAACTTACTGAATCTGTGGCAATACATTTTATCCGTTCAAAATCTAACCATCAGGGATTTTCGCAAAAAACTGAAAATATTTTATTGTTGAAATTTAGGTTCAAAATGATTATAGGTAATGGGAATAATATGTTTAGCAAGAAACTAACGACAATTTGCCTATGGAAAGCGGGGTTATTGGAAGAATCGTATTTTGAAATCCGCGGTCACATTTTGTAATCGAGCCTGAATTGCGTGCGAATAAGGCGACATATTAAACCTACTTAAACGAATCTCTACTCAAAACTACATCAATAACACAAAATAACCGAAACTTACTGAATCTGTGGCAATACATTTTATCCGTTCAAAATCAGTAAGGCTAACCATCAGGGATTTTCGCAAAAAACTGAAAATATTTTATTGTTGAAATTTAGGTTCAAAATGATTATAGGTAATGGAAATAATATGTTTAGCAAGAAACTAACGACAATTTGCCTATGGAAAGCGGGGTTATTGGAAGAATCGTATTTTGAAATCCGCGGTCACATTTTGTAATCGAGCCTGAATTGCGTGCGAATAAGGCGACATATTGCACCTACTTAAACGAATCTCTACTCAAAACTACATCGATAACACAAAATAACCGAAACTTACTGAATCTGTGGCAAAACATTTTATCCGTTCAAAATCAGTAAGGCTAACCATCAGGGATTTTCGCAAAAAACTGAAAATATTTTTTTGTTGAAATTTAGGTTCAAAATGATTATAGGTAATGGGAATAATATGTTTAGCAAGAAACTAACGACAATTTGCCTATGGAAAGCGGGGTTATTGGAAGAATCGTATTTTGAAATCCGCGGTCACATTTTGTAATCGAGCCTGAATTGCGTGCGAATAAGGCGACATATTGCACCTACTTAAACGAATCTCTACTCAAAACTACATCAATAACACAAAATAACCGAAACTTACTGAATCTGTGGCAATACATTTTATCCGTTCAAAATCAGTAAGGCTAACTAACCATCAGGGATTTTCGCAAAAAACTGAAAATATTTTTTTGTTGAAATTTAGGTTCAAAATGATAATAGGTAATGGGAATAATATGTTTAGCAAGAAACTAACGACAATTTGCCTATGGAAAGCGGGGTTATTGGAAGAATCGTATTTTGAAATCCGCGGTCACATTTTGTAATCGAGCCTGAATTGCGTGCGAATAAGGCGACATATTGCACCTACTTAAACGAATCTCTACTCAAAACTACATCAATAACACAAAATAACCGAAACGTACTGAATCTGTGGCAATACATTTTATCCGTTCAAAATCAGTAAGGCTAACCATCAGGGATTTTCGCAAAAAACTGAAAATATTTTTTTGTTGAAATCTAGGTTCAAAATGATTATAGGTAATGGAAATAATATGTTTAGCAAGAAACTAACGACAATTTGCCTATGGAAAGCGGGGTTATTGGAAGAATCGTATTTTGAAATCCGCGGTCACATTTTGTAATCGAGCCTGAATTGCGTGCGAATAAGGCGACATATTGCACCTACTTAAACGAATCTCTACTCAAAACTACATCAATAACACAAAATAACCGAAACTTACTGAATCTGTGGCAAAACATTTTATCCGTTCAAAATCAGTAAGGCTAACCATCAGGGATTTTCGCAAAAAACTGAAAATATTTTTTGGGTAATGGGAATAATATGTTTAGCAAGAAACTAACGACAATTTGCCTATGGAAAGCGGGGTTATTGGAAGAATCGTATTTTGAAATCCGCGGTCACATTTTGTAATCGAGCCTGAATTGCGTGCGAATAAGGCGACATATTGCACCTACTTAAACGAATCTCTACTCAAAACTACATCAATAACACAAAATAATCGAAACTTACTGAATCTGTGGCAATACATTTTATCCGTTCAAAATCTGTAAGGCTAACCATCAGGGATTTTCGCAAAAAACTGAAAATATTTTTTTGTTGAAATCTAGGTTCAAAATGATTATAGGTAATGGAAATAATATGTTTAGCAAGAAACTAACGACAATTTGCCTATGGAAAGCGGGGTTATTGGAAGAATCGTATTTTGAAATCCGCGGTCACATTTTGTAATCGAGCCTGAATTGCGTGCGAATAAGGCGACATATTGCACCTACTTAAACGAATCTCTACTAAAACTACATCGATAACACAAAATAACCGAAACTTACTGAATCTGTGGCAAAACATTTTATCCGTTCAAAATCAGTAAGGCTAACCATCAGAGATTTTCGCAAAAAACTGAAAATATTTTATTGTTGAAATTTAGGTTCAAAATGATTATAGGTAATGGGAATAATATGTTTAGCAAGAAACTAACGACAATTTGCCTATGGAAAGCGGGGTTATTGGAAGAATCGTATTTTGAAATCCGCGGTCACATTTTGTAATCGAGCCTGAATTGCGTGCGAATAAGGCGACATATTGCACCTACTTAAACGAATCTCTACTCAAAACTACATCAATAACACAAAATAACCGAAACTTACTGAATCGGTGGCAATACATTTTATCCGTTCAAAATCAGTAAGGAACCATCAGGGATTTTCGCAAAAAACTGAAAATATTTTATTGTTGAAATTTAGGTTCAAAATGATTATAGGTAATGGGAATAATATGTTTAGCAAGAAACTAACGACAATTTGCCTATGGAAAGCGGGGTTATTGAAAGAATCGTATTTTGAAATCCGCGGTCATATTTTGTAATCGAGCCTGAATTGCGTGCGAATAAGGCGACATATTGCATCTACTTAAACGAATCTCTACTAAAACTACATCGATAACACAAAATAACCGAAACTTACTGAATCTGTGGCAATACATTTTATCCGTTCAAAATCAGTAAGGCTAACCATCAGGGATTTTCGCAAAAAACTGAAAATATTTTTTTGTTGAAATCTAGGTTCAAAATGATTATAGGTAATGGAAATAATATGTTTAGCAAGAAACTAACGACAATTTGCCTATGGAAAGCGGGGTTATTGGAAGAATCGTATTTTGAAATCCGCGGTCACATTTTGTAATCGAGCCTGAATTGCGTGCGAATAAGGCGACATATTGCACCTACTTAAACGAATCTCTACTAAAACTACATCGATAACACAAAATAACCGAAACTTACTGAATCTGTGGCAATACATTTTATCCGTTCAAAATCAGTAAGGCTAACCATCAGGGATTTTCGCAAAAAACTGAAAATATTTTTTTGTTGAAATCTAGGTTCAAAATGATTATAGGTAATGGAAATAATATGTTTAGCAAGAAACTAACGACAATTTGCCTATGGAAAGCGGGGTTATTGGAAGAATCGTATTTTGAAATCCGCGGTCACATTTTGTAATCGAGCCTGAATTGCGTGCGAATAAGGCGACATATTGCACCTACTTAAACGAATCTCTACTCAAAACTACATCAATAACACAAAATAACCGAAACTTACTGAATCTGTGGCAAAACATTTTATCCGTTCAAAATCAGTAAGGCTAACCATCAGGGATTTTCGCAAAAAACTGAAAATATTTTTTGGGTAATGGGAATAATATGTTTAGCAAGAAACTAACGACAATTTGCCTATGGAAAGCGGGGTTATTGGAAG
This sequence comes from Nephrotoma guestfalica, assembly GCA_963691935.1. Classification (NCBI taxonomy): domain Eukaryota; kingdom Metazoa; phylum Arthropoda; class Insecta; order Diptera; family Tipulidae; genus Nephrotoma; species Nephrotoma guestfalica. The sequence continues at coordinate 5,002,626 of OY829916.1, read as the reverse complement.
AATCGTATTTTGAAATCCGCGGTCACATTTTGTAATCGAGCCTGAATTGCGTGCGAATAAGGCGACATATTGCACCTACTTAAACGAATCTCTACTCAAAACTACATCAATAACACAAAATAACCGAAGCTTACTGAATCTGTGGCACTACATTCTATCCGTTCAAAATCAGTAAGGCTAACTAACCATCAGGGATTTTCGCAAAAAACTGAAAATATTTTTTTGTTGAAATTTAGGTTCAAAATGATTATAGGTAATGGGAGTAATATGTTTAGCAAGAAACTAACGACAATTTGCCTATGGAAAGCGGGGTTATTGGAAGAATCGTATTTTGAAATCCACGGTCACATATTGTAATCGAGCCTGAATTGCGTGCGAATAAGGCGACATATTGCACCTACTTAAACGAATCTCTACTCAAAACTACATCAATAACACAAAATAACCGAAACTTACTGAATCTGTGGCAATACATTTTATTCGTTCAAAATCAGTAAGGCTAACCATCAGGGATTTTCGCAAAAAACTGAAAATATTTTTTTGTTGAAATCTAGGTTCAAAATGATTATAGGTAATGGAAATAATATGTTTAGCAAGAAAGTAACAACACTTTGCCTATGGAAAGCGGGGTTATTGGAAGAATCGTATTTTGAAATCCGCGGTCACATTTTGTAATCGAGCCTGAATTGCGTGCGAATAAGGCGACATATTGCATCTACTTAAACGAATCTCTACTCAAAACTACATCAATAACACAAAACAACCGAAACTTACTGAATCTGTGGCAATACATTTTATCCGTTCAAAATCAGTAAGGCTAACCATCAGGGATTTTCGCAAAAAACTGAAAATATTTTTTTGTTGAAATTTAGGTTCAAAATGATTATAGTTAATGGGAATAATATGTTTAGCAAGAAACTAACGACAATTTGCCTATGGAAAGCGGGGTTATTGAAAGAATCGTATTTTGAAATCCGCGGTCATATTTTGTAATCGAGCCTGAATTGCGTGCGAATAAGGCGACATATTGCATCTACTTAAACGAATCTCTACTCAAAACTACATCGATAACACAAAAAAACCGAAACTTACTGAATCTGTGGCAAAACATTTTATCCGTTCAAAATCAGTAAGGCTAACCATCAGAGATTTTCGCAAAAAACTGAAAATATTTTTTTTGTTGAAATTTAGGTTCAAAATGATTATAGGTAATGGGAATAATATGTTTAGCAAGAAACTAACGACAATTTGCCTATGGAAAGCGGGGTTATTGGAAGAATCGTATTTTGAAATCCGCGGTCACATTTTGTAATCGAGCCTGAATTGCGTGCGAATAAGGCGACATATTGCACCTACTTAAACGAATCTCTACTCAAAACTACATCAATAACACAAAATAACCGAAACTTACTGAATCTGTGGCAATACATTCTATCCGTTCAAAATCAGTAAGGCTAACCATCAGGGATTTTCGCAAAAAACAGAAAATATTTTTTTGTTGAAATTTAGGTTCAAAATGATTATAGGTAATGGGAATAATATGTTTAGCAAGAAACTAATGACAATTTGCCTATGGAAAGCGGGGTTATTGAAAGAATCGTATTTTGAAATTTACATTTTGTAATCGAGCCTGAATTGCGTGCGAATAAGGCGACATATTGCACCTACTTAAACGAATCTCTATCAAAACTACATCAATAACACAAAATAACCGAAACTTACTGAATCTGTGGCAATACATTTTACCCGTTCAAAATCAGTAAGGCTAACCATCAGGGATTTTCGCAAAAAACTGAAAATATTTTATTGTTGAAATTTAGGTTCAAAATGATTATAGGTAATGGGAATAATATGTTTAGCAAGAAACTAACGACAATTTGCCTATGGAAAGCGGGATTATTGGAAGAATCGTATTTTGAAATCCACGGTCACATTTTGTAATCGAGCCTGAATTGCGTGCGAATAAGGCGACATATTGCACCTACTTAAACGAATCTCTACTCAAAACTACATCAATAACACAAAATAACCGAAACTTACTGAATCTGTGGCAATACATTTTATCCGTTCAAAATCAGTAAGGCTAACCATCAGGGATTTTCGCAAAAAACTGAAAATATTTTTTTGTTGAAATTTAGGTTCAAAATGATTATAGGTAATGGAAATAATATGTTTAGCAAGAAACTAACGACAATTTGCCTATGGAAAGTGGGGTTATTGAAAGAATCGTATTTTGAAATCCGCGGTCATATTTTGTAATCGAGCCTGAATTGCGTGCGAATAAGGCGACTTATTGCATCTACTTAAACGAATCTCTACTCAAAGCTACATCAATAACACAAAATAACCGAAACTTACTGAATCTGTGGCAATACATTTTATCCGTTCAAAATCAGTAAGGCTAACTAACCATCAGGGATTTTCGCAAAAAACTGAAAATATTTTTTTGTTGAAACTTAGGTTCAAAATGATTATAGGTAATGGGAATAATATGTTTAGCAAGAAACTAACGACAATTTGCCTATGGAAAGCGGGATTATTGGAAGAATCGTATTTTGAAATCCACGGTCACATTTTGTAATCGAGCCTGAATTGCGTGCGAATAAGGCGACATATTGCACCTACTTAAACGAATCTCTACTCAAAGCTACATCAATAACACAAAATAACCGAAACTTACTGAATCTGTGGCAATACATTTTATCCGTTCAAAATCAGTAAGGCGAACTAACCATCAGGGATTTTCGCAAAAAACTGAAAATATTTTTTTGTTGAAACTTAGGTTCAAAATGATTATAGGTAATGGGAATAATATGTTTAGCAAGAAACTAACGACAATTTGCCTATGGAAAGCGGGGTTATTGGAAGAATCGTATTTTGAAATCCGCGGTCACATTTTGTAATCGAGCCTGAATTGCGTGCGAATAAGGCGACATATTGCACCTACTTAAACGAATCTCTACTCAAAACTACATCAATAACACAAAATAACCGAAACTTACTGAATCTGTGGCAATACATTTTATCCGTTCAAAATCAGTAAGGCTAACCATCAGGGATTTTCGCAAAAAACTGAAAATATTTTATTGTTGAAATTTAGGTTCAAAATGATTATAGGTAATGGGAATAATATGTTTAGCAAGAAACTAACGACAATTTGCCTATGGAAAGCGGGGTTATTGGAAGAATCGTATTTTGAAATCTGCGGTCACATTTTGTAATCGAGCCTGAATTGCGTGCGAATAAGGCGACATATTGCATCTACTTAAACGAATCTCTACTCAAAACTACATCGATAACACAAAATAACCGAAACTTACTGAATCTGTGGCAATACATTTTATCCGTTCAAAATCAGTAAGGCTAACCATCAGGGATTTGCGCAAAAAACTGAAAATATTTTTTTGTTGAAATTTAGGTTCAAAATGATTATAGGTAATGGGAATAATATGTTTAGCAAGAAACTAACGACAATTTGCCTATGGAAAGCGGGGTTATTGGAAGAATCGTATTTTGAAATCCACGGTCACATTTTGTAATCGAGCCTGAATTGCGTGCGAATAAGGCGACATATTGCGCCTACTTAAACGAATCTCTACTCAAAACTATATCAATAACACAAAATAACCGAAACTTACTGAATCTGTGGCAATACATTTTATCCGTTCAAAATCAGTAAGGCTAACATCAGGGATTTTCGCAAAAAACTGAAAATATTTTTTTGTTGAAATTTAGGTTCAAAATGATTATAGGTAATGGGAATAATATGTTTAGCAAGAAACTAATGACAATTTGCCTATGGAAAGCGGGGTTATTGAAAGAATCGTATTTTGAAGTCCGCGGTTACATTTTGTAATCGAGCCTGAATTGCGTGCGAATAAGGCAACATATTGCACCTACTTAAACGAATCTCTATCAAAACTACATCAATAACACAAAATAACCGAAACTTACTGAATCTGTGGCAATACATTTTATCCGTTCAAAATCAGTAAGGCTAACTAATCATCAGGGATTTTCGCAAAAAACTGAAAATATTTTTTTGTTGAAATTTAGGTTCAAAATGATTATAGGTAATGGGAATAATATGTTTAGCAAGAAACTAACGACAAATTGCCTATGGAAAGCGGGGTTATTGGAAGAATCGTATTTTGAAATCCACGGTCACATTTTGTAATCGAGCCTGAATTGCGTGCGAATAAGGCGACATATTGCACCTACTTTAACGAATCTCTACTCAAAACTACATCAATAACACAAAATAACCGAAACTTACTGAATCTGTGGCAATACATTTTATCCGTTCAAAATCAGTAAGGCGAACTAACCATCAGGGATTTTCGCAAAAAACTGAAAATATTTTTTTGTTGAAACTTAGGTTCAAAATGATTATAGGTAATGGGAATAATATGTTTAGCAAGAAACTAACGACAATTTGCCTATGGAAAGCGGGGTTATTGGAAGAATCGTATTTTGAAATCCGCGGTCACATTTTGTAATCGAGCCTGAATTGCGTGCGAATAAGGCGACATATTGCACCTACTTAAACGAATCTCTACTCAAAACTACATCAATAACACAAAATAACCGAAACTTACTGAATCTGTGGCAATACATTTTATCCGTTCAAAATCAGTAAGGCTAACCATCAGGGATTTTCGCAAAAAACTGAAAATATTTTATTGTTGAAATTTAGGTTCAAAATGATTATAGGTAATGGGAATAATATGTTTAGCAAGAAACTAATGACAATTTGCCTATGGAAAGCGGGGTTATTGAAAGAATCGTATTTTGAAGTCCGCGGTTACATTTTGTAATCGAGCCTGAATTGCGTGCGAATAAGGCAACATATTGCACCTACTTAAACGAATCTCTATCAAAACTACATCAATAACACAAAATAACCGAAACTTACTGAATCTGTGGCAATACATTTTATCCGTTCAAAATCAGTAAGGCTAACTAACCATCAGGGATTTTCGCAAAAAACTGAAAATATTTTTTTGTTGAAATTTAGGTTCAAAATGATTATAGGTAATGGGAATAATATGTTTAGCAAGAAACTAACGACAAATTGCCTATGGAAAGCGGGGTTATTGGAAGAATCGTATTTTGAAATCCACGGTCACATTTTGTAATCGAGCCTGAATTGCGTGCGAATAAGGCGACATATTGCACCTACTTAAACGAATCTCTACTCAAAACTACATCAATAACACAAAATAACCGAAACTTACTGAATCTGTGGCAATACATTTTATCCGTTCAAAATCAGTAAGGCGAACTAACCATCAGGGATTTTCGCAAAAAACTGAAAATATTTTTTTGTTGAAACTTAGGTTCAAAATGATTATAGGTAATGGGAATAATATGTTTAGCAAGAAACTAACGACAATTTGCCTATGGAAAGCGGGGTTATTGGAAGAATCGTATTTTGAAATCTGCGGTCACATTTTGTAATCGAGCCTGAATTGCGTGCGAATAAGGCGACATATTGCATCTACTTAAACGAATCTCTACTCAAAACTACATCGATAACACAAAATAACCGAAACTTACTGAATCTGTGGCAATACATTTTATCCGTTCAAAATCAGTAAGGCTAACCATCAGGGATTTTCGCAAAAAACTGAAAATATTTTTTTGTTGAAATTTAGGTTCAAAATGATTATAGGTAATGGGAATAATATGTTTAGCAAGAAACTAACGACAATTTGCCTATGGAAAGCGGGGTTATTGGAAGAATCGTATTTTGAAATCCGCGGTCACATTTTGTAATCGAGCCTGAATTGCGTGCGAATAAGGCGACATATTGCGCCTACTTAAACGAATCTCTACTCAAAACTATATCAATAACACAAAATAACCGAAACTTACTGAATCTGTGGCAATACATTTTATCCGTTCAAAATCAGTAAGGCTAACATCAGGGATTTTCGCAAAAAACTGAAAATATTTTTTTGTTGAAATTTAGGTTCCAAATGATTATAGGTAATGGGAATAATATGTTTAGCAAGAAACTAATGACAATTTGCCTATGGAAAGCGGGGTTATTGAAAGAATCGTATTTTGAAGTCCGCGGTTACATTTTGTAATCGAGCCTGAATTGCGTGCGAATAAGGCAACATATTGCACCTACTTAAACGAATCTCTATCAAAACTACATCAATAACACAAAATAACCGAAACTTACTGAATCTGTGGCAATACATTTTATCCGTTCAAAATCAGTAAGGCTAACTAACCATCAGGGATTTTCGCAAAAAACTGAAAATATTTTTTTGTTGAAATTTAGGTTCAAAATGATTATAGGTAATGGGAATAATATGTTTAGCAAGAAACTAACGACAAATTGCCTATGGAAAGCGGGGTTATTGGAAGAATCGTATTTTGAAATCCACGGTCACATTTTGTAATCGAGCCTGAATTGCGTGCGAATAAGGCGACATATTGCACCTACTTAAACGAATCTCTACTCAAAACTACATCAATAACACAAAATAACCGAAACTTACTGAATCTGTGGCAATACATTTTATCCGTTCAAAATCAGTCAGGCTAACCATCAGGGATTTTCGCAAAAAACTGAAAATATTTTTTTGTTGAAATTTAGGTTCAAAATGATTATAGGTAATGGAAATAATATGTTTAGCAAGAAACTAACGACAATTTGCCTATGGAAAGCGGGGTTATTGGAAGAATCGTATTTTGAAATCCACGGTCACATTTTGTAATCGAGCCTGAATTGCGTGCGAATAAGGCGACATATTGCACCTACTTAAACGAATCTCTACTCAAAACTACATCAATAACACAAAATAACCGAAACTTACTGAATCTGTGGCAATACATTTTATCCGTTCAAAATCAGTAAGGCTAACTAACCATCAGGGATTTTCGCAAAAAACTGAAAATATTTTTTTGTTGAAATTTAGGTTCAAAATGATTATAGGTAATGGAAATAATATGTTTAGCAAGAAACTAACGACAATTTGCCTATGGAAAGCGGGGTTATTGGAAGAATCGTATTTTGAAATCCGCGGTCACATTTTGTAATCGAGCCTGAATTGCGTGCGAATAAGGCGACATATTGCACCTACTTAAACGAATCTCTACTCAAAACTACATCAATAACACAAAATAACCGAAGCTTACTGAATCTGTGGCACTACATTCTATCCGTTCAAAATCAGTAAGGCTAACTAACCATCAGGGATTTTCGCAAAAAACTGAAAATATTTTTTTGTTGAAATTTAGGTTCAAAATGATTATAGGTAATGGGAGTAATATGTTTAGCAAGAAACTAACGACAATTTGCCTATGGAAAGCGGGGTTATTGGAAGAATCGTATTTTGAAATCCACGGTCACATTTTGTAATCGAGCCTGAATTGCGTGCGAATAAGGCGACATATTGCACCTACTTAAACGAATCTCTACTCAAAACTACATCGATAACACAAAAAAACCGAAACTTACTGAATCTGTGGCAAAACATTTTATCCGTTCAAAATCAGTAAGGCTAACCATCAGAGATTTTCGCAAAAAACTGAAAATATTTTTTTTGTTGAAATTTAGGTTCAAAATGATTATAGGTAATGGGAATAATATGTTTAGCAAGAAACTAACGACAATTTGCCTATGGAAAGCGGGGTTATTGGAAGAATCGTATTTTGAAATCCGCGGTCACATTTTGTAATCGAGCCTGAATTGCGTGCGAATAAGGCGACATATTGCACCTACTTAAACGAATCTCTACTCAAAACTACATCAATAACACAAAATAACCGATACTTACTGAATCTGTGGCAATACATTCTATCCGTTCAAAATCAGTAAGGCTAACCATCAGGGATTTTCGCAAAAAACTGAAAATATTTTATTGTTGAAATTTAGGTTCAAAATGATTATAGGTAATGGGAATAATATGTTTAGCAAGAAACTAACGACAATTTGCCTATGGAAAGCGGGATTATTGGAAGAATCGTATTTTGAAATCCACGGTCACATTTTGTAATCGAGCCTGAATTGCGTGCGAATAAGGCGACATATTGCACCTACTTAAACGAATCTCTACTCAAAGCTACATCAATAACACAAAATAACCGAAACTTACTGAATCTGTGGCAATACATTTTATCCGTTCAAAATCAGTAAGGCTAACTAACCATCAGGGATTTTCGCAAAAAACTGAAAATATTTTTTTGTTGAAATTTAGGTTCAAAATGATTATAGGTAATGGGAATAATATGTTTAGCAAGAAACTAACGACAAATTGCCTATGGAAAGCGGGGTTATTGGAAGAATCGTATTTTGAAATCCACGGTCACATTTTGTAATCGAGCCTGAATTGCGTGCGAATAAGGCGACATATTGCACCTACTTAAACGAATCTCTACTCAAAACTACATCAATAACACAAAATAACCGAAACTTACTGAATCTGTGGCAATACATTTTATCCGTTCAAAATCAGTAAGGCTAACCATCAGGGATTTTCGCAAAAAACTGAAAATATTTTTTTGTTGAAATTTAGGTTCCAAATGATTATAGGTAATGGGAATAATATGTTTAGCAAGAAACTAACGACAATTTGCCTATGGAAAGCGGGGTTATTGGAAGAATCGTATTTTGAAATCCACGGTCACATTTTGTAATCGAGCCTGAATTGCGTGCGAATAAGGCGACATATTGCACCTACTTAAACGAATCTCTACTCAAAACTACATCAATAACACAAAATAACCGAAACTTACTGAATCTGTGGCAATACATTTTATCCGTTCAAAATCAGTAAGGCTAACCATCAGGGATTTTCGCAAAAAACTGAAAATATTTTTTTGTTGAAATCTAGGTTCAAAATGATTATAGGTAATGGAAATAATATGTTTAGCAAGAAACTAACGACAATTTGCCTATGGAAAGTGGGGTTATTGAAAGAATCGTATTTTGAAATCCGCGGTCATATTTTGTAATCGAGCCTGAATTGCGTGCGAATAAGGCGACATATTGCATCTACTTAAACGAATCTCTACTCAAAGCTACATCAATAACACAAAATAACCGAAACTTACTGAATCTGTGGCAATACATTTTATCCGTTCAAAATCAGTAAGGCTAACTAACCATCAGGGATTTTCGCAAAAAACTGAAAATATTTTTTTGTTGAAACTTAGGTTCTAAATGATTATAGGTAATGGGAATAATATGTTTAGCAAGAAACTAACGACAATTTGCCTATGGAAAGAGGGATTATTGGAAGAATCGTATTTTGAAATCCACGGTCACATTTTGTAATCGAGCCTGAATTGCGTGCGAATAAGGCGACATATTGCACCTACTTAAACGAATCTCTACTCAAAGCTACATCAATAACACAAAATAACCGAAACTTACTGAATCTGTGGCAATACATTTTATCCGTTCAAAATCAGTAAGGCGAACTAACCATCAGGGATTTTCGCAAAAAACTTAAAATATTTTTTGTTGAAACTTAGGTTCAAAATGATTATAGGTAATGGGAATAATATGTTTAGCAAGAAACTAACGACAATTTGCCTATGGAAAGCGGGGTTATTGGAAGAATCGTATTTTGAAATCCACGGTCACATTTTGTAATCGAGCCTGAATTGCGTGCGAATAAGGCGACATATTGCACCTACTTAAACGAATCTCTACTCAAAACTACATCAATAACACAAAATAACCGAAACTTACTGAATCTGTGGCAATACATTTTATCCGTTCAAAATCAGTAAGGCTAACCATCAGGGATTTTCGCAAAAAACTGAAAATATTTTATTGTTGAAATTTAGGTTCAAAATGATTATAGGTAATGGGAATAATATGTTTAGCAAGAAACTAACGACAATTTGCCTATGGAAAGCGGGGTTATTGGAAGAATCGTATTTTGAAATCCGCGGTCACCTTTTGTAATCGAGCCTGAATTGCGTGCGAATAAGGCGACATATTGCACCTACTTAAACGAATCTCTACTCAAAACTACATCGATAACACAAAATAACCGAAACTTACTGAATCTGTGGCAATACATTTTATCCGTTCAAAATCAGTAAGGCTAACTAACCATCAGGGATTTTCGCAAAAAACTGAAAATATTTTATTGTTGAAATTTAGGTTCAAAATGATTATAGGTAATGGGAATAATATGTTTAGCAAGAAACTAACGACAATTTGCCTATGGAAAGCGGGGTTATTGGAAGAATCGTATTTTGAAATCTGCGGTCACATTTTGTAATCGAGCCTGAATTGCGTGCGAATAAGGCGACATATTGCATCTACTTAAACGAATCTCTACTCAAAACTACATCGATAACACAAAATAACCGAAACTTACTGAATCTGTGGCAATACATTTTATCCGTTCAAAATCAGTAAGGCTAACCATCAGGGATTTTCGCAAAAAACTGAAAATATTTTATTGTTGAAATTTAGGTTCAAAATGATTATAGGTAATGGGAATAATATGTTTAGCAAGAAACTAACGACAATTTGCCTATGGAAAGCGGGGTTATTGGAAGAATCGTATTTTGAAATCCGCGGTCACATTTTGTAATCGAGCCTGAATTGCGTGCGAATAAGGCGACATATTGCACCTACTTAAACGAATCTCTACTCAAAACTACATCAATAACACAAAATAACCGAAACTTACTGAATCTGTGGCAATACATTTTATCCGTTCAAAATCAGTAAGGCTAACATCAGGGATTTTCGCAAAAAACTGAAAATATTTTTTTGTTAAAATTTAGGTTCAAAATGATTATAGGTAATGGGAGTAATATGTTTAGCAAGAAACTAACGACAATTTGCCTATGGAAAGCGGGGTTATTGGAAGAATCGTATTTTGAAATCCGCGGTCACATTTTGTAATCGAGCCTGAATTGCGTGCGAATAAGGCGACATATTGCACCTACTTAAACGAATCTCTACTCTAAACTACATCAATAACACAAAATAACCGAAACTTACTGAATCTGTGGCAATACATTTTATCCGTTCAAAATCAGTAAGGCTAACCATCAGGGATTTTCGCAAAAAACTGAAAATATTTTTTTGTTGAAATTTAGGTTCAAAATGATTATAGGTAATGGGAATAATATGTTTAGCAAGAAACTAACGACAATTTGCCTATGGAAAGCGGGGTTATTGGAAGAATCGTATTTTGAAATCTGCGGTCACATTTTGTAATCGAGCCTGAATTGCGTGCGAATAAGGCGACATATTGCATCTACTTAAACGAATCTCTACTCAAAACTACATCGATAACACAAAATAACCGAAACTTACTGAATCTGTGGCAATACATTTTATCCGTTCAAAATCAGTAAGGCTAACCATCAGGGATTTTCGCAAAAAACTGAAAATATTTTATTGTTGAAATTTAGGTTCAAAATGATTATAGGTAATGGGAATAATATGTTTAGCAAGAAACTAACGACAATTTGCCTATGGAAAGCGGGGTTATTGGAAGAATCGTATTTTGAAATCCGCGGTCACATTTTGTAATCGAGCCTGAATTGCGTGCGAATAAGGCGACATATTGCACCTACTTAAACGAATCTCTACTCAAAACTACATCAATAACACAAAATAACCGAAACTTACTGAATCTGTGGCAATACATTTTATCCGTTCAAAATCAGTAAGGCTAACATCAGGGATTTTCGCAAAAAACTGAAAATATTTTTTTGTTAAAATTTAGGTTCAAAATGATTATAAGTAATGGGAGTAATATGTTTAGCAAGAAACTAACGACAATTTGCCTATGGAAAGCGGGGTTATTGGAAGAATCGTATTTTGAAATCCGCGGTCACACTTTGTAATCGAGCCTGAATTGCGTGCGAATAAGGCGACATATTGCACCTACTTAAACGAATCTCTACTCTAAACTACATCAATAACACAAAATAACCGAAACTTACTGAATCTGTGGCAATACATTTTATCCGTTCAAAATCAGTAAGGCTAACCATCAGGGATTTTCGCAAAAAACTGAAAATATTTTTTTGTTGAAATTTAGGTTCAAAATGATTATAGGTCATGGGAATAATATGTTTAGCAAGAAACTAATGACAATTTGCCTATGGAAAGCGGGGTTATTGAAAGAATCGTATTTTGAAGTCCGCGGTTACATTTTGTAATCGAGCCTGAATTGCGTGCGAATAAGGCGACATATTGCACCTACTAAAACGAATCTCTATCAAAACTACATCAATAACACAAAATAACCGAAACTTACTGAATCTGTGGCAATACATTTTACCCGTTCAAAATCAGTAAGGCTAACCATCAGGGATTTTCGCAAAAAATTGAAAATATTTTATTGTTGAAATTTAGGTTCAAAATGATTATAGGTAATGGGAATAATATGTTTAGCAAGAAACTAACGACAATTTGCCTATGGAAAGCGGGATTATTGGAAGAATCGTATTTTGAAATCCACGGTCACATTTTGTAATCGAGCCTGAATTGCGTGCGAATAAGGCGACATATTGCACCTACTTAAACGAATCTCTACTCAAAGCTACATCAATAACACAAAATAACCGAAACTTACTGAATCTGTGGCAATACATTTTATCCGTTCAAAATCAGTAAGGCTAACCATCAGGGATTTTCGCAAAAAACTGAAAATATTTTATTGTTGAAATTTAGGTTCAAAATGATTATAGGTAATGGGAATAATATGTTTAGCAAGAAACTAACGACAATTTGCCTATGGAAAGCGGGGTTATTGGAAGAATCGTATTTTGAAATCCGCGGTCACATTTTGTAATCGAGCCTGAATTGCGTGCGAATAAGGCGACATATTGCACCTACTTAAACGAATCTCTACTCAAAACTACATCAATAACACAAAATAACCGAAACTTACTGAATCTGTGGCAATACATTTTATCCGTTCAAAATCAGTAAGGCTAACATCAGGGATTTTCGCAAAAAACTGAAAATATTTTTTTGTTAAAATTTAGGTTCAAAATGATTATAGGTAATGGGAGTAATATGTTTAGCAAGAAACTAACGACAATTTGCCTATGGAAAGCGGGGTTATTGGAAGAATCGTATTTTGAAATCCGCGGTCACATTTTGTAATCGAGCCTGAATTGCGTGCGAATAAGGCGACATATTGCACCTACTTAAACGAATCTCTACTCTAAACTACATCAATAACACAAAATAACCGAAACTTACTGAATCTGTGGCAATACATTTTATCCGTTCAAAATCAGTAAGGCTAACCATCAGGGATTTTCGCAAAAAACTGAAAATATTTTTTTGTTGAAATTTAGGTTCAAAATGATTATAGGTCATGGGAATAATATGTTTAGCAAGAAACTAATGACAATTTGCCTATGGAAAGCGGGGTTATTGAAAGAATCGTATTTTGAAGTCCGTGGTTACATTTTGTAATCGAGCCTGAATTGCGTGCGAATAAGGCGACATATTGCACCTACTAAAACGAATCTCTATCAAAACTACATCAATAACACAAAATAACCGAAACTTACTGAATCTGTGGCAATACATTTTACCCGTTCAAAATCAGTAAGGCTAACCATCAGGGATTTTCGCAAAAAACTGAAAATATTTTATTGTTGAAATTTAGGTTCAAAATGATTATAGGTAATGGGAATAATATGTTTAGCAAGAAACTAACGACAATTTGCCTATGGAAAGCGGGATTATTGGAAGAATCGTATTTTGAAATCCACGGTCACATTTTGTAATCGAGCCTGAATTGCGTGCGAATAAGGCGACATATTGCACCTACTTAAACGAATCTCTACTCAAAGCTACATCAATAACACAAAATAACCGAAACTTACTGAATCTGTGGCAATACATTTTATCCGTTCAAAATCAGTAAGGCTAACCATCAGGGATTTTCGCAAAAAACTGAAAATATTTTATTGTTGAAATTTAGGTTCAAAATGATTATAGGTAATGGGAATAATATGTTTAGCAAGAAACTAACGACAAATTGCCTATGGAAAGCGGGGTTATTGGAAGAATCGTATTTTGAAATCCACGGTCACATTTTGTAATCGAGCCTGAATTGCGTGCGAATAAGGCGACATATTGCACCTACTTAAACGAATCTCTACTCAAAACTACATCAATAACACAAAATAACCGAAACTTACTGAATCTGTGGCAATACATTTTATCCGTTCAAAATCAGTAAGGCTAACCATCAGGGATTTTCGCAAAAAACTGAAAATATTTTATTGTTGAAATTTAGGTTCAAAATGATTATAGTTAATGGGAGTAATATGTTTAGCAAGAAACTAACGACAATTTGCCTATGGAAAGCGGGGTTATTGGAAGAATCGTATTTTGAAATCCGCGGTCACATTTTGTAATCGAGCCTGAATTGCGTGCGAATAAGGCGACATATTGCACCTACTTAAACGAATCTCTACTCAAAACTACATCGATAACACAAAATAACCGAAACTTACTGAATCTGTGGCAATACATTTTATCCGTTCAAAATCAGTAAGGCTAACCATCAGGGATTTTCGCAAAAAACTGAAAATATTTTTTTGTTGAAATTTAGGTTCAAAATGATTATAGGTAATGGGAATAATATGTTTAGCAAGAAACTAACGACAATTTGCCTATGGAAAGCGGGGTTATTGGAAGAATCGTATTTTGAAATCCACGGTCACATTTTGTAATCGAGCCTGAATTGCGTGCGAATAAGGCGACATATTGCACCTACTTAAACGAATCTCTACTCAAAACTACATCAATAACACAAAATAACCGAAACTTACTGAATCTGTGGCAATACATTCTATCCGTTCAAAATCAGTAAGGCTAACCATCAGGGATTTTCGCAAAAAACTGAAAATATTTTATTGTTGAAATTTAGGTTCAAAATGATTATAGGTAATGGGAATAATATGTTTAGCAAGAAACTAACGACAATTTGCCTATGGAAAGCGGGGTTATTGGAAGAATCGTATTTTGAAATCCGCGGTCACATTTTGTAATCGAGCCTGAATTGCGTGCGAATAAGGCGACATATTGCACCTACTTAAACGAATCTCTACTCAAAACTACATCAATAACACAAAATAACCGAAACTTACTGAATCTGTGGCAATACATTTTATCCGTTCAAAATCAGTAAGGCTAACATCAGGGATTTTCGCAAAAAACTGAAAATATTTTTTTGTTAAAATTTAGGTTCAAAATGATTATAGGTAATGGGAGTAATATGTTTAGCAAGAAACTAACGACAATTTGCCTATGGAAAGCGGGGTTATTGGAAGAATCGTATTTTGAAATCCGCGGTCACATTTTGTAATCGAGCCTGAATTGCGTGCGAATAAGGCGACATATTGCACCTACTTAAACGAATCTCTACTCTAAACTACATCAATAACACAAAATAACCGAAACTTACTGAATCTGTGGCAATACATTTTATCCGTTCAAAATCAGTAAGGCTAACCATCAGAGATTTTCGCAAAAAACTGAAAATATTTTTTTGTTGAAATTTAGGTTCAAAATGATTATAGGTCATGGGAATAATATGTTTAGCAAGAAACTAATGACAATTTGCCTATGGAAAGCGGGGTTATTGAAAGAATCGTATTTTGAAGTCCGCGGTTACATTTTGTAATCGAGCCTGAATTGCGTGCGAATAAGGCGACATATTGCACCTACTAAAACGAATCTCTATCAAAACTACATCAATAACACAAAATAACCGAAACTTACTGAATCTGTGGCAATACATTTTACCCGTTCAAAATCAGTAAGGCTAACCATCAGGGATTTTCGCAAAAAACTGAAAATATTTTATTGTTGAAATTTAGGTTCAAAATGATTATAGGTAATGGGAATAATATGTTTAGCAAGAAACTAACGACAATTTGCCTATGGAAAGCGGGATTATTGGAAGAATCGTATTTTGAAATCCACGGTCACATTTTGTAATCGAGCCTGAATTGCGTGCGAATAAGGCGACATATTGCACCTACTTAAACGAATCTCTACTCAAAGCTACATCAATAACACAAAATAACCGAAACTTACTGAATCTGTGGCAATACATTTTATCCGTTCAAAATCAGTAAGGCTAACCATCAGGGATTTTCGCAAAAAACTGAAAATATTTTTTTGTTGAAATTTAGGTTCAAAATGATTATAGGTAATGGGAATAATATGTTTAGCAAGAAACTAACGACAAATTGCCTATGGAAAGCGGGGTTATTGGAAGAATCGTATTTTGAAATCCACGGTCACATTTTGTAATCGAGCCTGAATTGCGTGCGAATAAGGCGACATATTGCACCTACTTAAACGAATCTCTACTCAAAACTACATCAATAACACAAAATAACCGAAACTTACTGAATCTGTGGCAATACATTTTATCCGTTCAAAATCAGTAAGGCTAACATCAGGGATTTTCGCAAAAAACTGAAAATATTTTTTTGTTAAAATTTAGGTTCAAAATGATTATAGTTAATGGGAGTAATATGTTTAGCAAGAAACTAACGACAATTTGCCTATGGAAAGCGGGGTTATTGGAAGAATCGTATTTTGAAATCCGCGGTCACATTTTGTAATCGAGCCTGAATTGCGTGCGAATAAGGCGACATATTGCACCTACTTAAACGAATCTCTACTCAAAACTACATCGATAACACAAAATAACCGAAACTTACTGAATCTGTGGCAATACATTTTATCCGTTCAAAATCAGTAAGGCTAACCATCAGGGATTTTCGCAAAAAACTGAAAATATTTTATTGTTGAAATTTAGGTTCAAAATGATTATAGTTAATGGGAGTAATATGTTTAGCAAGAAACTAACGACAATTTGCCTATGGAAAGCGGGGTTATTGGAAGAATCGTATTTTGAAATCCGCGGTCACATTTTGTAATCGAGCCTGAATTGCGTGCGAATAAGGCGACATATTGCACCTACTTAAACGAATCTCTACTCAAAACTACATCGATAACACAAAATAACCGAAACTTACTGAATCTGTGGCAATACATTTTATCCGTTCAAAATCAGTAAGGCTAACCATCAGGGATTTTCGCAAAAAACTGAAAATATTTTTTTGTTGAAATTTAGGTTCAAAATGATTATAGGTAATGGGAATAATATGTTTAGCAAGAAACTAACGACAATTTGCCTATGGAAAGCGGGGTTATTGGAAGAATCGTATTTTGAAATCCACGGTCACATTTTGTAATCGAGCCTGAATTGCGTGCGAATAAGGCGACATATTGCACCTACTTAAACGAATCTCTACTCAAAACTACATCAATAACACAAAATAACCGAAACTTACTGAATCTGTGGCAATACATTCTATCCGTTCAAAATCAGTAAGGCTAACCATCAGGGATTTTCGCAAAAAACTGAAAATATTTTATTGTTGAAATTTAGGTTCAAAATGATTATAGGTAATGGGAATAATATGTTTAGCAAGAAACTAACGACAATTTGCCTATGGAAAGCGGGGTTATTGGAAGAATCGTATTTTGAAATCCGCGGTCACATTTTGTAATCGAGCCTGAATTGCGTGCGAATAAGGCGACATATTGCACCTACTTAAACGAATCTCTACTCAAAACTACATCAATAACACAAAATAACCGAAACTTACTGAATCTGTGGCAATACATTTTATCCGTTCAAAATCAGTAAGGCTAACATCAGGGATTTTCGCAAAAAACTGAAAATATTTTTTTGTTAAAATTTAGGTTCAAAATGATTATAGGTAATGGGAGTAATATGTTTAGCAAGAAACTAACGACAATTTGCCTATGGAAAGCGGGGTTATTGGAAGAATCGTATTTTGAAATCCGCGGTCACATTTTGTAATCGAGCCTGAATTGCGTGCGAATAAGGCGACATATTGCACCTACTTAAACGAATCTCTACTCTAAACTACATCAATAACACAAAATAACCGAAACTTACTGAATCTGTGGCAATACATTTTATCCGTTCAAAATCAGTAAGGCTAACCATCAGAGATTTTCGCAAAAAACTGAAAATATTTTTTTGTTGAAATTTAGGTTCAAAATGATTATAGGTCATGGGAATAATATGTTTAGCAAGAAACTAATGACAATTTGCCTATGGAAAGCGGGGTTATTGGAAGAATCGTATTTTGAAGTCCGCGGTTACATTTTGTAATCGAGCCTGAATTGCGTGCGAATAAGGCGACATATTGCACCTACTAAAACGAATCTCTATCAAAACTACATCAATAACACAAAATAACCGAAACTTACTGAATCTGTGGCAATACATTTTACCCGTTCAAAATCAGTAAGGCTAACCATCAGGGATTTTCGCAAAAAACTGAAAATATTTTATTGTTGAAATTTAGGTTCAAAATGATTATAGGTAATGGGAATAATATGTTTAGCAAGAAACTAACGACAATTTGCCTATGGAAAGCGGGATTATTGGAAGAATCGTATTTTGAAATCCACGGTCACATTTTGTAATCGAGCCTGAATTGCGTGCGAATAAGGCGACATATTGCACCTACTTAAACGAATCTCTACTCAAAGCTACATCAATAACACAAAATAACCGAAACTTACTGAATCTGTGGCAATACATTTTATCCGTTCAAAATCAGTAAGGCTAACCATCAGGGATTTTCGCAAAAAACTGAAAATATTTTTTTGTTGAAATTTAGGTTCAAAATGATTATAGGTAATGGGAATAATATGTTTAGCAAGAAACTAACGACAAATTGCCTATGGAAAGCGGGGTTATTGGAAGAATCGTATTTTGAAATCCACGGTCACATTTTGTAATCGAGCCTGAATTGCGTGCGAATAAGGCGACATATTGCACCTACTTAAACGAATCTCTACTCAAAACTACATCAATAACACAAAATAACCGAAACTTACTGAATCTGTGGCAATACATTTTATCCGTTCAAAATCAGTAAGGCTAACCATCAGGGATTTTCGCAAAAAACTGAAAATATTTTTTTGTTGAAATTTAGGTTCAAAATGATTATAGGTAATGGGAATAATATGTTTAGCAAGAAACTAACGACAATTTGCCTATGGAAAGCGGGGTTATTGGAAGAACCGTATTTTGAAATCCGCGGTCACATTTTGTAATCGAGCCTGAATTGCGTGCGAATAAGGCGACATATTGCACCTACTTAAACGAATCTCCACTCAAAACTACATCAATAACACAAAATAACCGAAACTTACTGAATCTGTGGCAATACATTTTATCCGTTCAAAATCAGTAAGGCTAACCATCAGGGATTTTCGCAAAAAACTGAAAATATTTTATTGTTGAAATTTAGGTTCAAAATGATTATAGGTAATGGGAATAATATGTTTAGCAAGAAACTAACGACAATTTGCCTATGGAAAGCGGGGTTATTGGAAGAATCGTATTTTGAAATCCACGGTCACATTTTGTAATCGAGCCTGAATTGCGTGCGAATAAGGCGACATATTGCATCTACTTCAACGAATCTCTACTCAAAACTACATCGATAACACAAAATAACCGAAACTTACTGAATCTGTGGCAATACATTCTATCCGTTCAAAATCAGTAAGGCTAACCATCAAGGATTTTCGCAAAAAACTGAAAATATTTTATTGTTGAAATTTAGGTTCAAAATGATTATAGGTAATGGGAATAATATGTTTAGCAAGAAACTAACGACAATTTGCCTATGGAAAGCGGGGTTATTGGAAGAATCGTATTTTGAAATCTGCGGTCACATTTTGTAATCGAGCCTGAATTGCGTGCGAATAAGGCGACATATTGCATCTACTTAAACGAATCTCTACTCAAAACTACATCAATAACACAAAATAACCGAAACTTACTGAATCTGTGGCAATACATTTTATCCGTTCAAAATCAGTAAGGCTAACCATCAGGGATTTTCGCAAAAAACTGAAAATAATTTTTTGTTGAAATTTAGGTTCAAAATGATTATAGGTAATGGGAATAATATGTTTAGCAAGAAACTAACGACAATTTGCCTATGGAAAGCGGGGTTATTGGAAGAATCGTATTTTGAAATCCGCGGTCACATTTTGTAATCGAGCCTGAATTGCGTGCGAATAAGGCGACATATTGCACCTACTTAAACGAATCTCTACTCAAAACTACATCAATAACACAAAATAACCGAAACTTACTGAATCATCAGGGATTTTCGCAAAAAACTGAAAATATTTTATTGTTGAAATTTAGGTTCAAAATGATTATAGGTAATGGGAATAATATGTTTAGCAAGAAACTAATGACAATTTGCCTATGGAAAGCGGGGTTATTGAAAGAATCGTATTTTGAAATCCGCGGTCACATTTTGTAATCGAGCCTGAATTGTGTGCGAATAAGGCGACATATTGCACCTACTTAAACGAATCTCTACTCAAAACTACATCAATAACACAAAATAACCGAAACTTACTGAATCTGTGGCAATACATTTTATCCGTTCAAAATCAGTAAGGCTAACCATCAGGGATTTTCGCAAAAAACTGAAAATATTTTATTGTTGAAATTTAGGTTCAAAATGATTATAGGTAATGGGAATAATATGTTTAGCAAGAAACTAACGACAATTTGCCTATGGAAAGCGGGGTTATTGGAAGAATCGTATTTTGAAATCCGCGGTCACATTTTGTAATCGAGCCTGAATTGCGTGCGAATAAGGCGACATATTGCACCTACTTAAACGAATCTCTACTCAAAACTACATCAATAACACAAAATAACCGAAACTTACTGAATCTGTGGCAATACATTTTATCCGTTCAAAATCAGTAAGGCTAACATCAGGGATTTTCGCAAAAAACTGAAAATATTTTTTTGTTAAAATTTAGGTTCAAAATGATTATAGGTAATGGGAGTAATATGTTTAGCAAGAAACTAACGACAATTTGCCTATGGAAAGCGGGGTTATTGGAAGAATCGTATTTTGAAATCCACGGTCACATTTTGTAATCGAGCCTGAATTGCGTGCGAATAAGGCGACATATTGCACCTACTTAAACGAATCTCTACTCAAAACTACATCAATAACACAAAATAACCGAAACTTACTGAATCTGTGGCAATACATTCTATCCGTTCAAAATCAGTAAGGCTAACCATCAGGGATTTTCGCAAAAAACTGAAAATATTTTTTTGTTGAAATTTAGGTTCAAAATGATTATAGGTAATGGGAATAATATGTTTAGCAAGAAACTAACGACAATTTGCCTATGGAAAGCGGGGTTATTGGAAGAATCGTATTTTGAAATCCACGGTCACATTTTGTAATCGAGCCTGAATTGCGTGCGAATAAGGCGACATATTGCATCTACTTAAACGAATCTCTACTCAAAACTACATCAATAACACAAAATAACCGAAACTTACTGAATCTGTGGCAATACATTTTATCCGTTCAAAATCAGTAAGGCTAGTTAGGGATTTTCGCAAAAAACTGAAACTATTTTTTTGTTGAAATTTAGGTTCAAAATGATTATAGGTAATGGAAATAATATGTTTAGCAAGAAACTAACGACAATTTGCCTATGGAAAGCGGGGTTATTGGAAGAATCGTATTTTGAAATCCGCGGTCACATTTTGTAATCGAGCCTGAATTGCGTGCGAATAAGGCGACATATTGCATCTACTTAAACGAATCTCTACTCAAAACTACATCAATAACACAAAATAACCGAAGCTTACTGAATCTGTGGCAATACATTCTATCCGTTCAAAATCAGTAAGGCTAGTTAGGGATTTTCGCAAAAAACTGAAACTATTTTTTTGTTGAAATTTAGGTTCAAAATGATTATAGGTAATGGAAATAATATGTTTAGCAAGAAACTAACGACAATTTGCCTATGGAAAGCGGGGTTATTGGAAGAATCGTATTTTGAAATCCGCGGTCACATTTTGTAATCGAGCCTGAATTGCGTGCGAATAAGGCGACATATTGCACCTACTTAAACGAATCTCTACTCAAAACTACATCAATAACACAAAATAACCGAAACTTACTGAATCTGTGGCAATACATTCTATCCGTTCAAAATCAGTAAGGCTAACCATCAGGGATTTTCGCAAAAAACTGAAAATATTTTTTTGTTGAAATTTAGGTTCAAAATGATTATAGGTAATGGGAATAATATGTTTAGCAAGAAACTAACGACAATTTGCCTATGGAAAGCGGGGTTATTGGAAGAATCGTATTTTGAAATCCACGGTCACATTTTGTAATCGAGCCTGAATTGCGTGCGAATAAGGCGACATATTGCATCTACTTAAACGAATCTCTACTCAAAACTACATCAATAACACAAAATAACCGAAACTTACTGAATCTGTGGCAATACATTTTATCCGTTCAAAATCAGTAAGGCTAGTTAGGGATTTTCGCAAAAAACTGAAACTATTTTTTTGTTGAAATTTAGGTTCAAAATGATTATAGGTAATGGAAATAATATGTTTAGCAAGAAACTAACGACAATTTGCCTATGGAAAGCGGGGTTATTGGAAGAATCGTATTTTGAAATCCGCGGTCACATTTTGTAATCGAGCCTGAATTGCGTGCGAATAAGGCGACATATTGCACCTACTTAAACGAATCTCTACTCAAAACTACATCGATAACACAAAATAACCGAAACTTACTGAAGCTGTGGCAATACATTTTATCCGTTCAAAATCAGTAAGGCTAACCATCAGGGATTTTCGCAAAAAACTGAAAATATTTTTTTGTTGAAATTTAGGTTCAAAATGATTATAGGTAATGGGAATAATATGTTTAGCAAGAAACTAACGACAATTTGCCTATGGAAAGCGGGGTTATTGGAAGAATCGTATTTTGAAATCCACGGTCACATTTTGTAATCGAGCCTGAATTGCGTGCGAATAAGGCGACATATTGCACCTACTTAAACGAATCTCTACTCAAAACTACATCGATAACACAAAATAACCGAAACTTACTGAATCTGTGGCAATACATTTTATCCGTTCAAAATCAGTAAGGCTAACCATCAGGGATTTTCGCAAAAAACTGAAAATATTTTTTTGTTGAAATTTAGGTTCAAAATGATTATAGGTAATGGGAATAATATGTTTAGCAAGAAACTAACGACAATTTGCCTATGGAAAGCGGGGTTATTGGAAGAATCGTATTTTGAAATCCACGGTCACATTTTGTAATCGAGCCTGAATTGCGTGCGAATAAGGCGACATATTGCACCTACTTAAACGAATCTCTACTCAAAACTACATCGATAACACAAAATAACCGAAACTTACTGAATCTGTGGCAATACATTTTATCCGTTCAAAATCAGTAAGGCTAACCATCAGGGATTTTCGCAAAAAACTGAAAATATTTTTTTGTTGAAATTTAGGTTCAAAATGATTATAGGTAATGGGAATAATATGTTTAGCAAGAAACTAACGACAATTTGCCTATGGAAAGCGGGGTTATTGGAAGAATCGTATTTTGAAATCCACGGTCACATTTTGTAATCGAGCCTGAATTGCGTGCGAATAAGGCGACATATTGCACCTACTTAAACGAATCTCTACTCAAAACTACATCGATAACACAAAATAACCGAAACTTACTGAATCTGTGGCAATACATTTTATCCGTTCAAAATCAGTAAGGCTAACCATCAGGGATTTTCGCAAAAAACTGAAAATATTTTTTTGTTGAAATTTAGGTTCAAAATGATTATAGGTAATGGGAATAATATGTTTAGCAAGAAACTAACGACAATTTGCCTATGGAAAGCGGGGTTATTGGAAGAATCGTATTTTGAAATCCACGGTCACATTTTGTAATCGAGCCTGAATTGCGTGCGAATAAGGCGACATATTGCACCTACTTAAACGAATCTCTACTCAAAACTACATCGATAACACAAAATAACCGAAACTTACTGAATCTGTGGCAATACATTTTATCCGTTCAAAATCAGTAAGGCTAACCATCAGGGATTTTCGCAAAAAACTGAAAATATTTTTTTGTTGAAATTTAGGTTCAAAATGATTATAGGTAATGGGAATAATATGTTTAGCAAGAAACTAACGACAATTTGCCTATGGAAAGCGGGGTTATTGGAAGAATCGTATATTGAAATCCGCGGTCACATTTTGTAATCGAGCCTGAATTGCGTGCGAATAAGGCGACATATTGCACCTACTTAAACGAATCTCTACTCAAAACTACATCAATAACACAAAATAACCGAAACTTACTGAATCTGTGGCAATACATTTTATCCGTTCAAAATCAGTAAGGCTAACCATCAGGGATTTTCGCAAAAAACTGAAAATATTTTTTTGTTGAAATTTAGGTTCAAAATGATTATAGGTAATGGGAATAATATGTTTAGCAAGAAACTAACGACAATTTGCCTATGGAAAGCGGGGTTATTGGAAGAATCGTATTTTGAAATCCACGGTCACATTTTGTAATCGAGCCTGAATTGCGTGCGAATAAGGCGACATATTGCACCTACTTAAACGAATCTCTACTCAAAACTACATCAATAACACAAAATAACCGAAACTTACTGAATCTGTGGCAATACATTCTATCCGTTCAAAATCAGTAAGGCTAACCATCAGGGATTTTCGCAAAAAACTGAAAATATTTTTTTGTTGAAATTTAGGTTCAAAATGATTATAGGTAATGGGAATAATATGTTTAGCAAGAAACTAACGACAATTTGCCTATGGAAAGCGGGGTTATTGGAAGAATCGTATTTTGAAATCCACGGTCACATTTTGTAATCGAGCCTGAATTGCGTGCGAATAAGGCGACATATTGCATCTACTTAAACGAATCTCTACTCAAAACTACATCAATAACACAAAATAACCGAAACTTACTGAATCTGTGGCAATACATTCTATCCGTTCAAAATCAGTAAGGCTAACCATCAGGGATTTTCGCAAAAAACTGAAAATATTTTTTTGTTGAAATTTAGGTTCAAAATGATTATAGGTAATGGGAATAATATGTTTAGCAAGAAACTAACGACAATTTGCCTATGGAAAGCGGGGTTATTGGAAGAATCGTATTTTGAAATCCACGGTCACATTTTGTAATCGAGCCTGAATTGCGTGCGAATAAGGCGACATATTGCATCTACTTAAACGAATCTCTACTCAAAACTACATCAATAACACAAAATAACCGAAACTTACTGAATCTGTGGCAATACATTTTATCCGTTCAAAATCAGTAAGGCTAGTTAGGGATTTTCGCAAAAAACTGAAACTATTTTTTTGTTGAAATTTAGGTTCAAAATGATTATAGGTAATGGAAATAATATGTTTAGCAAGAAACTAACGACAATTTGCCTATGGAAAGCGGGGTTATTGGAAGAATCGTATTTTGAAATCCGCGGTCACATTTTGTAATCGAGCCTGAATTGCGTGCGAATAAGGCGACATATTGCACCTACTTAAACGAATCTCTACTCAAAACTACATCGATAACACAAAATAACCGAAACTTACTGAATCTGTGGCAATACATTTTATCCGTTCAAAATCAGTAAGGCTAACCATCAGGGATTTTCGCAAAAAACTGAAAATATTTTTTTGTTGAAATTTAGGTTCAAAATGATTATAGGTAATGGGAATAATATGTTTAGCAAGAAACTAACGACAATTTGCCTATGGAAAGCGGGGTTATTGGAAGAATCGTATTTTGAAATCCACGGTCACATTTTGTAATCGAGCCTGAATTGCGTGCGAATAAGGCGACATATTGCACCTACTTAAACGAATCTCTACTCAAAACTACATCGATAACACAAAATAACCGAAACTTACTGAATCTGTGGCAATACATTTTATCCGTTCAAAATCAGTAAGGCTAACCATCAGGGATTTTCGCAAAAAACTGAAAATATTTTTTTGTTGAAATTTAGGTTCAAAATGATTATAGGTAATGGGAATAATATGTTTAGCAAGAAACTAACGACAATTTGCCTATGGAAAGCGGGGTTATTGGAAGAATCGTATTTTGAAATCCACGGTCACATTTTGTAATCGAGCCTGAATTGCGTGCGAATAAGGCGACATATTGCACCTACTTAAACGAATCTCTACTCAAAACTACATCGATAACACAAAATAACCGAAACTTACTGAATCTGTGGCAATACATTTTATCCGTTCAAAATCAGTAAGGCTAACTAACCATCAGGGATTTTCGCAAAAAACTGAAAATATTTTTTTGTTGAAATTTAGGTTCAAAATGATTATAGGTAATGGGAATAATATGTTTAGCAAGAAACTAACGACAATTTGCCTATGGAAAGCGGGGTTATTGGAAGAATCGTATTTTGAAATCCACGGTCACATTTTGTAATCGAGCCGGAATTGCGTGCGAATAAGGCGACATATTGCACCTACTTAAACGAATCTCTACTCAAAACTACATCGATAACACAAAATAACCGAAACTTACTGAATCTGTGGCAATACATTTTATCCGTTCAAAATCAGTAAGGCTAACCATCAGGGATTTTCGCAAAAAACTGAAAATATTTTTTTGTTGAAATTTAGGTTCAAAATGATTATAGGTAATGGGAATAATATGTTTAGCAAGAAACTAACGACAATTTGCTTATGGAAAGCGGGGTTATTGGAAGAATCGTATTTTGAAATCCACGGTCACATTTTGTAATCGAGCCTGAATTGCGTGCGAATAAGGCGACATATTGCACCTACTTAAACGAATCTCTACTCAAAACTACATCGATAACACAAAATAACCGAAACTTACTGAATCTGTGGCAATACATTTTATCCGTTCAAAATCAGTAAGGCTAACCATCAGGGATTTTCGCAAAAAACTGAAAATATTTTTTTGTTGAAATTTAGGTTCAAAATGATTATAGGTAATGGGAATAATATGTTTAGCAAGAAACTAACGACAATTTGCCTATGGAAAGCGGGGTTATTGGAAGAATCGTATATTGAAATCCGCGGTCACATTTTGTAATCGAGCCTGAATTGCGTGCGAATAAGGCGACATATTGCACCTACTTAAACGAATCTCTACTCAAAACTACATCAATAACACAAAATAACCGAAACTTACTGGGATTTTCGCAAAAAACTGAAAATATTTTTTTGTTGAAATTTAGGTTCAAAATGATTATAGGTAATGGGAATAATATGTTTAGCAAGAAACTAACGACAATTTGCCTATGGAAAGCGGGGTTATTGGAAGAATCGTATTTTGAAATCCACGGTCACATTTTGTAATCGAGCCTGAATTGCGTGCGAATAAGGCGACATATTGCACCTACTTAAACGAATCTCTACTCAAAACTACATCGATAACACAAAATAACCGAAACTTACTGAATCTGTGGCAATACATTTTATCCGTTCAAAATCAGTAAGGCTAACCATCAGGGATTTTCGCAAAAAACTGAAAATATTTTTTTGTTGAAATTTAGGTTCAAAATGATTATAGGTAATGGGAATAATATGTTTAGCAAGAAACTAACGACAATTTGCCTATGGAAAGCGGGGTTATTGGAAGAATCGTATATTGAAATCCGCGGTCACATTTTGTAATCGAGCCTGAATTGCGTGCGAATAAGGCGACATATTGCACCTACTTAAACGAATCTCCACTCAAAACTACATCAATAACACAAAATAACCGAAACTTACTGAATCTGTGGCAATACATTTTATCCGTTCAAAATCAGTAAGGCTAACCATCAGGGATTTTCGCAAAAAACTGAAAATATTTTATTGTTGAAATTTAGGTTCAAAATGATTATAGGTAATGGGAATAATATGTTTAGCAAGAAACTAACGACAATTTGCCTATGGAAAGCGGGGTTATTGGAAGAATCGTATTTTGAAATCCACGGTCACATTTTGTAATCGAGCCTGAATTGCGTGCGAATAAGGCGACATATTGCATCTACTTAAACGAATCTCTACTCAAAACTACATCGATAACACAAAATAACCGAAACTTACTGAATCTGCGGCAATACATTCTATCCGTTCAAAATCAGTAAGGCTAACCATCAAGGATTTTCGCAAAAAACTGAAAATATTTTATTGTTGAAATTTAGGTTCAAAATGATTATAGGTAATGGGAATAATATGTTTAGCAAGAAACTAACGACAATTTGCCTATGGAAAGCGGGGTTATTGGAAGAATCGTATTTTGAAATCTGCGGTCACATTTTGTAATCGAGCCTGAATTGCGTGCGAATAAGGCGACATATTGCATCTACTTAAACGAATCTCTACTCAAAACTACATCGATAACACAAAATAACCGAAACTTACTGAATCTGTGGCAATACATTTTATCCGTTCAAAATCAGTAAGGCTAACCATCAGGGATTTTCGCAAAAAACTGAAAATAATTTTTTGTTGAAATTTAGGTTCAAAATGATTATAGGTAATGGGAATAATATGTTTAGCAAGAAACTAACGACAATTTGCTTATGGAAAGCGGGGTTATTGGAAGAATCGTATTTTGAAATCCACGGTCACATTTTGTAATCGAGCCTGAATTGCGTGCGAATAAGGCGACATATTGCACCTACTTAAACGAATCTCTACTCAAAACTACATCGATAACACAAAATAACCGAAACTTACTGAATCTGTGGCAATACATTTTATCCGTTCAAAATCAGTAAGGCTAACCATCAGGGATTTTCGCAAAAAACTGAAAATATTTTTTTGTTGAAATTTAGGTTCAAAATGATTATAGGTAATGGGAATAATATGTTTAGCAAGAAACTAACGACAATTTGCCTATGGAAAGCGGGGTTATTGGAAGAATCGTATTTTGAAATCCACGGTCACATTTTGTAATCGAGCCTGAATTGCGTGCGAATAAGGCGACATATTGCACCTACTTAAACGAATCTCTACTCAAAACTACATCGATAACACAAAATAACCGAAACTTACTGAATCTGTGGCAATACATTTTATCCGTTCAAAATCAGTAAGGCTAACCATCAGGGATTTTCGCAAAAAACTGAAAATATTTTTTTGTTGAAATTTAGGTTCAAAATGATTATAGGTAATGGGAATAATATGTTTAGCAAGAAACTAACGACAATTTGCCTATGGAAAGCGGGGTTATTGGAAGAATCGTATATTGAAATCCGCGGTCACATTTTGTAATCGAGCCTGAATTGCGTGCGAATAAGGCGACATATTGCACCTACTTAAACGAATCTCCACTCAAAACTACATCAATAACACAAAATAACCGAAACTTACTGAATCTGTGGCAATACATTTTATCCGTTCAAAATCAGTAAGGCTAACCATCAGGGATTTTCGCAAAAAACTGAAAATATTTTATTGTTGAAATTTAGGTTCAAAATGATTATAGGTAATGGGAATAATATGTTTAGCAAGAAACTAACGACAATTTGCCTATGGAAAGCGGGGTTATTGGAAGAATCGTATTTTGAAATCCACGGTCACATTTTGTAATCGAGCCTGAATTGCGTGCGAATAAGGCGACATATTGCATCTACTTAAACGAATCTCTACTCAAAACTACATCGATAACACAAAATAACCGAAACTTACTGAATCTGTGGCAATACATTCTATCCGTTCAAAATCAGTAAGGCTAACCATCAGGGATTTTCGCAAAAAACTGAAAATATTTTATTGTTGAAATTTAGGTTCAAAATGATTATAGGTAATGGGAATAATATGTTTAGCAAGAAACTAACGACAATTTGCCTATGGAAAGCGGGGTTATTGGAAGAATCGTATTTTGAAATCTGCGGTCACATTTTGTAATCGAGCCTGAATTGCGTGCGAATAAGGCGACATATTGCACCTACTTAAACGAATCTCTACTCAAAACTACATCGATAACACAAAATAACCGAAACTTACTGAATCTGTGGCAATACATTTTATCCGTTCAAAATCAGTAAGGCTAACCATCAGGGATTTTCGCAAAAAACTGAAAATATTTTTTTGTTGAAATTTAGGTTCAAAATGATTATAGGTAATGGGAATAATATGTTTAGCAAGAAACTAACGACAATTTGCCTATGGAAAGCGGGGTTATTGGAAGAATCGTATTTTGAAATCCACGGTCACATTTTGTAATCGAGCCTGAATTGCGTGCGAATAAGGCGACATATTGCACCTACTTAAACGAATCTCTACTCAAAACTACATCGATAACACAAAATAACCGAAACTTACTGAATCTGTGGCAATACATTTTATCCGTTCAAAATCAGTAAGGCTAACCATCAGGGATTTTCGCAAAAAACTGAAAATATTTTTTTGTTGAAATTTAGGTTCAAAATGATTATAGGTAATGGGAATAATATGTTTAGCAAGAAACTAACGACAATTTGCCTATGGAAAGCGGGGTTATTGGAAGAATCGTATATTGAAATCCGCGGTCACATTTTGTAATCGAGCCTGAATTGCGTGCGAATAAGGCGACATATTGCACCTACTTAAACGAATCTCCACTCAAAACTACATCAATAACACAAAATAACCGAAACTTACTGAATCTGTGGCAATACATTTTATCCGTTCAAAATCAGTAAGGCTAACCATCAGGGATTTTCGCAAAAAACTGAAAATAATTTATTGTTGAAATTTAGGTTCAAAATGATTATAGGTAATGGGAATAATATGTTTAGCAAGAAACTAACGACAATTTGCCTATGGAAAGCGGGGTTATTGGAAGAATCGTATTTTGAAATCCACGGTCACATTTTGTAATCGAGCCTGAATTGCGTGCGAATAAGGCGACATATTGCATCTACTTAAACGAATCTCTACTCAAAACTACATCGATAACACAAAATAACCGAAACTTACTGAATCTGTGGCAATACATTCTATCCGTTCAAAATCAGTAAGGCTAACCATCAAGGATTTTCGCAAAAAACTGAAAATATTTTTTTGTTGAAATTTAGGTTCAAAATGATTATAGGTAATGGGAATAATATGTTTAGCAAGAAACTAACGACAATTTGCCTATGGAAAGCGGGGTTATTGGAAGAATCGTATTTTGAAATCCGCGGTCACATTTTGTAATCGAGCCTGAATTGCGTGCGAATAAGGCGACATATTGCATCTACTTAAACGAATCTCTACTCAAAACTACATCGATAACACAAAATAACCGAAACTTACTGAATCTGTGGCAATACATTTTATCCGTTCAAAATCAGTAAGGCTAACCATCAGGGATTTTCGCAAAAAACTGAAAATAATTTTTTGTTGAAATTTAGGTTCAAAATGATTATAGGTAATGGGAATAATATGTTTAGCAAGAAACTAACGACAATTTGCCTATGGAAAGCGGGGTTATTGGAAGAATCGTATTTTGAAATCCACGGTCACATTTTGTAATCGAGCCTGAATTGCGTGCGAATAAGGCGACATATTGCACCTACTTAAACGAATCTCTACTCAAAACTACATCGATAACACAAAATAACCGAAACTTACTGAATCTGTGGCAATACATTTTATCCGTTCAAAATCAGTAAGGCTAACCATCAGGGATTTTCGCAAAAAACTGAAAATATTTTTTTGGTGAAATTTAGGTTCAAAATGATTATAGGTAATGGGAATAATATGTTTAGCAAGAAACTAACGACAATTTGCCTATGGAAAGCGGGGTTATTGGAAGAATCGTATATTGAAATCCGCGGTCACATTTTGTAATCGAGCCTGAATTGCGTGCGAATAAGGCGACATATTGCACCTACTTAAACGAATCTCCACTCAAAACTACATCAATAACACAAAATAACCGAAACTTACTGAATCTGTGGCAATACATTTTATCCGTTCAAAATCAGTAAGGCTAACCATCAGGGATTTTCGCAAAAAACTGAAAATATTTTATTGTTGAAATTTAGGTTCAAAATGATTATAGGTAATGGGAATAATATGTTTAGCAAGAAACTAACGACAATTTGCCTATGGAAAGCGGGGTTATTGGAAGAATCGTATTTTGAAATCCACGGTCACATTTTGTAATCGAGCCTGAATTGCGTGCGAATAAGGCGACATATTGCATCTACTTAAACGAATCTCTACTCAAAACTACATCGATAACACAAAATAACCGAAACTTACTGAATCTGTGGCAATACATTCTATCCGTTCAAAATCAGTAAGGCTAACCATCAGGGATTTTCGCAAAAAACTGAAAATATTTTATTGTTGAAATTTAGGTTCAAAATGATTATAGGTAATGGGAATAATATGTTTAGCAAGAAACTAACGACAATTTGCCTATGGAAAGCGGGGTTATTGGAAGAATCGTATTTTGAAATCTGCGGTCACATTTTGTAATCGAGCCTGAATTGCGTGCGAATAAGGCGACATATTGCATCTACTTAAACGAATCTCTACTCAAAACTACATCGATAACACAAAATAACCGAAACTTACTGAATCTGTGGCAATACATTTTATCCGTTCAAAATCAGTAAGGCTAACCATCAGGGATTTTCGCAAAAAACTGAAAATATTTTTTTGTTGAAATTTAGGTTCAAAATGATTATAGGTAATGGGAATAATATGTTTAGCAAGAAACTAACGACAATTTGCCTATGGAAAGCGGGGTTATTGGAAGAATCGTATTTTGAAATCCACGGTCACATTTTGTAATCGAGCCTGAATTGCGTGCGAATAAGGCGACATATTGCACCTACTTAAACGAATCTCTACTCAAAACTACATCGATAACACAAAATAACCGAAACTTACTGAATCTGTGGCAATACATTTTATCCGTTCAAAATCAGTAAGGCACCATCAGGGATTTTCGCAAAAAACTGAAAATATTTTTTTGTTGAAATTTAGGTTCAAAATGATTATAGGTAATGGGAATAATATGTTTAGCAAGAAACTAACGACAATTTGCCTATGGAAAGCGGGGTTATTGGAAGAATCGTATATTGAAATCCGCGGTCACATTTTGTAATCGAGCCTGAATTGCGTGCGAATAAGGCGACATATTGCACCTACTTAAACGAATCTCCACTCAAAACTACATCAATAACACAAAATAACCGAAACTTACTGAATCTGTGGCAATACATTTTATCCGTTCAAAATCAGTAAGGCTAACCATCAGGGATTTTCGCAAAAAACTGAAAATAATTTATTGTTGAAATTTAGGTTCAAAATGATTATAGGTAATGGGAATAATATGTTTAGCAAGAAACTAACGACAATTTGCCTATGGAAAGCGGGGTTATTGGAAGAATCGTATTTTGAAATCCGCGGTCACATTTTGTAATCGAGCCTGAATTGCGTGCGAATAAGGCGACATATTGCATCTACTTAAACGAATCTCTACTCAAAACTACATCGATAACACAAAATAACCGAAACTTACTGAATCTGTGGCAATACATTTTATCCGTTCAAAATCAGTAAGGCTAACCATCAGGGATTTTCGCAAAAAACTGAAAATAATTTTTTGTTGAAATTTAGGTTCAAAATGATTATAGGTAATGGGAATAATATGTTTAGCAAGAAACTAACGACAATTTGCTTATGGAAAGCGGGGTTATTGGAAGAATCGTATTTTGAAATCCGCGGTCACATTTTGTAATCGAGCCTGAATTGCGTGCGAATAAGGCGACATATTGCACCTACTTAAACGAATCTCTACTCAAAACTACATCAATAACACAAAATAACCGAAACTTACTGAATCTGTGGCAATACATTTTATCCGTTCAAAATCAGTAAGGCTAACCATCAGGGATTTTCGCAAAAAACTGAAAATATTTTTTTGATGAAATTTAGGTTCAAAATGATTATAGGTAATGGGAATAATATGTTTAGCAAGAAACTAACGACAATTTGCCTATGGAAAGCGGGGTTATTGGAAGAATCGTATTTTGAAATCCGCGGTCACATTTTGTAATCGAGCCTGAATTGCGTGCGAATAAGGCGACATATTGCACCTACTTAAACGAATCTCTACTCAAAACTACATCAATAACACAAAATAACCGAAACTTACTGAATCATCAGGGATTTTCGCAAAAAACTGAAAATATTTTATTGTTGAAATTTAGGTTCAAAATGATTATAGGTAATGGGAATAATATGTTTAGCAAGAAACTAACGACAATTTGCCTATGGAAAGCGGGGTTATTGGAAGAATCGTATTTTGAAATCCGCGGTCACATTTTGTAATCGAGCCTGAATTGCGTGCGAATAAGGCGACATATTGCACCTACTTAAACGAATCTCTACTCAAAACTACATCAATAACACAAAATAACCGAAACTTACTGAATCTGTGGCAATACATTTTATCCGTTCAAAATCAGTAAGGCTAACCATCAGGGATTTTCGCAAAAAACTGAAAATATTTTTTTGTTGAAATTTAGGTTCAAAATGATTATAGGTAATGGGAATAATCTGTTTAGCAAGAAACTAATGACAATTTGCCTATGGAAAGCGGGGTTAATGAAAGAATCGTATTTTGAAATCCGCGGTCACATTTTGTAATCGAGCCTGAATTGCGTGCGAATAAGGCGACATATTGCACCTACTTAAACGAATCTCTACTCAAAACTACATCAATAACACAAAATAACCGAAACTTACTGAATCTGTGGCAATACATTTTATCCGTTCAAAATCAGTAAGGCTAACCATCAGGGATTTTCGCAAAAAACTGAAAATATTTTATTGTTGAAATTTAGGTTCAAAATGATTATAGGTAATGGGAATAATATGTTTAGCAAGAAACTAACGACAATTTGCCTATGGAAAGCGGGGTTATTGGAAGAATCGTATTTTGAAATCCGCGGTCACATTTTGTAATCGAGCCTGAATTGCGTGCGAATAAGGCGACATATTGCACCTACTTAAACGAATCTCTACTCAAAACTACATCAATAACACAAAATAACCGAAACTTACTGAATCTGTGGCAATACATTTTATCCGTTCAAAATCAGTAAGGCTAACCATCAGGGATTTTCGCAAAAAACTGAAAATATTTTTTTGATGAAATTTAGGTTCAAAATGATTATAGGTAATGGGAATAATATGTTTAGCAAGAAACTAACGACAATTTGCCTATGGAAAGCGGGGTTATTGGAAGAATCGTATTTTGAAATCCGCGGTCACATTTTGCAATCGAGCCTGAATTGCGTGTGAATAAGGCGACATATTGCACCTACTTAAACGAATCTCTACTCAAAACTACATCAATAACACAAAATAACCGAAACTTACTGAATCTGTGGCAATACATTCTATCCGTTCAAAATCAGTAAGGCTAATAACCATCAGGGATTTTCGCAAAAAACTGAAAATATTTTATTGTTGAAATTTAGGTTCAAAATGATTATAGGTAATGGGAATAATATGTTTAGCAAGAAACTAACGACAATTTGCCTATGGAAAGCGGGGTTATTGGAAGAATCGTATTTTGAAATCCGCGGTCACATTTTGTAATCGAGCCTGAATTGCGTGCGAATAAGGCGACATATTGCACCTACTTAAACGAATCTCTACTCAAAACTACATCAATAACACAAAATAACCGAAACTTACTGAATCTGTGGCAATACATTTTATCCGTTCAAAATCAGTAAGGCTAACCATCAGGGATTTTCGCAAAAAACTGAAAATATTTTTTTGTTGAAATTTAGGTTCAAAATGATTATAGGTAATGGGAATAATATGTTTAGCAAGAAACTAATGACAATTTGCCTATGGAAAGCGGGGTTATTGAAAGAATCGTATTTTGAAGTCCGCGGTCACATTTTGTAATCGAGCCTGAATTGCGTGCGAATAAGGCGACATATTGCACCTACTTAAACGAATCTCCACTCAAAGCTACATCAATAACACAAAATAACCGAAACTTACTGAATCTGTGGCAATACGTTTTATCCGTTCAAAATCAGTAAGGCTAACCATCAGGGATTTTCGCAAAAAACTGAAAATATTTTTTTGTTGAAATTTAGGTTCAAAATGATTATAGGTAATGGGAATAATATGTTTAGCAAGAAACTAATGACAATTTGCCTATGGAAAGCGGGGTTATTGAATGAATCGTATTTTGAAGTCCGCGGTTACATTTTGTAATCGAGCCTGAATTGCGTGCGAATAAGGCGACATATTGCACCTACTTAAACGAATCTCTATACTCAAAGCTACATCAATAACACAAAATAACCGAAACTTACTGAATCTGTGGCAATACATTCTATCCGTTCAAAATCAGTAAGGCTAACCATCAGGGATTTTCGCAAAAAACTGAAAATATTTTATTGTTGAAATTTAGGTTCAAAATGATTATAGGTAATGGGAATAATATGTTTAGCAAGAAACTAACGACAATTTGCCTATGGAAAGCGGGGTTATTGGAAGAATCGTATTTTGAAATCCGCGGTCACATTTTGTAATCGAGCCTGAATTGCGTGCGAATAAGGCGACATATTGCACCTACTTAAACGAATCTCTACTCAAAGCTACATCAATAACACAAAATAACCGAAACTTACTGAATCTGTGGCAATACATTTTATCCGTTCAAAATCAGTAAGGCTAACCATCAGGGATTTTCGCAAAAAACTGAAAATATTTTATTGTTGAAATTTAGGTTCAAAATGATTATAGGTAATGGGAATAATATGTTTAGCAAGAAACTAATGACAATTTGCCTATGGAAAGCGGGGTTATTGAAAGAATCGTATTTTGAAGTCCGCGGTTACATTTTGTAATCGAGCCTGAATTGCGTGCGAATAAGGCGACATATTGCACCTACTTAAACGAATCTCTACTCAAAGCTACATCAATAACACAAAATAACCGAAACTTACTGAATCTGTGGCAATACATTTTATCCGTTCAAAATCAGTAAGGCTAACCATCAGGGATTTTCGCAAAAAACTGAAAATATTTTTTTGTTGAAATTTAGGTTCAAAATGATTATAGGTAATGGGAATAATATGTTTAGCAAGAAACTAATGACAATTTGCCTATGGAAAGCGGGGTTATTGAAAGAATCGTATTTTGAAGTCCGCGGTTACATTTTGTAATCGAGCCTGAATTGCGTGCGAATAAGGCGACATATTGCACCTACTTAAACGAATCTCTACTCAAAGCTACATCAATAACACAAAATAACCGAAACTTACTGAATCTGTGGCAATACATTTTATCCGTTCAAAATCAGTAAGGCTAACCATCAGGGATTTTCGCAAAAAACTGAAAATATTTTATTGTTGAAATTTAGGTTCAAAATGATTATAGGTAATGGGAATAATATGTTTAGCAAGAAACTAACGACAATTTGCCTATGGAAAGCGGGGTTATTGGAAGAATCGTATTTTGAAATCCGCGGTCACATTTTGTAATCGAGCCTGAATTGCGTGCGAATAAGGCGACATATTGCACCTACTTAAACGAATCTCTACTCAAAACTACATCATTAACACAAAATAACCGAAACTTACTGAATCTGTGGCAATACATTTTATCCGTTCAAAATCAGTAAGGCTAACCATCAGGGATTTTTGCAAAAAACTGAAAATATTTTTTGTTGAAATTTAGGTTCAAAATGATTATAGGTAATGGGAATAATATGTTTAGCAAGAAACTAATGACAATTTGCCTATGGAAAGCGGGGTTATTGGAAGAATCGTATTTTGAAATCCGCGGTCACATTTTGTAATCGAGCCTGAATTGCGTGCGAATAAGGCGACATATTGCACCTACTTAAACGAATCTCTACTCAAAACTACATCAATAACACAAAATAACCGAAACTTACTGAATCTGTGGCAATACATTCTATCCGTTCAAAATCAGTAAGGCTAACCATCAGGGATTTTCGCAAAAAACTGAAAATATTTTTTTGTTGAAATTTAGGTTCAAAATGATTATAGGTAATGGGAATAATATGTTTAGCAAGAAACTAATGACAATTTGCCTATGGAAAGCGGGGTTATTGAAAGAATCGTATTTTGAAGTCCGCGGTCACATTTTGTAATCGAGCCTGAATTGCGTGCGAATAAGGCGACATATTGCACCTACTTAAACGAATCTCCA
Organism: Nephrotoma guestfalica; assembly: GCA_963691935.1. Lineage (NCBI taxonomy): Eukaryota > Metazoa > Arthropoda > Insecta > Diptera > Tipulidae > Nephrotoma > Nephrotoma guestfalica. Next base: position 4,964,482 of record OY829916.1, on the reverse strand, counting down.
CTCAAAGCTACATCAATAACACAAAATAACCGAAACTTACTGAATCTGTGGCAATACGTTTTATCCGTTCAAAATCAGTAAGGCTAACCATCAGGGATTTTCGCAAAAAACTGAAAATATTTTTTTGTTGAAATTTAGGTTCAAAATGATTATAGGTAATGGGAATAATATGTTTAGCAAGAAACTAATGACAATTTGCCTATGGAAAGCGGGGTTATTGAATGAATCGTATTTTGAAGTCCGCGGTTACATTTTGTAATCGAGCCTGAATTGCGTGCGAATAAGGCGACATATTGCACCTACTTAAACGAATCTCTATACTCAAAGCTACATCAATAACACAAAATAACCGAAACTTACTGAATCTGTGGCAATACATTCTATCCGTTCAAAATCAGTAAGGCTAACCATCAGGGATTTTCGCAAAAAACTGAAAATATTTTATTGTTGAAATTTAGGTTCAAAATGATTATAGGTAATGGGAATAATATGTTTAGCAAGAAACTAACGACAATTTGCCTATGGAAAGCGGGGTTATTGGAAGAATCGTATTTTGAAATCCGCGGTCACATTTTGTAATCGAGCCTGAATTGCGTGCGAATAAGGCGACATATTGCACCTACTTAAACGAATCTCTACTCAAAGCTACATCAATAACACAAAATAACCGAAACTTACTGAATCTGTGGCAATACATTTTATCCGTTCAAAATCAGTAAGGCTAACCATCAGGGATTTTCGCAAAAAACTGAAAATATTTTATTGTTGAAATTTAGGTTCAAAATGATTATAGGTAATGGGAATAATATGTTTAGCAAGAAACTAATGACAATTTGCCTATGGAAAGCGGGGTTATTGAAAGAATCGTATTTTGAAGTCCGCGGTTACATTTTGTAATCGAGCCTGAATTGCGTGCGAATAAGGCGACATATTGCACCTACTTAAACGAATCTCTACTCAAAGCTACATCAATAACACAAAATAACCGAAACTTACTGAATCTGTGGCAATACATTTTATCCGTTCAAAATCAGTAAGGCTAACCATCAGGGATTTTCGCAAAAAACTGAAAATATTTTTTTGTTGAAATTTAGGTTCAAAATGATTATAGGTAATGGGAATAATATGTTTAGCAAGAAACTAATGACAATTTGCCTATGGAAAGCGGGGTTATTGAAAGAATCGTATTTTGAAGTCCGCGGTTACATTTTGTAATCGAGCCTGAATTGCGTGCGAATAAGGCGACATATTGCACCTACTTAAACGAATCTCTACTCAAAGCTACATCAATAACACAAAATAACCGAAACTTACTGAATCTGTGGCAATACATTTTATCCGTTCAAAATCAGTAAGGCTAACCATCAGGGATTTTCGCAAAAAACTGAAAATATTTTATTGTTGAAATTTAGGTTCAAAATGATTATAGGTAATGGGAATAATATGTTTAGCAAGAAACTAACGACAATTTGCCTATGGAAAGCGGGGTTATTGGAAGAATCGTATTTTGAAATCCGCGGTCACATTTTGTAATCGAGCCTGAATTGCGTGCGAATAAGGCGACATATTGCACCTACTTAAACGAATCTCTACTCAAAACTACATCATTAACACAAAATAACCGAAACTTACTGAATCTGTGGCAATACATTTTATCCGTTCAAAATCAGTAAGGCTAACCATCAGGGATTTTTGCAAAAAACTGAAAATATTTTTTTGTTGAAATTTAGGTTCAAAATGATTATAGGTAATGGGAATAATATGTTTAGCAAGAAACTAATGACAATTTGCCTATGGAAAGCGGGGTTATTGGAAGAATCGTATTTTGAAATCCGCGGTCACATTTTGTAATCGAGCCTGAATTGCGTGCGAATAAGGCGACATATTGCACCTACTTAAACGAATCTCTACTCAAAACTACATCAATAACACAAAATAACCGAAACTTACTGAATCTGTGGCAATACATTCTATCCGTTCAAAATCAGTAAGGCTAACCATCAAGGATTTTCGCAAAAAACTGAAAATATTTTATTGTTGAAATTTAGGTTCAAAATGATTATAGGTAATGGGAATAATATGTTTAGCAAGAAACTAATGACAATTTGCCTATGGAAAGCGGGGTTATTGAAAGAATCGTATTTTGAAGTCCGCGGTTACATTTTGTAATCGAGCCTGAATTGCGTGCGAATAAGGCGACATATTGCACCTACTTAAACGAATCTCTACTCAAAACTACATCAATAACACAAAATAACCGAAACTTACTGAATCTGTGGCAATACATTTTATCCGTTCAAAATCAGTAAGGCTAGCCATCAGGGATTTTCGCAAAAAACTGAAAATATTTTATTGTTGAAATTTAGGTTCAAAATGATTATAGGTAATGGGAATAATATGTTTAGCAAGAAACTAACGACAATTTGCCTATGGAAAGCGGGGTTATTGGAAGAATCGTATTTTGAAATCCACGGTCACATTTTGTAATCGAGCCTGAATTGCGTGCGAATAAGGCGACATATTGCACCTACTTAAACGAATCTCTACTCAAAGCTACATCAATAACACAAAATAACCGAAACTTACTGAATCTGTGGCAATACATTTTATCCGTTCAAATTCAGTAAGGCTAACCATCAGGGATTTTCGCAAAAAACTGAAAATATTTTATTGTTGAAATTTAGGTTCAAAATGATTATAGGTAATGGGAATAATATGTTTAGCAAGAATCTAACGACAATTTGCCTATGGAAAGCGGGGTTATTGGAAGAATCGTATTTTGAAGTCCGCGGTCACATTTTGTAATCGAGCCTGAATTGCGTGCGAATAAGGTGACATATTGCACCTACTTAAACGAATCTCTACTCAAAGCTACATCAATAACACAAAATAACCGAAACTTACTGAATCTGTGGCAATACATTTTATCCGTTCAAAATCAGTAAGGCTAACCATCAGGGATTTTCGCAAAAAACTGAAAATATTTTTTTGTTGAAATTTAGGTTCAAAATGATTATAGGTAATGGGAATAATATGTTTAGCAAGAAACTAACGACAATTTGCCTATGAAAAGCGGGGTTATTGGAAGAATCGTATTTTGAAATCCGCGGTCACATTTTGTAATCGAGCCTGAATTGCGTGCGAATAAGGCGACATATTGCACCTACTTAAACGAATCTCTACTCAAAACTACATCATTAACACAAAATAACCGAAACTTACTGAATCTGTGGCAATACATTTTATCCGTTCAAAATCAGTAAGGCTAACCATCAGGGATTTTCGCAAAAAACTGAAAATATTTTTTTGTTGAAATTTAGGTTCAAAATGATTATAGGTAATGGGAATAATATGTTTAGCAAGAAACTAACGACAATTTGCCTATGGAAAGCGGGGTTATTGGAAGAATCGTATTTTGAAATCCGCGGTCACATTTTGTAATCGAGCCTGAATTGCGTGCGAATAAGGCGACATATTGCATCTACTTAAACGAATCTCTACTCAAAACTACATCAATAACACAAAATAACCGAAACTTACTGAATCTGTGGCAATACATTTTATCCGTTCAAAATCAGTAAGACTAACTATCAGGGATTTTCGCAAAAAACTGAAAATATTTTATTGTTGAAATTTAGGTTCAAAATGATTATAGGTAATGGGAATAATATGTTTAGCAAGAAACTAACGACAATTTGCCTATGGAAAGCGGTGTTATTGGAAGAATCGTATTTTGAAATCCGCGGTCACATTTTGTAATCGAGCCTGAATTGCGTGCGAATAAGGCGACATATTGCACCTACTTAAACGAATCTCTACTCAAAACTACATCAATAACACAAAATAACCGAAACTTACTGAATCTGTGGCAATACATTTTATCCGTTCAAAATCAGTAAGACTAACCATCAGGGATTTTCGCAAAAAACTGAAAATATTTTTTTGTTGAAATTTAGGTTCAAAATGATTATAGGTAATGGGAATAATATGTTTAGCAAGAAACTAACGACAATTTGCCTATGGAAAGCGGGGTTATTGGAAGAATCGTATTTTGAAATCCACGGTCACATTTTGTAATCGAGCCTGAATTGCGTCCGAATAAGGCGACATATTGCACCTACTTAAACGAATCTCTACTCAAAACTACATCAATAACACAAAATAACCGAAACTTACTGAATCTGTGGCAATACATTCTATCCGTTCAAAATCAGTAAGGCTAACCATCAGGGATTTTCGCAAAAAACTGAAAATATTTTTTGTTGAAATTTAGGTTCAAAATGATTATAGGTAATGGGAATAATATGTTTAGCAAGAAACTAACGACAATTTGCCTATGGAAAGCGGGGTTATTGGAAGAATCGTATTTTGAAATCCGCGGTCACATTTTGTAATCGAGCCTGAATTGCGTGCGAATAAGGCGACATATTGCACCTACTTAAACGAACCTCTACTCAAAACTACATCAATAACACAAAATAACCGAAACTTACTGAATCTGTGGCAATACATTCTATCCGTTCAAAATCAGTAAGGCTAACCAGGGATTTTCGCAAAAAACTGAAAATATTTTTTTGTTGAAATTTAGGTTCAAAATGATTATAGGTAATGGGAATAATATGTTTAGCAAGAAACTAACGACAATTTGCCTATGGAAAGCGGGGTTATTGGAAGAATCGTATTTTGAAATCCGCGGTCACATTTTGTAATCGAGCCTGAATTGCGTGCGAATAAGGCGACATATTGCACCTACTTAAACGAATCTCTACTCAAAGCTACATCAATAACACAAAATAACCGAAACTTACTGAATCTGTGGCAATACAATTTATCCGTTCAAAATCAGTAAGGCTAACCATCAGGGATTTTCGCAAAAAACTGAAAATATTTTATTGTTGAAATTTAGGTTCAAAATGATTATAGGTAATGGGAATAATATGTTTAGCAAGAAACTAACGACAATTTGCCTATGGCAAGCGGGGTTATTGGAAGAATCGTATTTTGAAATCCGCGGTCACATTTTGAATTCGAGCCTGAATTGCGTGCGAATAAGGCGACATATTGCACCTACTTAAACGAATCTCTACTCAAAACTACATCAATAACACAAAATAACCGAAACTTACTGAATCTGTGGCAATACATTTTATCCGTTCAAAATCAGTAAGACTAACCATCAGGGATTTTCGCAAAAAACTGAAAATATTTTTTTGTTGAAATTTAGGTTCAAAATGATTATAGGTAATGGGAATAATATGTTTAGCAAGAAACTAACGACAATTTGCCTATGGAAAGCGGGGTTATTGGAAGAATCGTATTTTGAAATCCACGGTCACATTTTGTAATCGAGCCTGAATTGCGTCCGAATAAGGCGACATATTGCACCTACTTAAACGAATCTCTACTCAAAACTACATCAATAACACAAAATAACCGAAACTTACTGAATCTGTGGCAATACATTCTATCCGTTCAAAATCAGTAAGGCTAACCATCAGGGATTTTCGCAAAAAACTGAAAATATTTTTTTGTTGAAATTTAGGTTCAAAATGATTATAGGTAAGGGGAATAATATGTTTAGCAAGAAACTAACGACAATTTGCCTATGGAAAGCGGGGTTATTGGAAGAATCGTATTTTGAAATCCGCGGTCACATTTTGTAATCGAGCCTGAATTGCGTGCGAATAAGGCGACATATTGCACCTACTTAAACGAATCTCTACTCAAAACTACATCAATAACACAAAATAACCGAAACTTACTGAATCTGTGGCAATACATTCTATCCGTTCAAAATCAGTAAGGCTAACCAGGGATTTTCGCAAAAAACTGAAAATATTTTTTTGTTGAAATTTAGGTTCAAAATGATTATAGGTAATGGGAATAATATGTTTAGCAAGAAACTAACGACAATTTGCCTATGGAAAGCGGGGTTATTGGAAGAATCGTATTTTGAAATCCGCGGTCACATTTTGTAATCGAGCCTGAATTGCGTGCGAATAAGGCGACATATTGCACCTACTTAAACGAATCTCTACTCAAAACTACATCAATAACACAAAATAACCGAAACTTACTGAATCTGTGGCAATACATTCTATCCGTTCAAAATCAGTAAGGCTAACCATGAAATTTAGGTTCAAAATGATTATAGGTAATGGGAATAATATGTTTAGCAAGAAACTAACGACAATTTGCCTATGGAAAGCGGGGTTATTGGAAGAATCGTATTTTGAAATCCGCGGTCACATTTTGTAATCGAGCCTGAATTGCGTGCGAATAAGGCGACATATTGCACCTACTTAAACGAATCTCTACTCAAAACTACATCAATAACACAAAATAACCGAAACTTACTGAATCTGTGGCAATACATTCTATCCGTTCAAAATCAGTAAGACTAACCATCAGGGATTTTCGCAAAAAACTGAAAATATTTTTTTGTTGAAATTTAGATTCAAAATGATTATAGGTAATGGGAATAATATGTTTAGCAAGAAACTAACGACAATTTGCCTATGGAAAGCGGGGTTATTGGAAGAATCGTATTTTGAAATCCGCGGTCACATTTTGTAATCGAGCCTGAATTGCGTGCGAATAAGGCGACATATTGCACCTACTTAAACGAATCTCTACTCAAAACTACATCAATAACACAAAATAACCGAAACTTACTGAATCTGTGGCAATACATTTTATCAGTTCAAAATCAGTAAGACTAACCATCAGGGATTTTCGCAAAAAACTGAAAATATTTTTTTGTTGAAATTTAGGTTCAAAATGATTATAGGTATTGGAAATAATATGTTTAGCAAGAAACTAACGACAATTTGCCTATGGAAAGCGGGGTTATTGGAAGAATCGTATTTTCAAATCCGCGGTCACATTTTGTAATTGAGCCTGAATTGCGTGCGAATAAGGCGACATATTGCACCTACTTAAACGAATCTCTACTCAAAACTACATCAATAACACAAAATAACCGAAACTTACTGAATCTGTGGCAATACATTCTATCCGTTCAAAATCAGTAAGGCTAACCATGAAATTTAGGTTCAAAATGATTATAGGTAATGGGAATAATATGTTTAGCAAGAAACTAACGACAATTTGCCTATGGAAAGTGGGGTTATTGGAAGAATCGTATTTTGAAATCCACGGTCACATTTTGTAATCGAGCCTGAATTGCGTGCGAATAAGGCGACATATTGCACCTACTTAAACGAATCTCTACTCAAAACTACATCAATAACACAAAATAACCGAAACTTACTGAATCTGTGGCAATACATTTTATCCGTTCAAAATCAGTAAGGCTAACCATCAGGGATTTTCGCAAAAAACTGAAAATATTTTATTGTTGAAATTTAGGTTCAAAATGATTATAGGTAATGGGAATAATATGTTTAGCAAGAAACTAACGAAAATTTGCCTATGGCAAGCGGGGTTATTGGAAGAATCGTATTTTGAAATCCGCGGTCACATTTTGTAATCGAGCCTGAATTGCGTGCGAATAAGGCGACATATTGCACCTACTTAAACGAATCTCTATCAAAACTACATCAATAACACAAAATAACCGAAACTTACTGAATCTGTGGCAATACATTTTACCCGTTCAAAATCAGTAAGGCTAACCATCAGGGATTTTCGCAAAAAACTGAAAATATTTTATTGTTGAAATTTAGGTTCAAAATGATTATAGGTGATGGGAATAATATGTTTAGCAAGAAACTAACGACAATTTGCCTATGGAAAGCGGGATTATTGGAAGAATCGTATTTTGAAATCCACGGTCACATTTTGTAATCGAGCCTGAATTGCGTGCGAATAAGGCGACATATTGCACCTACTTAAACGAATCTCTACTCAAAGCTACATCAATAACACAAAATAACCGAAACTTACTGAATCTGTGGCAATACATTTTATCCGTTCAAATTCAGTAAGGCTAACTAACCATCAGGGATTTTCGCAAAAAACTGAAAATATTTTTTTGTTGAAATTTAGGTTCAAAATGATTATAGGTAATGGGAATAATATGTTTAGCAAGAAACTAACGACAATTTGCCTATGGAAAGCGGGGTTATTGGAAGAATCGTATTTTGAAATCCGCGGTCACATTTTGTAATCGAGCCTGAATTGCGTGCGAATAAGGCGACATATTGCACCTACTTAAACGAATCTCTACTCAAAACTACATCAATAACACAAAATAACCGAAACTTACTGAATCTGTGACAATACATTCTATCCGTTCAAAATCAGTAAGGCTAACTAACCATCAGCGATTTTCGCAAAAAACTGAAAATATTTTATTGTTGAAATTTAGGTTCAAAATGATTATAGGTAATGGGAATAATATGTTTAGCAAGAAACTAACGACAATTTGCCTATGGAAAGCGGGGTTATTGGAAGAATCGTATTTTGAAATCCGCGGTCACATTTTGTAATCGAGCCTGAATTGCGTGCGAATAAGGCGACATATTGCACCTACTTAAACGAATCTCTACTCAAAACTACATCAATAACACAAAATAACCGAAACTTACTGAATCTGTGGCAATACATTCTATCCGTTCAAAATCAGTAAGGCTAACCATCAGGGATTTTCGCAAAAAACTGAAAATATTTTTTTGTTGAAATTTAGGTTCAAAATGATTATAGGTAATGAGAATAATATGTTTAGCAAGAAACTAACGACAATTTGCCTATGGAAAGCGGGGTTATTGGAAGAATCGTATTTTGAAATCCGAGGTCACATTTTGTAATCGAGCCTGAATTGCGTGCGAATAAGGCGACATATTGCACCTACTTAAACGAATCTCTACTCAAAACTACATCGATAACACAAAATAACCGAAACTTACTGAATCTGTGACAATACATTCTATCCGTTCAAAATCAGTAAGGCAAACTAACCATCAGGGATTTTCGCAAAAACCTGAAAATATTTTATTGTTGAAATTTAGGTTCAAAATGATTATAGGTAATGGGAATAATATGTTTAGCAAGAAACTAACGACAATTTGCCTATGGAAAGCGGGGTTATTGGAAGAATCGTATTTTGAAATCCGCGGTCACATTTTGTAATCGAGCCTGAATTGCGTGCGAATAAGGCGACATATTGCACCTACTTAAACGAATCTCTACTCAAAACTACATCAATAACACAAAATAACCGAAACTTACTGAATCTGTGGCAATACATTCTATCCGTTCAAAATCAGTAAGGCTAACCATCAGGGATTTTCGCAAAAAACTGAAAATATTTTATTGTTGAAATTTAGGTTCAAAATGATTATAGGTAATGGGAATAATATGTTTAGCAAGAAACTAACGACAATTTGCCTATGGAAAGCGGGGTTATTGGAAGAATCGTATTTTGAAATCCGCGGTCACATTTTGTAATCGAGCCTGAATTGCGTGCGAATAAGGCGACATATTGCACCTACTTAAACGAATCTCTACTCAAAACTACATCAATAACACAAAATAACCGAAACTTACTGAATCTGTGGCAATACATTCTATCCGTTCAAAATCAGTAAGGCTAACCATCAGGGATTTTCGCAAAAAACTGAAAATATTTTATTGTTGAAATTTAGGTTCAAAATGATTATAGGTAATGGGAATAATATGTTTAGCAAGAAACTAACGACAATTTGCCATATGGAAAGCGGGGTTATTGGAAGAATCCTATTTTGTAATCCGAGGTCACATTTTGTAATCGAGCCTGAATTGCGTGCGACATATTGCACCTACTTAAACGAATCTCTACTCAAAACTACATCAATAACACAAAATAACCGAAACTTACTGAATCTGTGGCAGTACATTCTATCCGTTCAAAATCAGTAAGGCTAACCATCAGGGATTTTCGCAAAAAACTGAAAATATTTTTTTGTTGAAATTTAGGTTCAAAATGATTATAGGTAATGGGAATAATATGTTTAGCAAGAAACTAACGACAATTTGCCTATGGAAAGCGGGGTTATTGGAAGAATCGTATTTTGAAATCCGCGGTCACATTTTGTAATCGAGCCTGAATTGCGTGCGAATAAGGCGACATATTGCACCTACTTAAACGAATCTCTACTCAAAACTACATCGATAACACAAAATAACCGAAACTTACTGAATCTGTGGCAATACATTTTATCCGTTCAAATTCAGTAAGGCTAACTAACCATCAGGGATTTTCGCAAAAAACTGAAAATATTTTTTTGTTGAAATTTAGGTTCAAAATGATTATAGGTAATGGGAATAATATGTTTAGCAAGAAACTAACGACAATTTGCCTATGGAAAGCGGGGTTATTGGAAGAATCGTATTTTGAAATCCGCGGTCACATTTTGTAATCGAGCCTGAATTGCGTGCGAATAAGGCGACATATTGCACCTACTTAAACGAATCTCTACTCAAAACTACATCAATAACACAAAATAACCGAAACTTACTGAATCTGTGGCAATACATTCTATCCGTTCAAAATCAATAAGGCTAACCATCAGGGATTTTCGCAAAAAACTGAAAATATTTTTTTGTTGAAATTTAGGTTCAAAATGATTATAGGTAATGGGAATAATATGTTTAGCAAGAAACTAACGACAATTTGCCTATGGAAAGCGGGGTTATTGGAAGAATCGTATTTTGAAATCCGAGGTCACATTTTGTAATCGAGCCTGAATTGCGTGCGAATAAGGCGACATATTGCACCTACTTAAACGAATCTCTACTCAAAACTACATCGATAACACAAAATAACCGAAACTTGCTGAATCTGTGGCAATACATTTTATCCGTTCAAAATCAGTAAGACTAACCATCAGGGATTTTCGCAAAAAACTGAAAATATTTTTTTGTTGAAATTTAGGTTCAAAATGATTATAGGTAATGGGAACAATATGTTTAGCAAGAAACTAACGACAATTTGCCTATGGAAAGCGGGGTTATTGGAAGAATCGTATTTTGAAATCCGCGGTCACATTTTGTAATCGAGCCTGAATTGCGTGCGAATAAGGCGACATATTGCACCTACTTAAACGAATCTCTACTCAAAACTACATCAATAACACAAAATAACCGAAACTTACTGAATCTGTGGCAATACATTCTATCCGTTCAAAATCAGTAAGGCTAACCATCAGGGATTTTCGCAAAAAACTGAAAATATTTTATTGTTGAAATTTAGGTTCAAAATGATTATAGGTAATGGGAATAATATGTTTAGCAAGAAACTAACGACAATTTGCCTATGGAAAGCGGGGTTATTGGAAGAATCGTATTTTGAAATCCGCGGTCACATTTTGTAATCGAGCCTGAATTGCGTGCGAATAAGGCGACATATTGCACCTACTTAAACGAATCTCTACTCAAAACTACATCAATAACACAAAATAACCGAAACTTACTGAATCTGTGGCAATACATTTTATCCGTTCAAAATCAGTAAGACTAGCCATCAGGGATTTTCGCAAAAAACTGAAAATATTTTTTTGTTGAAATTTAGGTTCAAAATGATTATAGGTAATGAGAATAATATGTTTAGCAAGAAACTAACGACAATTTGCCTATGGAAAGCGGGGTTATTGGAAGAATCGTATTTTGAAATCCGCGGTCAAATTTTGTAATCGAGCCTGAATTACGTGCGAATAAGGCGACATATTGCACCTACTTAAACGAATCTCTACTCAAAACTACATCAATAACACAAAATAACCGAAACTTACATCAGTAAGACTAACCATCAGGGATTTTCGCAAAAAACTGAAAATATTTTTTTGTTGAAATTTAGGTTCAAAATGATTATAGGTAATGGGAATAATATGTTTAGCAAGAAACTAACGACAGTTTGCCTATGGAAAGCGGGGTTATTGGAAGAATCGTATTTTGAAATCCGCGGTCACATTTTGTAATCGAGCCTGAATTGCGTGCGAATAAGGCGACATATTGCACCTACTTAAACGAATCTCTACTCAAAACTACATCAATAACACAAAATAACCGAAACTTACTGAATCTGTGGCAATACATTTTATCCGTTCAAAATCAGTAAGACTAGCCATCAGGGATTTTCGCAAAAAACTGAAAATATTTTTTTGTTGAAATTTAGGTTCAAAATGATTATAGGTAATGGGAATAATATGTTTAGCAAGAAACTAACGACAATTTGCCTATGGAAAGCGGGGTTATTGGAAGAATCGTATTTTGAAATCCGCGGTCACATTTTGTAATCGAGCCTGAATTGCGTGCGAATAAGGCGACATATTGCACCTACTTAAACGAATCTCTACTCAAAACTACATCAATAACACAAAATAACCGAAACTTACTGAATCTGTGGCAATACATTCTATTCGTTCAAAATCAGTAAGGCTAACCATCAGGGATTTTCGCAAAAAACTGAAAATATTTTATTGTTGAAATTTAGGTTCAAAATGATTATAGGTAATGGGAATAATATGTTTAGCAAGAAACTAACGACAATTTGCCTATGGAAGGCGGGGTTATTGGAAGAATCGTATTTTGAAATCCGCGGTCACATTTTGTAATCGAGCCTGAATTGCGTGCGAATAAGGCGACATATTGCACCTACTTAAACGAATCTCTACTCAAAACTACATCAATAACACAAAATAACCGAAACTTACTGAATCTGTGGCAATACATTTTATCCGTTCAAAATCAGTAAGACTAGCCATCAGGGATTTTCGCAAAAAACTGAAAATATTTTTTTGTTGAAATTTAGGTTAAAAATGATTATAGGTAATGAGAATAATATGTTTAGCAAGAAACTAACGACAATTTGCCTATGGAAAGCGGGGTTATTGGAAGAATCGTATTTTGAAATCCGCGGTCAAATTTTGTAATCGAGCCTGAATTACGTGCGAATAAGGCGACATATTGCACCTACTTAAACGAATCTCTACTCAAAACTACATCAATAACACAAAATAACCGAAACTTATTGAATCTGTGGCAATACATTTTATCCGTTCAAAATCAGTAAGACTAACCATCAGGGATTTTCGCAAAAAACTGAAAATATTTTTTTGTTGAAATTTAGGTTCAAAATGATTATAGGTAATGGGAATAATATGTTTAGCAAGAAACTAACGACAGTTTGCCTATGGAAAGCGGGGTTATTGGAAGAATCGTATTTTGAAATCCGCGGTCACATTTTGTAATCGAGCCTGAATTGCGTGCGAATAAGGCGACATATTGCACCTACTTAAACGAATCTCTACTCAAAACTACATCAATAACACAAAATAACCGAAACTTACTGAATCTGTGGCAATACATTCTATCCGTTCAAAATCAGTAAGGCTAACCATCAGGGATTTTCGCAAAAAACTGAAAATATTTTATTGTTGAAATTTAGGTTCAAAATGATTATAGGTAATGGGAATAATATGTTTAGCAAGAAACTAACGACAATTTGCCTATGGAAAGCGGGTTTATTGGAAGAATCGTATTTTGAAATCCGCGGTCACATTTTGTAATCGAGCCTGAATTGCGTGCGAATAAGGCGACATATTGCACCTACTTAAACGAATCTCTACTCAAAACTACATCAATAACACAAAATAACCGAAACTTACTGAATCTGTGGCAATACATTTTATCCGTTCAAAATCAGTAAGACTAGCCATCAGGGATTTTCGCAAAAAACTGAAAATATTTTTTTGTTGAAATTTAGGTTAAAAATGATTATAGGTAATGAGAATAATATGTTTAGCAAGAAACTAACGACAATTTGCCTATGGAAAGCGGGGTTATTGGAAGAATCGTATTTTGAAATCCGCGGTCAAATTTTGTAATCGAGCCTGAATTACGTGCGAATAAGGCGACATATTGCACCTACTTAAACGAATCTCTACTCAAAACTACATCAATAACACAAAATAACCGAAACTTACTGAATCTGTGGCAATACATTTTATCCGTTCAAAATCAGTAAGACTAACCATCAGGGATTTTCGCAAAAAACTGAAAATATTTTTTTGTTGAAATTTAGGTTCAAAATGATTATAGGTAATGGGAATAATATGTTTAGCAAGAAACTAACGACAGTTTGCCTATGGAAAGCGGGGTTATCGGAAGAATCGTATTTTGAAATCCGCAGTCACATTTTGTAATCGAGCCTGAATTGCGTGCGAATAAGGAGACATATTGCACCTACTTAAACGAATCTCTACTCAAAACTACATCAATAACACAAAATAACCGAAACTTACTGAATCTGTGGCAATACATTCTATCCGTTCAAAATCAGTAAGGCTAACCATCAGGGATTTTCGCAAAAAACTGAAAATATTTTATTGTTGAAATTTAGGATCAAAATGATTATAGGTAATGGGAATAATATGTTTAGCAAGAAACTAACGACAGTTTGCCTATGGAAAGCGGGGTTATCGGAAGAATCGTATTTTGAAATCCGCGGTCACATTTTGTAATCGAGCCTGAATTGCGTGCGAATAAGGCGACATATTGCACCTACTTAAACGAATCTCTACTCAAAACTACATCAATAACACAAAATAACCGAAACTTACTGAATCTGTGGCAATACATTCTATCCGTTCAAAATCAGTAAGGCTAACCATCAGGGATTTTCGCAAAAAACTGAAAATATTTTATTGTTGAAATTTAGGTTCAAAATGATTATAGGTAATGGGAATAATATGTTTAGCAAGAAACTAACGACAATTTGCCTATGGAAAGCGGGGTTATTGGAAGAATCGTATTTTGAAATCCGCGGTCACATTTTGTAATCGAGCCTGAATTGCGTGCGAATAAGGCGACATATTGCACCTACTTAAACGAATCTCTACTCAAAACTACATCAATAACACAAAATAACCGAAACTTACTGAATCTGTGGCAATACATTTTATCCGTTCAAAATCAGTAAGACTAACTATCAGGGATTTTCGCAAAAAACTGAAAATATTTTATTGTTGAAATTTAGGTTCAAAATGATTATAGGTAATGGGAATAATATGTTTAGCAAGAAACTAACGACAATTTGCCTATGGAAAGCGGGTTTATTGGAAGAATCGTATTTTGAAATCCGCGGTCACATTTTGTAATCGAGCCTGAATTGCGTGCGAATAAGGCGACATATTGCACCTACTTAAACGAATCTCTACTCAAAACTACATCAATAACACAAAATAACCGAAACTTACTGAATCTGTGGCAATACATTTTATCCGTTCAAAATCAGTAAGACTAGCCATCAGGGATTTTCGCAAAAAACTGAAAATATTTTTTTGTTGAAATTTAGGTTCAAAATGATTATAGGTAATGAGAATAATATGTTTAGCAAGAAACTAACGACAATTTGCCTATGGAAAGCGGGGTTATTGGAAGAATCGTATTTTGAAATCCGCGGTCAAATTTTGTAATCGAGCCTGAATTACGTGCGAATAAGGCGACATATTGCACCTACTTAAACGAATCTCTACTCAAAACTACATCAATAACACAAAATAACCGAAACTTACTGAATCTGTGGCAATACATTTTATCCGTTCAAAATCAGTAAGACTAGCCATCAGGGATTTTCGCAAAAAACTGCTAATATTTTTTTGTTGAAATTTAGGTTAAAAATGATTATAGGTAATGAGAATAATATGTTTAGCAAGAAACTAACGACAATTTGCCTATGGAAAGCGGGGTTATTGGAAGAATCGTATTTTGAAATCCGCGGTCAAATTTTGTAATCGAGCCTGAATTACGTGCGAATAAGGCGACATATTGCACCTACTTAAACGAATCTCTACTCAAAACTACATCAATAACACAAAATAACCGAAACTTACTGAATCTGTGGCAATACATTTTATCCGTTCAAAATCAGTAAGACTAACTATCAGGGATTTTCGCAAAAAACTGAAAATATTTTATTGTTGAAATTTAGGTTCAAAATGATTATAGGTAATGGGAATAATATGTTTAGCAAGAAACTAACGACAATTTGCCTATAGAAAGCGGGTTTATTGGAAGAATCGTATTTTGAAATCCGCGGTCACATTTTGTAATCGAGCCTGAATTGCGTGCGAATAAGGCGACATATTGCACCTACTTAAACGAATCTCTACTCAAAACTACATCAATAACACAAAATAACCGAAACTTACTGAATCTGTGGCAATACATTTTATCCGTTCAAAATCAGTAAGACTAGCCATCAGGGATTTTCGCAAAAAACTGCTAATATTTTTTTGTTGAAATTTAGGTTAAAAATGATTATAGGTAATGAGAATAATATGTTTAGCAAGAAACTAACGACAATTTGCCTATGGAAAGCGGGGTTATTGGAAGAATCGTATTTTGAAATCCGCGGTCAAATTTTGTAATCGAGCCTGAATTACGTGCGAATAAGGCGACATATTGCACCTACTTAAACGAATCTCTACTCAAAACTACATCAATAACACAAAATAACCGAAACTTACTGAATCTGTGGCAATACATTTTATCCGTTCAAAATCAATAAGACTAACTATCAGGGATTTTCGCAAAAAACTGAAAATATTTTTTTGTTGAAATTTAGGTTCAAAATGATTATAGGTAATGGGAATAATATGTTTAGCAAGAAACTAACGACAATTTGCCTATGGAAAGCGGGTTTATTGGAAGAATCGTATTTTGAAATCCGCGGTCACATTTTGTAATCGAGCCTGAATTGCGTGCGAATAAGGCGACATATTGCACCTACTTAAACGAATCTCTACTCAAAACTACATCAATAACACAAAATAACCGAAACTTACTGAATCTGTGGCAATACATTTTATCCGTTCAAAATCAGTAAGACTAGCCATCAGGGATTTTCGCAAAAAACTGAAAATATTTTTTTGTTGAAATTTAGGTTCAAAATGATTATAGGTAATGAGAATAATATGTTTAGCAAGAAACTAACGACAATTTGCCTATGGAAAGCGGGGTTATTGGAAGAATCGTATTTTGAAATCCGCGGTCAAATTTTGTAATCGAGCCTGAATTACGTGCGAATAAGGCGACATATTGCACCTACTTAAACGAATCTCTACTCAAAACTACATCAATAACACAAAATAACCGAAACTTACTGAATCTGTGGCAATACATTTTATCCGTTCAAAATCAGTAAGACTAGCCATCAGGGATTTTCGCAAAAAACTGCTAATATTTTTTTGTTGAAATTTAGGTTAAAAATGATTATAGGTAATGAGAATAATATGTTTAGCAAGAAACTAACGACAATTTGCCTATGGAAAGCGGGGTTATTGGAAGAATCGTATTTTGAAATCCGCGGTCAAATTTTGTAATCGAGCCTGAATTACGTGCGAATAAGGCGACATATTGCACCTACTTAAACGAATCTCTACTCAAAACTACATCAATAACACAAAATAACCGAAACTTACTGAATCTGTGGCAATACATTTTATCCGTTCAAAATCAGTAAGACTAACTATCAGGGATTTTCGCAAAAAACTGAAAATATTTTATTGTTGAAATTTAGGTTCAAAATGATTATAGGTAATGGGAATAATATGTTTAGCAAGAAACTAACGACAATTTGCCTATAGAAAGCGGGTTTATTGGAAGAATCGTATTTTGAAATCCGCGGTCACATTTTGTAATCGAGCCTGAATTGCGTGCGAATAAGGCGACATATTGCACCTACTTAAACGAATCTCTACTCAAAACTACATCAATAACACAAAATAACCGAAACTTACTGAATCTGTGGCAATACATTTTATCCGTTCAAAATCAGTAAGACTAGCCATCAGGGATTTTCGCAAAAAACTGCTAATATTTTTTTGTTGAAATTTAGGTTAAAAATGATTATAGGTAATGAGAATAATATGTTTAGCAAGAAACTAACGACAATTTGCCTATGGAAAGCGGGGTTATTGGAAGAATCGTATTTTGAAATCCGCGGTCACATTTTGTAATCGAGCCTGAATTACGTGCGAATAAGGCGACATATTGCACCTACTTAAACGAATCTCTACTCAAAACTACATCAATAACACAAAATAACCGAAACTTACTGAATCTGTGGCAATACATTTTATCCGTTCAAAATCAGTAAGACTAGCCATCAGGGATTTTCGCAAAAAACTGCTAATATTTTTTTGTTGAAATTTAGGTTAAAAATGATTATAGGTAATGAGAATAATATGTTTAGCAAGAAACTAACGACAATTTGCCTATGGAAAGCGGGGTTATTGGAAGAATCGTATTTTGAAATCCGCGGTCAAATTTTGTAATCGAGCCTGAATTACGTGCGAATAAGGCGACATATTGCACCTACTTAAACGAATCTCTACTCAAAACTACATCAATAACACAAAATAACCGAAACTTACTGAATCTGTGGCAATACATTTTATCCGTTCAAAATCAGTAAGACTAACTATCAGGGATTTTCGCAAAAAACTGAAAATATTTTATTGTTGAAATTTAGGTTCAAAATGATTATAGGTAATGGGAATAATATGTTTAGCAAGAAACTAACGACAATTTGCCTATAGAAAGCGGGTTTATTGGAAGAATCGTATTTTGAAATCCGCGGTCACATTTTGTAATCGAGCCTGAATTGCGTGCGAATAAGGCGACATATTGCACCTACTTAAACGAATCTCTACTCAAAACTACATCAATAACACAAAATAACCGAAACTTACTGAATCTGTGGCAATACATTTTATCCGTTCAAAATCAGTAAGACTAGCCATCAGGGATTTTCGCAAAAAACTGCTAATATTTTTTTGTTGAAATTTAGGTTAAAAATGATTATAGGTAATGAGAATAATATGTTTAGCAAGAAACTAACGACAATTTGCCTATGGAAAGCGGGGTTATTGGAAGAATCGTATTTTGAAATCCGCGGTCAAATTTTGTAATCGAGCCTGAATTACGTGCGAATAAGGCGACATATTGCACCTACTTAAACGAATCTCTACTCAAAACTACATCAATAACACAAAATAACCGAAACTTACTGAATCTGTGGCAATACATTTTATCCGTTCAAAATCAATAAGACTAACTATCAGGGATTTTCGCAAAAAACTGAAAATATTTTTTTGTTGAAATTTAGGTTCAAAATGATTATAGGTAATGGGAATAATATGTTTAGCAAGAAACTAACGACAGTTTGCCTATGGAAAGCGGGGTTATCGGAAGAATCGTATTTTGAAATCCGCGGTCACATTTTGTAATCGAGCCTGAATTGCGTGCGAATAAGGCGACATATTGCACCTACTTAAACGAATCTCTACTCAAAACTACATCAATAACACAAAATAACCGAAACTTACTGAATCTGTGGCAATACATTCTATCCGTTCAAAATCAGTAAGGCTAACCATCAGGGATTTTCGCAAAAAACTGAAAATATTTTATTGTTGAAATTTAGGTTCAAAATGATTATAGGTAATGGGAATAATATGTTTAGCAAGAAACTAACGACAGTTTGCCTATGGAAAGCGGGGTTATCGGAAGAATCGTATTTTGAAATCCGCGGTCACATTTTGTAATCGAGCCTGAATTGCGTGCGAATAAGGCGACATTTGCACCTACTTAAACGAATCTCTACTCAAAACTACATCAATAACACAAAATAACCGAAACTTACTGAATCTGTGGCAATACATTCTATCCGTTCAAAATCAGTAAGGCTAACCATCAGGGATTTTCGCAAAAAACTGAAAATATTTTATTGTTGAAATTTAGGTTCAAAATGATTATAGGTAATGGGAATAATATGTTTAGCAAGAAACTAACGACAATTTGCCTATGGAAAGCGGGGTTATTGGAAGAATCGTATTTTGAAATCCGCGGTCACATTTTGTAATCGAGCCTGAATTGCGTGCGAATAAGGCGACATATTGCACCTACTTAAACGAATCTCTACTCAAAACTACATCAATAACACAAAATAACCGAAACTTACTGAATCTGTGGCAATACATTTTATCCGTTCAAAATCAGTAAGACTAACTATCAGGGATTTTCGCAAAAAACTGAAAATATTTTATTGTTGAAATTTAGGTTCAAAATGATTATAGGTAATGGGAATAATATGTTTAGCAAGAAACTAACGACAATTTGCCTATGGAAAGCGGGGTTACTTGAAGAATCGTATTTTGAAATCCGCGGTCACATTTTGTAATCGAGCCTGAATTGCGGGCGAATAAGTCGACATATTGCACCTACTTAAACGAATCTCTACTCAAAACTACATCAATAACACAAAATAACCGAAACTTACTGAATCTGTGGCAATACATTTTATCCGTTCAAAATCAATAAGACTAACTATCAGGGATTTTCGCAAAAAACTGAAAATATTTTATTGTTGAAATTTAGGTTCAAAATGATTATAGGTAATGAGAATAATATGTTTAGCAAGAAACTAACGACAATTTGCCTATGGAAAGCGGGGTTATTGGAAGAATCGTATTTTGAAATCCGCGGTCAAATTTTGTAATCGAGCCTGAATTACGTGCGAATAAGGCGACATATTGCACCTACTTAAACGAATCTCTACTCAAAACTACATCAATAACACAAAATAACCGAAACTTACTGAATCTGTGGCAATACATTTTATCCGTTCAAAATCAGTAAGACTAACCATCAGGGATTTTCGCAAAAAACTGAAAATATTTTTTTGTTGAAATTTAGGTTCAAAATGATTATAGGTAATGGGAATAATATGTTTAGCAAGAAACTAACGACAGTTTGCCTATGGAAAGCGGGGTTATTGGAAGAATCGTATTTTGAAATCCGCGGTCACATTTTGTAATCGAGCCTGAATTGCGTGCGAATAAGGCGACATATTGCACCTACTTAAACGAATCTCTACTCAAAACTACATCAATAACACAAAATAACCGAAACTTACTGAATCTGTGGCAATACATTCTATCCGTTCAAAATCAGTAAGGCTAACCATCAGGGATTTTCGCAAAAAACTGAAAATATTTTATTGTTGAAATTTAGGTTCAAAATGATTATAGGTAATGGGAATAATATGTTTAGCAAGAAACTAACGACAATTTGCCTATGGAAAGCGGGGTTATTGGAAGAATCGTATTTTGAAATCCGCGGTCACATTTTGTAATCGAGCCTGAATTGCGTGCGAATAAGGCGACATATTGCACCTACTTAAACGAATCTCTACTCAAAACTACATCAATAACACAAAATAACCGAAACTTACTGAATCTGTGGCAATACATTTTATCCGTTCAAAATCAGTAAGACTAACTATCAGGGATTTTCGCAAAAAACTGAAAATATTTTATTGTTGAAATTTAGGTTCAAAATGATTATAGGTAATGGGAATAATATGTTTAGCAAGAAACTAACGACAATTTGCCTATGGAAAGCGGGTTTATTGGAAGAATCGTATTTTGAAATCCGCGGTCACATTTTGTAATCGAGCCTGAATTGCGTGCGAATAAGGCGACATATTGCACCTACTTAAACGAATCTCTACTCAAAACTACATCAATAACACAAAATAACCGAAACTTACTGAATCTGTGGCAATACATTCTATCCGTTCAAAATCAGTAAGGCTAACCATCAGGGATTTTCGCAAAAAACTGAAAATATTTTATTGTTGAAATTTAGGTTCAAAATGATTATAGGTAATGGGAATAATATGTTTAGCAAGAAACTAACGACAATTTGCCTATGGAAAGCGGGGTCATTGGAAGAATCGTATTTTGAAATCCGCGGTCACATTTTGTAATCGAGCCTGAATTGCGTGCGAATAAGGCGACATATTGCACCTACTTAAACGAATCTCTACTCAAAACTACATCAATAACACAAAATAACCGAAACTTACTGAATCTGTGGCAATACATTTTATCCGTTCAAAATCAATAAGACTAACTATCAGGGATTTTCGCAAAAAACTGAAAATATTTTATTGTTGAAATTTAGGTTCAAAATGATTATAGGTAATGGGAATAATATGTTTAGCAAGAAACTAACGACAATTTGCCTATGGAAAGCGGGTTTATTGGAAGAATCGTATTTTGAAATCCGCGGTCACATTTTGTAATCGAGCCTGAATTGCGTGCGAATAAGGCGACATATTGCACCTACTTAAACGAAACTCTACTCAAAACTACATCAATAACACAAAATAACCGAAACTTACTGAATCTGTGGCAATACATTCTATCCGTTCAAAATCAGTAAGGCTAACCATCAGGGATTCTCGCAAAAAACTGAAAATATCTTATTGTTGAAATTTAGGTTCAAAATGATTATAGGTAATGGGACTAATATGTTTAGCAAGAAACTAACGACAATTTGCCTATGGAAAGCGGGGTTACTTGAAGAATCGTATTTTGAAATCCGCGGTCACATTTTGTAATCGAGCCTGAATTGCGTGCGAATAAGGCGACATATTGCACCTACTTAAACGAATCTCTACTCAAAACTACATCAATAACACAAAATAACCGAAACTTACTGAATCTGTGGCAATACATTTTATCCGTTCAAAATCAATAAGACTAACTATCAGGGATTTTCGCAAAAAACTGAAAATATTTTATTGTTGAAATTTAGGTTCAAAATGATTATAGGTAATGAGAATAATATGTTTAGCAAGAAACTAACGACAATTTGCCTATGGAAAGCGGGTTTATTGGAAGAATCGTATTTTGAAATCCGCGGTCACATTTTGTAATCGAGCCTGAATTGTGTGCGAATAAGGCGACATATTGCACCTACTTAAACGAAACTCTACTCAAAACTACATCAATAACACAAAATAACCGAAACTTACTGAATCTGTGGCAATACATTCTATCCGTTCAAAATCAGTAAGGCTAACCATCAGGGATTTTCGCAAAAAACTGAAAATATCTTATTGTTGAAATTTAGGTTCAAAATGATTATAGGTAATGGGAATAATATGTTTAGCAAGAAACTAACGACAATTTGCCTATGGAAAGCGGGGTCATTGGAAGAATCGTATTTTGAAATCCGCGGTCACATTTTGTAATCGAGCCTGAATTGCGTGCGAATAAGGCGACATATTGCACCTACTTAAACGAATCTCTACTCAAAACTACATCAATAACACAAAATAACCGAAACTTACTGAATCTGTGGCAATACATTTTATCCGTTCAAAATCAATAAGACTAACTATCAGGGATTTTCGCAAAAAACTGAAAATATTTTATTGTTGAAATTTAGGTTCAAAATGATTATAGGTAATGGGAATAATATGTTTAGCAAGAAACTAACGACAATTTGCCTATGGAAAGCGGGTTTATTGGAAGAATCGTATTTTGAAATCCGCGGTCACATTTTGTAATCGAGCCTGAATTGCGTGCGAATAAGGCGACATATTGCACCTACTTAAACGAAACTCTACTCAAAACTACATCAATAACACAAAATAACCGAAACTTACTGAATCTGTGGCAATACATTCTATCCGTTCAAAATCAGTAAGGCTAACCATCAGGGATTTCCGCAAAAAACTGAAAATATCTTATTGTTGAAATTTAGGTTCAAAATGATTATAGGTAATGGGACTAATATGTTTAGCAAGAAACTAACGACAATTTGCCTATGGAAAGCGGGGTTACTTGAAGAATCGTATTTTGAAATCCGCGGTCACATTTTGTAATCGAGCCTGAATTGCGTGCGAATAAGGCGACATATTGCACCTACTTAAACGAAACTCTACTCAAAACTACATCAATAACACAAAATAACCGAAACTTACTGAATCTGTGGCAATACATTCTATCCGTTCAAAATCAGTAAGGCTAACCATCAGGGATTTTCGCAAAAAACTGAAAATATTTTATTGTTGAAATTTAGGTTCAAAATGATTATAGGTAATGGGAATAATATGTTTAGCAAGAAACTAACGACAATTTGCCTATGGAAAGCGGGGTTATTGGAAGAATCGTATTTTGAAATCCGCGGTCACATTTTGTAATCGAGCCTGAATTGCGTGCGAATAAGGCGACATATTGCACCTACTTAAACGAATCTCTACTCAAAACTACATCAATAACACAAAATAACCGAAACTTACTGAATCTGTGGCAATACATTTTATCCGTTCAAAATCAGTAAGACTAACCATCAGGGATTTTCGCAAAAAACTGAAAATATTTTTTTGTTGAAATTTAGGTTAAAAATGATTATAGGCAATGAAAATAATATGTTTAGCAAGAAACTAACGACAATTTGCCTATGGAAAGCGGGGTTATTGGAAGAATCGTATTTTGAAATCCGCGGTCACATTTTGTAATCGAGCCTGAATTACGTGCGAATAAGGCGACATATTGCACCTACTTAAACGAATCTCTACTCAAAACTACATCAATAACACAAAATAACCGAAACTTACTGAATCTGTGGCAATACATTTTATCCGTTCAAAATCAGTAAGACTAACCATCAGCGATTTTCGCAAAAAACTGAAAATATTTTATTGTTGAAATTTAGGTTCAAAATGATTATAGGTAATGGGAATAATATGTTTAGCAAGAAACTAACGACAGTTTGCCTATGGAAAGCGGGGTTATTGGAAGAATCGTATTTTGAAATCCGCGGTCACATTTTGTAATCGAGCCTGAATTGCGTGCGAATAAGGCCACATATTGCACCTACTTAAACGAATCTCTACTCAAAACTACATCAATAACACAAAATAACCGAAACTTACTGAATCTGTGGCAATACATTTTATCCGTTCAAAATCAGTAAGACTAACTATCAGGGATTTTCGCAAAAAACTGAAAATATTTTATTGTTGAAATTTAGGTTCAAAATGATTATAGGTAATGGGAATAATATGTTTAGCAAGAAACTAACGACAATTTGCCTATGGAAAGCGGGTTTATTGGAAGAATCGTATTTTGAAATCCGCGGTCACATTTTGTAATCGAGCCTGAATTGCGTGCGAATAAGGCGACATATTGCACCTACTTAAACGAATCTCTACTCAAAACTACATCAATAACACAAAATAACCGAAACGTACTGAATCTGTGGCAATACATTTAATCCGTTCAAAATCAGTAAGGCTCATCATCAGGGATTTTCGCAAAAAACTGAAAATATTTTATTGTTGAAATTTAGGTTCAAAATGATTATAGGTAATGGGAATAATATGTTTAGCAAGAAACTAACGACAATTTGCCTATGGAAAGCGGGGTTATTGGAAGAATCGTATTTTGAAATCCGCGGTCACATTTTGTAATCGAGCCTGAATTGCGTGCGAATAAGGCGACATATTGCACCTACTTAAACGAATCTCTACTCAAAACTACATCAATAACACAAAATAACCGAAACTTACTGAATCTGTGGCAATACATTTAATCCGTTCAAAATCAGTAAGGCTAACTAACCATCAGGGATTTTCGCAAAAAACTGAAAATATTTTTTTGTTGAAATTTAGGTTCAAAATGATTATAGGTAATGGGAATAATATGTTTAGCAAGAAACTAACGACAATTTGCCTATGGAAAGCGGGGTTATTGGAAGAATCGTATTTTGAAATCCGCGGTCACATTTTTAATCGAGCCTGAATTGCGTGAGAATAAGGCGACATATTGCACCTACTTAAACGAATCTCTACTCAAAACTACATCAATAACACAAAATAACCGAAACTTACTGAATCTGTGGCAATACATTTTATCCGTTCAAAACCAGTAAGGCTAACCATCAGGGATTTTCGCAAAAAACTGAAAATATTTTTTTGTTGAAATTTAGGTTCAAAATGATCATAAGTAATGGGAATAATATGTTTAGCAAGAAACTAACGACAGTTTGCCTACGGAAAGCGAGGTTATCGGAAGAATCGTATTTTGAAATCCGCGGTCACATTTTGTAATCGAGCCTGAATTGCGTGCGAATAAGGCGACATATTGCACCTACTTAAACGAATCTCTACTCAAAACTACATCAATAACACAAAATAACCGAAACTTACTGAATCTGTGGCAATACATTTTATCCGTTCAAAATCAGTAAGGAACCATCAGGGATTTTCGCAAAAAACTGAAAATATTTTATTGTTGAAATTTAGGTTCAAAATGATTATAGGTAATGGGAATAATATGTTTAGCAAGAAACTAACGACAATTTGCCTATGGAAAGCGGGGTTATTGGAAGAATCGTATTTTGAAATCCGCGGTCACATTTTTAATCGAGCCTGAATTGCGTGCGAATAAGGCGACATATTGCACCTACTTAAACGAATCTCTACTCAAAACTACATCAATAACACAAAATAACCGAAACTTACTGAATCTGTGGCAATACATTTTATCCGTTCAAAATCAGTAAGGAACCATCAGGGATTTTCGCAAAAAACTGAAAATATTTTATTGTTGAAATTTAGGTTCAAAATGATTATAGGTAATGGGAATAATATGTTTAGCAAGAAACTAACGACAATTTGCCTATGGAAAGCGGGGTTATTGGAAGAATCGTATTTTGAAATCCGCGGCCACATTTTTAATCGAGCCTGAATTGCGTGCGAATAAGGCGACATATTGCACCTACTTAAACGAATCTCTACTCAAAACTACATCAATAACACAAAATAACCGAAACTTACTGAATCTGTGGCAATACATTTTATCCGTTCAAAATCAGTAAGGCTAACTAACCATCAGGGATTTTCGCAAAAAACTGAAAATATTTTATTGTTGAAATTTAGGTTCAAAATGATTATAGGTAATGGGAATATGTTTAGCAAGAAACTAACGACAATTTGCCTATGGAAAGCGGGTTTATTGGAAGAATCGTATTTTGAAATCCGCGGTCACATTTTGTAATCGAGCCTGAATTGCGTGCGAATAAGGCGACATATTGCACCTACTTAAACGAATCTCTACTCAAAACTACATCAATAACACAAAATAACCGAAACTTACTGAATCTGTGGCAATACATTCTATCCGTTCAAAATCAGTAAGGCTAACCATCAGGGATTTTCGCAAAAAACTGAAAATATTTTATTGTTGAAATTTAGGTTCAAAATGATTATAGGTAATGGGAATAATATGTTTAGCAAGAAACTAACGACAATTTGCCTATGGAAAGCGGGGTCATTGGAAGAATCGTATTTTGAAATCCGCGGTCACATTTTGTAATCGAGCCTGAATTGCGTGCGAATAAGGCGACATATTGCACCTACTTAAACGAATCTCTACTCAAAACTACATCAATAACACAAAATAACCGAAACTTACTGAATCTGTGGCAATACATTTTATCCGTTCAAAATCAATAAGACTAACTATCAGGGATTTTCGCAAAAAACTGAAAATATTTTATTGTTGAAATTTAGGTTCAAAATGATTATAGGTAATGGGAATAATATGTTTAGCAAGAAACTAACGACAATTTGCCTATGGAAAGCGGGTTTATTGGAAGAATCGTATTTTGAAATCCGCGGTCACATTTTGTAATCGAGCCTGAATTGCGTGCGAATAAGGCGACATATTGCACCTACTTAAACGAAACTCTACTCAAAACTACATCAATAACACAAAATAACCGAAACTTACTGAATCTGTGGCAATACATTCTATCCGTTCAAAATCAGTAAGGCTAACCATCAGGGATTTTCGCAAAAAACTGAAAATATCTTATTGTTGAAATTTAGGTTCAAAATGATTATAGGTAATGGGACTAATATGTTTAGCAAGAAACTAACGACAATTTGCCTATGGAAAGCGGGGTTACTTGAAGAATCGTATTTTGAAATCCGCGGTCACATTTTGTAATCGAGCCTGAATTGCGTGCGAATAAGGCGACATATTGCACCTACTTAAACGAATCTCTACTCAAAACTACATCAATAACACAAAATAACCGAAACTTACTGAATCTGTGGCAATACATTTTATCCGTTAAAAATCAATAAGACTAACTATCAGGGATTTTCGCAAAAAACTGAAAATATTTTATTGTTGAAATTTAGGTTCAAAATGATTATAGGTAATGAGAATAATATGTTTAGCAAGAAACTAACGACAATTTGCCTATGGAAAGCGGGTTTATTGGAAGAATCGTATTTTGAAATCCGCGGTCACATTTTGTAATCGAGCCTGAATTGCGTGCGAATAAGGCGACATATTGCACCTACTTAAACGAAACTCTACTCAAAACTACATCAATAACACAAAATAACCGAAACTTACTGAATCTGTGGCAATACATTCTATCCGTTCAAAATCAGTAAGGCTAACCATCAGGGATTTTCGCAAAAAACTGAAAATATCTTATTGTTGAAATTTAGGTTCAAAATGATTATAGGTAATGGGAATAATATGTTTAGCAAGAAACTAACGACAATTTGCCTATGGAAAGCGGGGTCATTGGAAGAATCGTATTTTGAAATCCGCGGTCACATTTTGTAATCGAGCCTGAATTGCGTGCGAATAAGGCGACATATTGCACCTACTTAAACGAATCTCTACTCAAAACTACATCAATAACACAAAATAACCGAAACTTACTGAATCTGTGGCAATACATTTTATCCGTTCAAAATCAATAAGACTAACTATCAGGGATTTTCGCAAAAAACTGAAAATATTTTATTGTTGAAATTTAGGTTCAAAATGATTATAGGTAATGGGAATAATATGTTTAGCAAGAAACTAACGACAATTTGCCTATGGAAAGCGGGTTTATTGGAAGAATCGTATTTTGAAATCCGCGGTCACATTTTGTAATCGAGCCTGAATTGCGTGCGAATAAGGCGACATATTGCACCTACTTAAACGAAACTCTACTCAAAACTACATCAATAACACAAAATAACCGAAACTTACTGAATCTGTGGCAATACATTCTATCCGTTCAAAATCAGTAAGGCTAACCATCAGGGGTTTCCGCAAAAAACTGAAAATATCTTATTGTTGAAATTTAGGTTCAAAATGATTATAGGTAATGGGACTAATATGTTTAGCAAGAAACTAACGACAATTTGCCTATGGAAAGCGGGGTTACTTGAAGAATCGTATTTTGAAATCCGCGGTCACATTTTGTAATCGAGCCTGAATTGCGTGCGAATAAGGCGACATATTGCACCTACTTAAACGAATCTCTACTCAAAACTACATCAATAACACAAAATAACCGAAACTTACTGAATCTGTGGCAATACATTTTATCCGTTCAAAATCAGTAAGGCTAACTAACCATCAGGGATTTTCGCAAAAAACTGAAAATATTTTTTTGTTGAAATTTAGGTTCAAAATGATTATAGGTAATGGGAATAATATGTTTAGCAAGAAACTAACGACAATTTGCCTATGGAAAGCGGGGTTATTGGAAGAATCGTATTTTGAAATCTGCGGTCACATTTTTAATCGAGCCTGAATTGCGTGCGAATAAGGCGACATATTGCACCTACTTAAACGAATCTCTACTCAAAACTACATCAATAACACAAAATAACCGAAACTTACTGAATCTGTGGCAATACATTTTATCCGTTCAAAACCAGTAAGGCTAACCATCAGGGATTTTCGCAAAAAACTGAAAATATTTTTTTGTTGAAATTTAGGTTCAAAATGATCATAAGTAATGGGAATAATATGTTTAGCAAGAAACTAACGACAGTTTGCCTACGGAAAGCGGGGTTATCGGAAGAATCGTATTTTGAAATCCGCGGTCACATTTTGTAATCGAGCCTGAATTGCGTGCGAATAAGGCGACATATTGCACCTACTTAAACGAATCTCTACTCAAAACTACATCAATAACACAAAATAACCGAAACTTACTGAATCTGTGGCAATACATTTTATCCGTTCAAAATCAGTAAGGAACCATCAGGGATTTTCGCAAAAAACTGAAAATATTTTATTGTTGAAATTTAGGTTCAAAATGATTATAGGTAATGGGAATAATATGTTTAGCAAGAAACTAACGACAATTTGCCTATGGAAAGCGGGGTTATTGGAAGAATCGTATTTTGAAATCCGCGGTCACATTTTTAATCGAGCCTGAATTGCGTGCGAATAAGGCGACATATTGCACCTACTTAAACGAATCTCTACTCAAAACTACATCAATAACACAAAATAACCGAAACTTACTGAATCTGTGGCAATACATTTTATCCGTTCAAAATCAGTAAGGCTAACTAACCATCAGGGATTTTCGCAAAAAACTGAAAATATTTTATTGTTGAAATTTAGGTTCAAAATGATTATAGGTAATGGGAATATGTTTAGCAAGAAACTAACGACAATTTGCCTATGGAAAGCGGGGTGATTGGAAGAATCGTATTTTGAAATCCGCGGTCACATTTTGTAATCGAGCCTGAATTGCGTGCGAATAAGGCGACATATTGCACCTACTTAAACGAATCTCTACTCAAAACTACATCAATAACACAAAATAACCGAAACTTACTGAATCTGTGGCAATACATTTTATCCGTTCAAAACCAGTAAGGCTAACCATCAGGGATTTTCGCAAAAAACTGAAAATATTTTTTTGTTGAAATTTAGGTTCAAAATGATTATAGGTAATGGGAATAATATGTTTAGCAAGAAACTAACGACAATTTGCCTATGGTAAGCGGGGTTATTGGAAGAATCGTATTTTGAAATCCGCGGTCACATTTTGTAATCGAGCCTGAATTGCCTGCGAATAAGGCGACATATTGCACCTACTTAAACGAATCTCTACTCAAAACTACATCAATAACACAAAATAACCGAAACGTACTAAATCTGTGGCAATACATTTTATCCGTTCAAAATCAGTAAGGCTAACTAACCATCAGGGATTTTCGCAAAAAACTGAAAATATTTTTTTGTTGAAATTTAGGTTCAAAATGATTATAGGTAATGGGACTAATATGTTTAGCAAGAAACTAACGACAATTTGCCTATGGAAAGCGGGGTTATTGGAAGAATCGTATTTTGAAATCCGCGGTCACATTTTTAATCGAGCCTGAATTGCGTGCGAATAAGGCGACATATTGCACCTACTTAAACGAATCTCTACTCAAAACTACATCAATAACACAAAATAACCGAAACTTACTGAATCTGTGGCAATACATTTTATCCGTTCAAAACCAGTAAGGCTAACCATCAGGGATTTTCGCAAAAAACTGAAAATATTTTTTTGTTGAAATTTAGGTTCAAAATGATCATAAGTAATGGGAATAATATGTTTAGCAAGAAACTAACGACAGTTTGCCTACGGAAAGCGGGGTTATCGGAAGAATCGTATTTTGAAATCCGCGGTCACATTTTGTAATCGAGCCTGAATTGCGTGCGAATAAGGCGACATATTGCACCTACTTAAACGAATCTCTACTCAAAACTACATCAATAACACAAAATAACCGAAACTTACTGAATCTGTGGCAATACATTTTATCCGTTCAAAATCAGTAAGGAACCATCAGGGATTTTCGCAAAAAACTGAAAATATTTTATTGTTGAAATTTAGGTTCAAAATGATTATAGGTAATGGGAATAATATGTTTAGCAAGAAACTAACGACAATTTGCCTATGGAAAGCGGGGTTATTGGAAGAATCGTATTTTGAAATCCGCGGTCACATTTTTAATCGAGCCTGAATTGCGTGCGAATAAGGCGACATATTGCACCTACTTAAACGAATCTCTACTCAAAACTACATCAATAACACAAAATAACCGAAACTTACTGAATCTGTGGCAATACATTTTATCCGTTCAAAATCAGTAAGGAACCATCAGGGATTTTCGCAAAAACCTGAAAATATTTTATTGTTGAAATTTAGGTTCAAAATGATTATAGGTAATGGGAATAATATGTTTAGCAAGAAACTATCGACAATTTGCCTATGGAAAGCGGGGTTATTGGAAGAATCGTATTTTGAAATCCGCGGCCACATTTTTAATCGAGCCTGAATTGCGTGCGAATAAGGCGACATATTGCACCTACTTAAACGAATCTCTACTCAAAACTACATCAATAACACAAAATAACCGAAACTTACTGAATCTGTGGCAATACATTTTATCCGTTCAAAATCAGTAAGGCTAACTAACCATCAGGGATTTTCGCAAAAAACTGAAAATATTTTATTGTTGAAATTTAGGTTCAAAATGATTATAGGTAATGGGAATATGTTTAGCAAGAAACTAACGACAATTTGCCTATGGAAAGCGGGGTGATTGGAAGAATCGTATTTTGAAATCCGCGGTCACATTTTGTAATCGAGCCTGAATTGCGTGCGAATAAGGCGACATATTGCACCTACTTAAACGAATCTCTACTCAAAACTACATCAATAACACAAAATAACCGAAACTTACTGAATCTGTGGCAATACATTTTATCCGTTCAAAACCAGTAAGGCTAACCATCAGGGATTTTCGCAAAAAACTGAAAATATTTTTTTGTTGAAATTTAGGTTCAAAATGATTATAGGTAATGGGAATAATATGTTTAGCAAGAAACTAACGACAATTTGCCTATGGAAAGCGGGGTTATTGGAAGAATCGTATTTTGAAATCCGCGGTCACATTTTGTAATCGAGCCTGAATTGCGTGCGAATAAGGCGACATATTGACAAATGCACAAAAAAACTGAAAATATTTTTTTGTTGAAATTTAGGTTCAAAATGATTAAAGGTAATGAGAATAATATGTTTAGCAAGAAACTAACGACAATTTGCCTATGGAAAGCGGGGTTATTGGAAGAATCGTATTTTGAAATCCGCGGTCACATTTTGTAATCGAGCCTGAATTGCGTGTGAATAAGGCGGCATATTGCACCTACTTAAACGAATCTCTACTCAAAACTACATCAATAACACAAAATAACCGAAACTTACTGAATCTGTGGCAATACATTTTATCCGTTCAAAATCAGTAAGGCTAACCATCAGGGATTTTCGCAAAAAACTGAAAATATTTTATTGTTGAAATTTAGGTTCAAAATGATTATAGGTAATGGGAATAATATGTTTAGCAAGAAACTAACGACAATTTGCCTATGGAAAGCGGGTTTATTGGAAGAATCGTATTTTGAAATCCGCGGTCACATTTTGTAATCGAGCCTGAATTGCGTGCGAATAAGGCGACATATTGCACCTACTTAAACGAAACTCTACTCAAAACCACATCAATAACACAAAATAACCGAAACTTACTGAATCTGTGGCAATACATTTTATCCGTTCAAAACCAGTAAGGCTAACAACCTTCAGGGATTTTCGCAAAAAACTGAAAATATTTTATTGTTGAAATTTAGGTTCAAAATGATTATAGGTAATGGGAATAATATGTTTAGCAAGAAACTAACGACAATTTGCCTGTGCAAAGCGGGGTTATTGAAAGAATCGTATTTTGAAATCCGCGGTCACATTTTGTAATCGAGCCTGAATTGCGTGCGAATAAGGCGACATATTGCACCTACTTAAACGAATCTCTACTCAAAACTACATCAATAACACAAAATAACCGAAACTTACTGAATCTGTGGCAATACATTTTATCCGTTCAAAATCAGTAAGGCATCAGTAACCGTCAGGGATTTTCGATAAAAACTGAAAATATTTTTTTGTTGAAATTTATGATCAAAATGATTATAGGTATAGGAATAATATGTTTAGCAAGAAACTAACTACAATTTGCCTATGGAAAGCGGGGTCATTGGAAGAATCGTATTTTGAAATCCGCGGTCACATTTTGTAATCGAGCCTACTGAAAATATTTTTTTGTTGAAATTTAGGTTCAAGATGATTATAGGTAATGGGAATAATATGTTTAGCAAGAAACTATCGACAATTTGCCTATGGAAAGCGGGGTTATTGGAAGAATCGTATTTTGAAATCCGCGGCCACATTTTTAATCGAGCCTGAATTGCGTGCGAATAAGGCGACATATTGCACCTACTTAAACGAATCTCTACTCAAAACTACATCAATAACACAAAATAACCGAAACTTACTGAATCTGTGGCAATACATTTTATCCGTTCAAAATCAGTAAGGCTAACTAACCATCAGGGATTTTCGCAAAAAACTGAAAATATTTTATTGTTGAAATTTAGGTTCAAAATGATTATAGGTAATGGGAATATGTTTAGCAAGAAACTAACGACAATTTGCCTATGGAAAGCGGGGTGATTGGAAGAATCGTATTTTGAAATCCGCGGTCACATTTTGTAATCGAGCCTGAATTGCGTGCGAATAAGGCGACATATTGCACCTACTTAAACGAATCTCTACTCAAAACTACATCAATAACACAAAATAACCGAAACTTACTGAATCTGTGGCAATACATTTTATCCGTTCAAAACCAGTAAGGCTAACCATCAGGGATTTTCGCAAAAAACTGAAAATATTTTTTTGTTGAAATTTAGGTTCAAAATGATTATAGGTAATGGGAATAATATGTTAAGCAAGAAACTAACGACAATTTGCCTATGGTAAGCGGGGTTATTGGAAGAATCGTATTTTGAAATCCGCGGTCACATTTTGTAATCGAGCCTGAATTGCCTGCGAATAAGGCGACATATTGCACCTACTTAAACGAATCTCTACTCAAAACTACATCAATAACACAAAATAACCGAAACGTACTAAATCTGTGGCAATACATTTTATCCGTTCAAAATCAGTAAGGCTAACTAACCATCAGGGATTTTCGCAAAAAACTGAAAATATTTTTTTGTTGAAATTTAGGTTCAAAATGATTATAGGTAATGGGAATAATATGTTTAGCAAGAAACTAACGACAATTTGCCTATGGAAAGCGGGGTTATTGGAAGAATCGTATTTTGAAATCCGCGGTCACATTTTTAATCGAGCCTGAATTGCGTGCGAATAAGGCGACATATTGCACCTACTTAAACGAATCTCTACTCAAAACTACATCAATAACACAAAATAACCGAAACTTACTGAATCTGTGGCAATACATTTTATCCGTTCAAAACCAGTAAGGCTAACCATCAGGGATTTTCGCAAAAAACTGAAAATATTTTATTGTTGAAATTTAGGTTCAAAATGATTATAGGTAATGGGAATAATATGTTTAGCAAGAAACTAACGACAATTTGCCTATGGAAAGCGGGGTTATTGGAAGAATCGTATTTTGAAATCCGCGGTCACATTTTTAATCGAGCCTGAATTGCGTGCGAATAAGGCGACATATTGCACCTACTTAAACGAATCTCTACTCAAAACTACATCAATAACACAAAATAACCGAAACTTACTGAATCTGTGGCAATACATTTTATCCGTTCAAAATCAGTAAGGCTAACTAACCATCAGGGATTTTCGCAAAAAACTGAAAATATTTTATTGTTGAAATTTAGGTTCAAAATGATTATAGGTAATGGGAATATGTTTAGCAAGAAACTAACGACAATTTGCCTATGGAAAGCGGGGTGATTGGAAGAATCGTATTTTGAAATCCGCGGTCACATTTTGTAATCGAGCCTGAATTGCGTGCGAATAAGGCGACATATTGCACCTACTTAAACGAATCTCTACTCAAAGCTACATCAATAACACAAAATAACCGAAACTTACTGAATCTGTGGCAATACATTTTATCCGTTCAAAACCAGTAAGGCTAACCATCAGGGATTTTCGCAAAAACTGAAAATATTTTTTTGTTGAAATTTAGGTTCAAAATGATTATAGGTAATGGGAATAATATGTTTAGCAAGAAACTAACGACAATTTGCCTATGGAAAGCGGGGTTATTGGAAGAATCGTATTTTGAAATCCGCGGTCACATTTTGTAATCGAGCCTGAATTGCGTGCGAATAAGGCGACATATTGACAAATGCACAAAAAAACTGAAAATATTTTTTTGTTGAAATTTAGGTTCAAAATGATTAAAGGTAATGAGAATAATATGTTTAGCAAGAAACTAACGACAATTTGCCTATGGAAAGCGGGGTTATTGGAAGAATCGTATTTTGAAATCCGCGGTCACATTTTGTAATCGAGCCTGAATTGCGTGTGAATAAGGCGGCATATTGCACCTACTTAAACGAATCTCTACTCAAAACTACATCAATAACACAAAATAACCGAAACTTACTGAATCTGTGGCAATACATTTTATCCGTTCAAAATCAGTAAGGCTAACCATCAGGGATTTTCGCAAAAAACTGAAAATATTTTATTGTTGAAATTTAGGTTCAAAATGATTATAGGTAATGGGAATAATATGTTTAGCAAGAAACTAACGACAATTTGCCTATGGAAAGCGGGTTTATTGGAAGAATCGTATTTTGAAATCCGCGGTCACATTTTGTAATCGAGCCTGAATTGCGTGCGAATAAGGCGACATATTGCACCTACTTAAACGAAACTCTACTCAAAACCACATCAATAACACAAAATAACCGAAACTTACTGAATCTGTGGCAATACATTTTATCCGTTCAAAACCAGTAAGGCTAACAACCTTCAGGGATTTTCGCAAAAAACTGAAAATATTTTATTGTTGAAATTTAGGTTCAAAATGATTATAGGTAATGGGAATAATATGTTTAGCAAGAAACTAACGACAATTTGCCTGTGCAAAGCGGGGTTATTGGAAGAATCGTATTTTGAAATCCGCGGTCACATTTTGTAATCGAGCCTGAATTGCGTGCGAATAAGGCGACATATTGCACCTACTTAAACGAATCTCTACTCAAAACTACATCAATAACACAAAATAACCGAAACTTACTGAATCTGTGGCAATACATTTTATCCGTTCAAAATCAGTAAGGCATCAGTAACCATCAGGGATTTTCGATAAAAACTGAAAATATTTTTTTGTTGAAATTTAGGTTCAAAATGATTATAGGTATAGGAATAATATGTTTAGCAAGAAACTAACGACAATTTGCCTATGAAAAGCGGTTTTATTGGAAGAATCGTATTTTGAAATCCACGGTCACATTTTGTAATCGAGCCTGAATCGCGTTCGAATAAGGCGACATATTGCACCTACTTAAACGAACCTCTACTCAAAACTACATCAATAACACAAAATAACCGAAACTTACTGAATCTGTGGCAATACATTTTATCCGTTCAAAACCAGTAAGGCTAACAACAATGAGGGATTTTCGCAAAAAACTGAAAATATTTTTTTGTTGAAATTTAGGTTCAAAATGATTATAGGTAATGGGAATAATATGTTTAGCAAGAAACTAACGACAATTTGCCTGTGCAAAGCGGGGTTATTGGAAGAATCGTATTTTGAAATCCGCGGTCACATTTTGTAATCGAGCCTGAATTGCGTGCGAATAAGGCGACATATTGCACCTACTTAAACGAATCTCTACTCAAAACTACATCAATAACACAAAATAACCGAAACTTACTGAATCTGTGGCAATACATTTTATCCGTTCAAAATCAGTAAGGCTAACCATCAGGGATTTTCGCAAAAAACTGAAAATATTTTATTGTTGAAATTCAGGTTCAAAATGATTATAGGTAATGGGAATGATATGTTTAGCAAGAAACTAACGACAATTT
Source organism: Nephrotoma guestfalica (assembly GCA_963691935.1). Classification (NCBI taxonomy): domain Eukaryota; kingdom Metazoa; phylum Arthropoda; class Insecta; order Diptera; family Tipulidae; genus Nephrotoma; species Nephrotoma guestfalica. The sequence continues at coordinate 4,926,925 of OY829916.1, read as the reverse complement.
GCCTATGGAAAGCGGGGTTATTAGAAGAATCGTATTTTGAAATCTGCGGTCACATTTTGTAATCGAGCCTGATTTGTAGCGAATAAGGCGGCATATTGCACCTACTTAAACGAATCTCTACTCAAAACTACATCAATAACACAAAATAACCGAAACTTACTGAATCTGTGGCAATACATCTTATCCGTTCAAAACCAGTAATGCTAACATCAGGGATTTTCGCAAAAAACTGAAAATATTTTTTTGTTGAAATTCAGGTTCAAAATGATTATAGGTAATGGGAATGATATGTTTAGCAAGAAACTAACGACAATTTGCCTATGGAAAGCGGGGTTATTGGAAGAATCTTATTTTGAAATCCGCGGTCACATTTTGTAATCGAGCCTGAATTGCGTGCGAATAAGGCGACATATTGCACCTACTTAAACGAATCTCTACTCAAAACCACATCAATAACACAAAATAACCGAAACTTACTGAATCTGTGGCAATACATTTTATCCGTTCAAAACCAGTAAGGCTAACAACCATCAGGGATTTTCGCAAAAAACTGAAAATATTTTTTTGTTGAAATTTAGGTTCAAAATGATTATAGGTAATGGGAATAATATGTTTAGCAAGAAACTAACGACAATTTGCCTGTGGCAAGCGGGGTTATTGGAAGAATCGTATTTTGAAATCCGCGGTCACATTTTGTAATCGAGCCTGAATTGCGTGCGAATAAAGCGACATATTGCACCTACTTAAACGAATCTCTACTCAAAACTACATCAATAACACAAAATAACCAAAACTTACTGAATCTGTGGCAATACATTTTATCCGTTCAAAATCAGTAAGGCTAACACCATCAGGGATTTTCGCAAAAAACTGAAAATATTTTATTGTTGAAATTCAGGTTCAAAATGATTATAGGTAATGGGAATGATATGTTTAGCAAGAAACTAACGACAATTTGCCTATGGAAAGCGGGGTTATTAGAAGAATCGTATTTTGAAATCCGCGGTCACATTTTGTAATCGAACCTGAATTGCGTGCGAATAAGGCGGCATATTGCACCTACTTAAACGAATCTCTACTCAAAACTACATCAATAACACAAAATAACCGAAACTTACTGAATCTCTGGCAATACATCTTATCCGTTCAAAACCAGTAATTCTAACCATCAGGGATTTTCGCAAAAAACTGAAAATATTTTATTGTTGAAATTCAGGTTCAAAATGATTATAGGTAATGGGAATAATATGTTTAGCAAGAAACTAACGACAATTTGCCTATGGAAAGCGGGGTTATTGGAAGAATCGTATTTTGAAATCCGCGGTCACATTTTGTAATCGAGCCTGAATTGCATGCGAATAAGGCGGCATATTGCACCTACTTAAACGAATCTCTACTCAAAACTACATCAATAACACAAAATAACCGAAACTTACTGAATCTGTGGCAATACATTTTATCCGTTCAAAATCAGTAAGGCTAACCATCAGGGATTTTCGCAAAAAACTGAAAATATTTTATTGTTGAAATTTAGGTTCAAAATGATTATAGGTAATGGGAATAATATGTTTAGCAAGAAACTAACGACAATTTGCCTATGGAAAGCGGGGTTATTGGAAGAATCGTATTTTGAAATCCGCGGTCACATTTTGTAATCAAGCCTGAATTGCGTGCGAATAAGGCGACATATTGCACCTACTTAAACGAAACTCTACTCAAAACCACATCAATAACACAAAATAACCGAAACTTACTGAATCTGTGGCAATACATTTTATCCGTTCAAAATCAGTAAGGCTAACAACCATCAGGGATTTTCGCAAAAAACTGAAAATATTTTATTGTTGAAATTTAGGTTCAAAATGATTATAGGTAATGGGAATAATATGTTTAGCAAGAAACTAACGACAATTTGCCTATCGAAAGCGGGGTTATTGGAAGAATCGTATTTTGAAATCCGCGGTCACATTTTGTAATCGAGCCTGAATTGCGTGCGAATAAGGCGACATATTGCACCTACTTAAACGAAACTCTACTCAAAACTACATCAATAACACAAAATAACCGAAACTTACTGAATCTGTGGCAATACATTTTATCCGTTCAAAATCAGTAAGGCTAACCATCAGGGATTTTCGCAAAAAACTGAAAATATCTTATTGTTGAAATTTAGGTTCAAAATGATTATAGGTAATGGGAATAATATGTTTAGCAAGAAACTAACGACAATTTGCCTATGGAAAGCGGGGTTATTGGAAGAATCGTATTTTGAAATCCGCGGTCACATTTTGTAATCGAGCCTGAATTGCGTGCGAATAAGGCGACATATTGCACCTACTTAAACGAATCTCTACTCAAAACTACATCAATAACACAAAATAACCGAAACTTACTGAATCTGTGGCAATACATTTTATCCGTTCAAAATCAGTAAGGCTAACCATCAGGGATTTTCGCAAAAAACTGAAAATATTTTATTGTTGAAATTTAGGTTCAAAATGATTATAGGTAATGGGAATAATATGTTTAGCAAGAAACTAACGACAATTTGCCTATCGAAAGCGGGGTTATTGGAAGAATCGTATTTTGAAATCCGCGGTCACATTTTGTAATCGAGCCTGAATTGCGTGCGAATAAGGCGACATATTGCACCTACTTAAACGAAACTCTACTCAAAACTACATCAATAACACAAAATAACCGAAACTTACTGAATCTGTGGCAATACATTTTATCCGTTCAAAATCAGTAAGGCTAACCATCAGGGATTTTCGCAAAAAACTGAAAATATCTTATTGTTGAAATTTAGGTTCAAAATGATTATAGGTAATGGGACTAATATGTTTAGCAAGAAACTAACGACAATTTGCCTATGGAAAGCGGGGTTACTTGAAGAATCGTATTTTGAAATCCGCGGTCACATTTTGTAATCGAGCCTGAATTGCGTGCGAATAAGGCGACATATTGCATCTACTTAAACGAATCTCTACTCAAAACTACATCAATAACACAAAATAACCGAAACTTACTGAATCTGTGGCAATACATTTTATCCGTTCAAAATCAGTAAGGCATCAGTAACCATCAGGGAGTTTCGATAAAAACTGAAAATATTTTTTTGTTGAAATTTAGGTTCAAAATGATTATAGGTAATGGGAATAATATGTTTAGCAAGAAACTAACGACAATTTGCCTATGGAAAGCGGGGTCATTGGAAGAATCGTATTTTGAAATCCGCGGTCACATTTTGTAATCGAGCCTGAATTGCGTGCGAATAAAGCGACATATTGCACCTACTTAAACGAATCTCTACTCAAAACTACATCAATAACACAAAATAACCAAAACTTACTGAATCTGTGGCAATACATTTTATCCGTTCAAAATCAGTAAGGCTAACCATCAGGGATTTTCGCAAAAAACTGAAAATATTTTATTGTTGAAATTTAGGTTCAAAATGATTATAGGTAATGGGAATGATATGTTTAGCAAGAAACTAACGACAATTTGCCTATGGAAAGCGGGGTTATTGGAAGAATCGTATTTTGAAATCCGCGGTCACATTTTGTAATCGAGCCTGAATTGCGTGCGAATAAGGCGACATATTGCACCTACTTAAATGAATCTCTACTCAAAACTACATCAATAACACAAAATAACCGAAACTTACTGAATCTGTGGCAATACATTTTATCCGTTCAAAATCAGTAAGGCATCAGTAACCATCAGGGATTTTCGATAAAAACTGAAAATATTTTTTTGTTGAAATTTAGGTTCAAAATGATTATAGGTTATGGGAATAATATGTTTAGCAAGAAACTAACGACAATTTGCCTATGGAAAGCGGGGTTACTTGAAGAATCGTATTTTGAAATCCGCGGTCACATTTTGTAATCGAGCCTACTCAAAATATTTTATTGTTGAAATTCTGGTTCAAAATGATTATAGGTAATGGGAATAATATGTTTAGCAAGAAACTAACGACAATTTGCCTATTGCAAGCGGGGTTATTGGAAGAATCGTATTTTGAAATCCGCGGTCACATTTTGTAATCGAGCCTTAATTGCGTGCGAATAAGGCGGCATATTGCACCTACTTAAACGAATCTCTACTCAAAACTACATCAATAACACAAAATAACCAAAACTTACTGAATCTGTGGCAATACATTTTATCCGTTCAAAATCAGTAAGGCTAACCATCAGGGATTTTCGCAAAAAACTGAAAATATTTTTTTGTTGAAATTCAGGTTCAAAATGATTATAGGTAATGGGAATGATATGTTTAGCAAGAAACTAACGACAATTTGCCTATGGAAAGCGGGGTTATTAGAAGAATCGTATTTTGAAATCCGCGGTCACATTTTGTAATCGAGCCTTAATTGCGTGCGAATAAGGCGGCATATTGCACCTACTTAAACGAATCTCTACTCAAAACTACATCAATAACACAAAATAACCGAAACTTACTGAATCTCTGGCAATACATCTTATTCGTTCAAAACCAGTAATTCTAACCATCAGGGATTTTCGCAAAAAACTGAAAATATTTTATTGTTGAAATTCAGGTTCAAAATGATTATAGGTAATGGGAATAATATGTTTAGCAAGAAACTAACGACAATTTGCCTATGGAAAGCGGGGTTATTGAAAGAATCGTATTTTGAAATCCGCGGTCACATTTTGTAATCGAGCCTGAATTGCGTGCGAATAAGGCGACATATTGCACCTACTTAAACGAATCTCTACTCAAAACTACATCAATAACACAAAATAACCGAAACTTACTGAATCTGTGGCAATACATTTTATCCGTTCAAAACCAGTAAGGCTAACAACCATCAGGGATTTTCGCAAAAAACTGAAAATATTTTTTTGTTGCAATTTAGGTTCAAAATGATTATAGGTAATGGGAATAATATGTTTAGCAAGAAACTAACGACAATTTGCCTATGGAAAGCGGGGTTATTGGAAGAATCGTATTTTGAAATCCGCGGTCACATTTTGTAATCGAGCCTGAATTGCGTGCGAATAAGGCGACATATTGCACCTACTTAAACGAATCTCTACTCAAAACTACATCAATAACACAAAATAACCGAAACTTACTGAATCTCTGGCAATACATCTTATTCGTTCAAAACCAGTAATTCTAACCATCAGGGATTTTCGCAAAAAACTGAAAATATTTTATTGTTGAAATTCAGGTTCAAAATGATTATAGGTAATGGGAATAATATGTTTAGCAAGAAACTAACGACAATTTGCCTATGGAAAGCGGGGTTATTGAAAGAATCGTATTTTGAAATCCGCGGTCACATTTTGTAATCGAGCCTGAATTGCGTGCGAATAAGGCGACATATTGCACCTACTTAAACGAATCTCTACTCAAAACTACATCAATAACACAAAATAACCGAAACTTACTGAATCTGTGGCAATACATTTTATCCGTTCAAAATCAGTAAGGCTAACCATCAGGGATTTTCGCAAAAAACTGAAAATATCTTATTGTTGAAATTTAGGTTCAAAATGATTATAGGTAATGGGAATAATATGTTTAGCAAGAAACTAACGACAATTTGCCTATGGAAAGCGGGGTTACTTGAAGAATCGTATTTTGAAATCCGCGGTCACATTTTGTAATCGAGCCTGAATTGCGTGCGAATAAGGCGGCATATTGCACCTACTTAAACGAATCTCTACTCAAAACTACATCAATAACACAAAATAATCGAAACTTACTGAATCTCTGGCAATACATCTTATTCGTTCAAAACCAGTAATTCTAACCATCAGGGATTTTCGCAAAAAACTGAAAATATTTTATTGTTGAAATTCAGGTTCAAAATGATTATAGGTAATGGGAATGATATGTTTAGCAAAAAACTAACGACAATTTGCCTATGGAAAGCGGGGTTATTGGAAGAATCGTATTTTGAAATCCGCGGTCACATTTTGTAATCGAGCCTGAATTGCATGCGAATAAGGCGGCATATTGCACCTACTTAAACGAATCTCTACTCAAAACTACATCAATAACACAAAATAACCGAAACTTACTGAATCTGTGGCAATACATTTTATCCGTTCAAAATCAGTAAGGCTAACCATCAGGGATTTTCGCAAAAAACTGAAAATATTTTATTGTTGAAATTTAGGTTCAAAATGATTATAGGTAATGGGAATAATATGTTTAGCAAGAAACTAACGACAATTTGCCTATGGAAAGCGGGGTTATTGGAAGAATCGTATTTTGAAATCCGCGGTCACATTTTGTAATCGAGCCTGAATTGCGTGCGAATAAGGCGACATATTGCACCTACTTAAACGAAACTCTACTCAAAACTACATCAATAACACAAAATAACCGAAACTTACTGAATCTGTGGCAATACATTTTATCCGTTCAAAATCAGTAAGGCTAACCATCAGGGATTTTCGCAAAAAACTGAAAATATCTTATTGTTGAAATTTAGGTTCAAAATGATTATAGGTAATGGGAATAATATGTTTAGCAAGAAACTAACGACAATTTGCCTATGGAAAGCGGGGTTACTTGAAGAATCGTATTTTGAAATCCGCGGTCACATTTTTTAATCGAGCCTGAATTGCGTGCGAATAAGGCGACATATTGCACCTACTTAAACGAATCTCTACTCAAAACTACATCAATAACACAAAATAACCGAAACTTACTGAATCTGTGGCAATACATTTTATCCGTTCAAAACCAGTAAGGCTAACAACCATCAGGGATTTTCGCAAAAAACTGAAAATATTTTTTTGTTGAAATTTAGGTTCAAAATGATTATAGGTAATGGGAATAATATGTTTAGCAAGAAACTAACGACAATTTGCCTATGGAAAGCGGGGTTATTGGAAGAATCGTATTTTGAAATCCGCGGTCACATTTTGTAATCGAGCCTGAATTGCGTGCGAATAAGGCGACATATTGCACCTACTTAAACGAATCTCTACTCAAAACTACATCAATAACACAAAATAACCGAAACTTACTGAATCTGTGGCAATACATTTTATCCGTTCAAAACCAGTAAGGCTAACTAACCATCAGGGATTTTCGCAAAAAACTGAAAATATTTTTTTGTTGAAATTTAGGTTCAAAATGATTATAGGTAATGGGAATAATATGTTTAGCAAGAAACTAACGACAATTTGCCTATGGAAAGCGGGGTTATTGGAAGAATCGTATTTTGAAATCCGCGGTCACATTTTGTAATCGAGCCTGAATTGCGTGCGAATAAGGCGACATATTGCACCTACTTAAACGAATCTCTACTCAAAACTACATCAATAACACAAAATAACCGAAACTTACTGAATCTCTGGCAATACATCTTATTCGTTCAAAACCAGTAATTCTAACCATCAGGGATTTTCGCAAAAAACTGAAAATATTTTTTTGTTGAAATTCAGGTTCAAAATGATTATAGGTAATGGGAATGATATGTTTAGCAAAAAACTAACGACAATTTGCCTATGGAAAGCGGGGTTATTGGAAGAATCGTATTTTGAAATCCGCGGTCACATTTTGTAATCGAGCCTGAATTGCATGCGAATAAGGCGGCATATTGCACCTACTTAAACGAATCTCTACTCAAAACTACATCAATAACACAAAATAACCGAAACTTACTGAATCTGTGGCAATACATTTTATCCGTTCAAAATCAGTAAGGCTAACCATCAGGGATTTTCGCAAAAAACTGAAAATATTTTATTGTTGAAATTTAGGTTCAAAATGATTATAGGTAATGGGAATAATATGTTTAGCAAGAAACTAACGACAATTTGCCTATGGAAAGCGGGGTTATTGGAAGAATCGTATTTTGAAATCCGCGGTCACATTTTGTAATCGAGCCTGAATTGCGTGCGAATAAGGCGACATATTGCACCTACTTAAACGAAACTCTACTCAAAACTACATCAATAACACAAAATAACCGAAACTTACTGAATCTGTGGCAATACATTTTATCCGTTCAAAATCAGTAAGGCTAACCATCAGGGATTTTCGCAAAAAACTGAAAATATCTTATTGTTGAAATTTAGGTTCAAAATGATTATAGGTAATGGGAATAATATGTTTAGCAAGAAACTAACGACAATTTGCCTATGGAAAGCGGGGTTACTTGAAGAATCGTATTTTGAAATCCGCGGTCACATTTTGTAATCGAGCCTGAATTGCGTGCGAATAAGGCGACATATTGCACCTACTTAAACGAATCTCTACTCAAAACTACATCAATAACACAAAATAACCGAAACTTACTGAATCTGTGGCAATACATTTTATCCGTTCAAAACCAGTAAGGCTAACAACCATCAGGGATTTTCGCAAAAAACTGAAAATATTTTTTTGTTGAAATTTAGGTTCAAAATGATTATAGGTAATGGGAATAATATGTTTAGCAAGAAACTAACGACAATTTGCCTATGGAAAGCGGGGTTATTGGAAGAATCGTATTTTGAAATCCGCGGTCACATTTTGTAATCGAGCCTGAATTGCGTGCGAATAAGGCGACATATTGCACCTACTTAAACGAATCTCTACTCAAAACTACATCAATAACACAAAATAACCGAAACTTACTGAATCTGTGGCAATACATTTTATCCGTTCAAAACCAGTAAGGCTAACCATCAGGGATTTTCGCAAAAAACTGAAAATATTTTTTTGTTGAAATTTAGGTTCAAAATGATTATAGGTAATGGGAATAATATGTTTAGCAAGAAACTAACGACAATTTGCCTATGGAAAGCGGGGTTATTGGAAGAATCGTAGTTTGAAATCCGCGGTCACATTTTGTAATCGAGCCTGAATTGCGTGCGAATAAGGCGACATATTGCACATACTTAAACGAATCTCTACTCAAAACTACATCAATAACACAAAATAACCGAAACTTACTGAATCTGTGGCAATACATTTTATCCGTTCAAAATCAGTAAGGCTAACCATCAGGGATTTTCGCAAAAAACTGAAAATATCTTATTGTTGAAATTTAGGTTCAAAATGATTATAGGTAATGGGAATAATATGTTTAGCAAGAAACTAACGACAATTTGCCTATGGAAAGCGGGGTTACTTGAAGAATCGTATTTTGAAATCCGCGGTCACATTTTGTAATCGAGCCTGAATTGCGTGCGAATAAGGCGGCATATTGCACCTACTTAAACGAATCTCTACTCAAAACTACATCAATAACACAAAATAATCGAAACTTACTGAATCTCTGGCAATACATCTTATTCGTTCAAAACCAGTAATTCTAACCATCAGGGATTTTCGCAAAAAACTGAAAATATTTTATTGTTGAAATTCAGGTTCAAAATGATTATAGGTAATGGGAATGATATGTTTAGCAAAAAACTAACGACAATTTGCCTATGGAAAGCGGGGTTATTGGAAGAATCGTATTTTGAAATCCGCGGTCACATTTTGTAATCGAGCCTGAATTGCATGCGAATAAGGCGGCATATTGCACCTACTTAAACGAATCTCTACTCAAAACTACATCAATAACACAAAATAACCGAAACTTACTGAATCTGTGGCAATACATTTTATCCGTTCAAAATCAGTAAGGCTAACCATCAGGGATTTTCGCAAAAAACTGAAAATATTTTATTGTTGAAATTTAGGTTCAAAATGATTATAGGTAATGGGAATAATATGTTTAGCAAGAAACTAACGACAATTTGCCTATGGAAAGCGGGGTTATTGGAAGAATCGTATTTTGAAATCCGCGGTCACATTTTGTAATCGAGCCTGAATTGCGTGCGAATAAGGCGACATATTGCACCTACTTAAACGAAACTCTACTCAAAACTACATCAATAACACAAAATAACCGAAACTTACTGAATCTGTGGCAATACATTTTATCCGTTCAAAATCAGTAAGGCTAACCATCAGGGATTTTCGCAAAAAACTGAAAATATCTTATTGTTGAAATTTAGGTTCAAAATGATTATAGGTAATGGGAATAATATGTTTAGCAAGAAACTAACGACAATTTGCCTATGGAAAGCGGGGTTACTTGAAGAATCGTATTTTGAAATCCGCGGTCACATTTTTTAATCGAGCCTGAATTGCGTGCGAATAAGGCGACATATTGCACCTACTTAAACGAATCTCTACTCAAAACTACATCAATAACACAAAATAACCGAAACTTACTGAATCTGTGGCAATACATTTTATCCGTTCAAAACCAGTAAGGCTAACAACCATCAGGGATTTTCGCAAAAAACTGAAAATATTTTTTTGTTGAAATTTAGGTTCAAAATGATTATAGGTAATGGGAATAATATGTTTAGCAAGAAACTAACGACAATTTGCCTATGGAAAGCGGGGTTATTGGAAGAATCGTATTTTGAAATCCGCGGTCACATTTTGTAATCGAGCCTGAATTGCGTGCGAATAAGGCGACATATTGCACCTACTTAAACGAATCTCTACTCAAAACTACATCAATAACACAAAATAACCGAAACTTACTGAATCTGTGGCAATACATTTTATCCGTTCAAAACCAGTAAGGCTAACTAACCATCAGGGATTTTCGCAAAAAACTGAAAATATTTATTTGTTGAAATTTAGGTTCAAAATGATTATAGGTAATGGGAATAATATGTTTAGCAAGAAACTAACGACAATTTGCCTATGGAAAGCGGGGTTATTGGAAGAATCGTATTTTGAAATCCGCGGTCACATTTTGTAATCGAGCCTGAATTGCGTGCGAATAAGGCGACATATTGCACCTACTTAAACGAATCTCTACTCAAAACTACATCAATAACACAAAATAACCGAAACTTACTGAATCTCTGGCAATACATCTTATTCGTTCAAAACCAGTAATTCTAACCATCAGGGATTTTCGCAAAAAACTGAAAATATTTTTTTGTTGAAATTCAGGTTCAAAATGATTATAGGTAATGGGAATGATATGTTTAGCAAAAAACTAACGACAATTTGCCTATGGAAAGCGGGGTTATTGGAAGAATCGTATTTTGAAATCCGCGGTCACATTTTGTAATCGAGCCTGAATTGCATGCGAATAAGGCGGCATATTGCACCTACTTAAACGAATCTCTACTCAAAACTACATCAATAACACAAAATAACCGAAACTTACTGAATCTGTGGCAATACATTTTATCCGTTCAAAACCAGTAAGGCTAACAACCATCAGGGATTTTCGCAAAAAACTGAAAATATTTTTTTGTTGAAATTTAGGTTCAAAATGATTATAGGTAATGGGAATAATATGTTTAGCAAGAAACTAACGACAATTTGCCTATGGAAAGCGGGGTTATTGGAAGAATCGTATTTTGAAATCCGCGGTCACATTTTGTAATCGAGCCTGAATTGCGTGCGAATAAGGCGACATATTGCACCTACTTAAACGAATCTCTACTCAAAACTACATCAATAACACAAAATAACCGAAACCTACTGAATCTGTGGCAATAAAGTTTATCCGTTCAAAATCAGTAAGGCTAACCATCAGGGATTTTCGCAAAAAACTGAAAATATTTTATTGTTGAAACTCAGGTTCAAAATGATTATAGGTAATGGGAATAATATGTTTAGCAAGAAACTAACGACAATTTGCCGGAAAGCGGGGTCATTGGAAGAATCGTATTTTGAAATCCGCGGTCACATTTTGTAATCGAGCCTGAATTGCGTGCGAATAAAGCGACATATTGCACCTACTTAAACGAATCTCTACTCAAAGCTACATCAATAACACAAAATAACCGAAACTTACTGAATCTGTGGCAATACATTTTATCCGTTCAAAATCAGTAAGGCTAACTAACCATCAGGGATTTTCGCAAAAAACTGAAAATATTTTTTTGTTGAAATTTAGGTTCAAAATGATTATAGGTAATGGGAATAATATGTTTAGCAAGAAACTAACGACAATTTGCCTATGGAAAGCGGGGTTACTTGAAGAATCGTATTTTGAAATCCGCGGTCACATTTTGTAATCGAGCCTGAATTGCGTGCGAATAAGGCGGCATATTGCACCTACTTAAACGAATCTCTACTCAAAACTACATCAATAACACAAAATAATCGAAACTTACTGAATCTCTGGCAATACATCTTATTCGTTCAAAACCAGTAATTCTAACCATCAGGGATTTTCGCAAAAAACTGAAAATATTTTATTGTTGAAATTCAGGTTCAAAATGATTATAGGTAATGGGAATGATATGTTTAGCAAAAAACTAACGACAATTTGCCTATGGAAAGCGGGGTTATTGGAAGAATCGTATTTTGAAATCCGCGGTCACATTTTGTAATCGAGCCTGAATTGCATGCGAATAAGGCGGCATATTGCACCTACTTAAACGAATCTCTACTCAAAACTACATCAATAACACAAAATAACCGAAACTTACTGAATCTGTGGCAATACATTTTATCCGTTCAAAATCAGTAAGGCTAACCATCAGGGATTTTCGCAAAAAACTGAAAATATTTTATTGTTGAAATTTAGGTTCAAAATGATTATAGGTAATGGGAATAATATGTTTAGCAAGAAACTAACGACAATTTGCCTATGGAAAGCGGGGTTATTGGAAGAATCGTATTTTGAAATCCGCGGTCACATTTTGTAATCGAGCCTGAATTGCGTGCGAATAAGGCGACATATTGCACCTACTTAAACGAAACTCTACTCAAAACTACATCAATAACACAAAATAACCGAAACTTACTGAATCTGTGGCAATACATTTTATCCGTTCAAAATCAGTAAGGCTAACCATCAGGGATTTTCGCAAAAAACTGAAAATATCTTATTGTTGAAATTTAGGTTCAAAATGATTATAGATAATGGGAATAATATGTTTAGCAAGAAACTAACGACAATTTGCCTATGGAAAGCGGGGTTACTTGAAGAATCGTATTTTGAAATCCGCGGTCACATTTTTTAATCGAGCCTGAATTGCGTGCGAATAAAGCGACATATTGCACCTACTTAAACGAATCTCTACTCAAAACTACATCAATAACACAAAATAACCGAAACTTACTGAATCTGTGGCAATACATTTTATCCGTTCAAAACCAGTAAGGCTAACAACCATCAGGGATTTTCGCAAAAAACTGAAAATATTTTTTTGTTGAAATTTAGGTTCAAAATGATTATAGGTAATGGGAATAATATGTTTAGCAAGAAACTAACGACAATTTGCCTATGGAAAGCGGGGTTATTGGAAGAATCGTATTTTGAAATCCGCGGTCACATTTTGTAATCGAGCCTGAATTGCGTGCGAATAAGGCGACATATTGCACCTACTTAAACGAATCTCTACTCAAAACTACATCAATAACACAAAATAACCGAAACTTACTGAATCTGTGGCAATACATTTTATCCGTTCAAAACCAGTAAGGCTAACTAACCATCAGGGATTTTCGCAAAAAACTGAAAATATTTTTTTGTTGAAATTTAGGTTCAAAATGATTATAGGTAATGGGAATAATATGTTTAGCAAGAAACTAACGACAATTTGCCTATGGAAAGCGGGGTTATTGGAAGAATCGTATTTTGAAATCCGCGGTCACATTTTGTAATCGAGCCTGAATTGCGTGCGAATAAGGCGACATATTGCACCTACTTAAACGAATCTCTACTCAAAACTACATCAATAACACAAAATAACCGAAACTTACTGAATCTCTGGCAATACATCTTATTCGTTCAAAACCAGTAATTCTAACCATCAGGGATTTTCGCAAAAAACTGAAAATATTTTTTTGTTGAAATTCAGGTTCAAAATGATTATAGGTAATGGGAATGATATGTTTAGCAAAAAACTAACGACAATTTGCCTATGGAAAGCGGGGTTATTGGAAGAATCGTATTTTGAAATCCGCGGTCACATTTTGTAATCGAGCCTGAATTGCATGCGAATAAGGCGGCATATTGCACCTACTTAAACGAATCTCTACTCAAAACTACATCAATAACACAAAATAACCGAAACTTACTGAATCTGTGGCAATACATTTTATCCGTTCAAAATCAGTAAGGCTAACCATCAGGGATTTTCGCAAAAAACTGAAAATATTTTATTGTTGAAATTTAGGTTCAAAATGATTATAGGTAATGGGAATAATATGTTTAGCAAGAAACTAACGACAATTTGCCTATGGAAAGCGGGGTTATTGGAAGAATCGTATTTTGAAATCCGCGGTCACATTTTGTAATCGAGCCTGAATTGCGTGCGAATAAGGCGACATATTGCACCTACTTAAACGAAACTCTACTCAAAACTACATCAATAACACAAAATAACCGAAACTTACTGAATCTGTGGCAATACATTTTATCCGTTCAAAATCAGTAAGATGCTAATGAAGTTTATCCTAAATTAATCCTAAATTATAATAATGGCGGTTAGTACTATTTTAGGAAAAAATTCATACTTCTACTGAGAAATATGAAGTTTATACTATAATACAAAATAAACGAAAATGTATAGATGTATTAGTGATTTGCGAACATTTAAACGTAAAATCGCCCTAACATTGTTAGGTTTACGAATAATTTCATTTCACAATATTTATATTAGGATCAATTTGCACAGTAAAGAAATTATGTTATGCTAGAAGTAACTAAACATCGTTCAAAGATTTTATCAAAAAAATTAAAAATACGATCAAAAAGAGTGGGAATTTTCGGAAAACATTAATCGTTAAGATCTTATGCACTTTATCTCTACTAAGTACTCAAAATTAAAGTAAGATAGTTACAGAAATACTAAATAATTTAAATTCCTCAGCAATGTATTGCTAACAAATTAAAATCCTAATGGAGCTGGCACACCTAAAATGACATTCTTGTGAAGAACGGAATTTCTTAGAAATTTTGATTCTAAGAAAGTTAGTATTTCAAAATTTTCACCGATCGGCAAACTTGTCACTATAATATTTTGGTAGACCCATATGTGCACTCTACTTGTGCGAAGCCGATTAAAATTCTAATGGAGCTGGCACACCTAAAATGACATTCTTGTGAAGAACGGAATTTCTTAGAAATTTTGATTCTAAGAAAGTTAGTATTTCAAAATTTTCACCGATCGGCAAACTTGTCACTA
Source organism: Nephrotoma guestfalica (assembly GCA_963691935.1). Classification (NCBI taxonomy): domain Eukaryota; kingdom Metazoa; phylum Arthropoda; class Insecta; order Diptera; family Tipulidae; genus Nephrotoma; species Nephrotoma guestfalica. Next base: position 4,911,776 of record OY829916.1, on the reverse strand, counting down.
TAATATTTTGGTAGACCCATATGTGCACTCTACTTGTGCGAAGCCGATTAAAATTCTAATGGAGCTCGCATACCTAAAATGACATTCTTGTGAAGAACGGAATTTCTTAGAAATTTTGATTCTAAGAAAATTCATATCTCAAAATTTTCACCGATCGGCAAACTTGCCACTATAATATTTTGGTAGACCCATATGTGCACTCTACTTGTGTGAAGCCGATTAAAATTCTAATGGAGCTGGCATACCTAAAATGACATTCTTGTGAAGAACGGAATTTCTTAGAAATTTTGATTCTAAGAAAGTTAGTATTTCAAAATTTTCACCGATCGGCAAACTTGTCACTATAATATTCTGATAGACCAATATGTGCACTCTACTTGTGCGAAGCCGATTAAAATTCTAATGGAGCTTGCATACCTAAACGGAATTTCATAGAAATTTTGATTCTAAGAAAGTTAGTATTTCAAAATTTTCACCGATCGGCAAACTTGTCACTATAATATTTTGGTAGACCCATATGTGCACTCTACTTGTGCGAAGCCGATTAAAATTCTCATGGAGCTCGCATACCTAAAATGACATTCTTGTGAAGAACGGAATTTCTTAGAAATTTTGATTCTAAGAAAGTTAGTATTTCAAAATTTTCACCGATCGGCAAACTTGTCACTATAATATTTTGGTAGACCCATATGTGCACTCTACTTGTGCGAAGCCGATTAAAATTCTAATGGAGCTGGCACACCTAAAATGACATTCTTGTGAAGAACGGAATTTCTTAGAAATTTTGATTCTAAGAAAATTCAAATCTCAAAATTTTCACCGATCGGCAAACTTGCCACTATAATATTTTGGTAGACCCATATGTGCACTCTACTTATGCCAACCCGATTAAAATTCTAATGGAGCTCGCATACCTAAAATGACATTCTTGTGAAGAACGGAAATTCTTAGAATATTTGATTCTAAGAAAATTAATATTTCAAAATTTTCAGCGATCGGCAAACTTGTCACTATAATATTTTGGTAGACCCATATGTGCACTCTACTTGTGCGAAGCTGATTAAAATTCTAATGGAGCTCGCATACCTAAAATGACATTCTTGTGAAGAACGGAATTTCTTAGAAATTTTGATTCTAAGAAAATTCATATCTCAAAATTTTCACCGATCGGCAAACTTGCCACTATAATATTTTGGTAGACCCATATATGCACTCTACTTGTGCGAAGCCGATTAAAATTCTAATGGAGCTCGCATACCTAAAATGACATTCTTGTGAAGAACGGAAATTCTTAGAAATTTTGATTCTAAGAAAGTTAGTATTTCAAAATTTTCACCGATCGGCAAACTTGTCACTATAATATTTTGGTAGACCCATATGTGCACTCTACTTGTGTGAAGCCGATTAAAATTCTCATGGAGCTCGCATAGCTAAAATGACATTCTTGTGAAGAACGGAATTTCTTAGAAATTTTGATTCTAAGAAAGTTAGTATTTCAAAATTTTCACCGATCGGCAAACTTGTCACTATAATATTTTGGTAGACCCATATGTGCACTCTACTTGTGCGAAGCCGATTAAAATTCTAATGGAGCTGGCACACCTAAAATGACATTCTTGTGAAGAACGGAATTTCTTAGAAATTTTGATTCTAAGAAAATTCAAATCTCAAAATTTTCACCGATCGGCAAACTTGCCACTATAATATTTTGGTAGACCCATATGTGCACTCTACTTATGCCAACCCGATTAAAATTCTAATGGAGCTCGCATACCTAAAATGACATTCTTGTGAAGAACGGAAATTCTTAGAATATTTGATTCTAAGAAAATTAATATTTCAAAATTTTCAGCGATCGGCAAACTTGTCACTATAATATTTTGGTAGACCCATATGTGCACTCTACTTGTGCGAAGCCGATTAAAATTCTAATGGAGCTCGCATACCTAAAATGACATTCTTGTGAAGAACGGAATTTCTTAGAAATTTTGATTCTAAGAAAATTCATATCTCAAAATTTTCACCGATCGGCAAACTTGCCACTATAATATTTTGGTAGACCCATATATGCACTCTACTTGTGCGAAGCCGATTAAAATTCTAATGGAGCTCGCATACCTAAAATGACATTCTTGTGAAGAACGGAAATTCTTAGAAATTTTGATTCTAAGAAAGTTAGTATTTCAAAATTTTCACCGATCGGCAAACTTGTCACTATAATATTTTGGTAGACCCATATGTGCACTCTACTTGTGTGAAGCCGATTAAAATTCTCATGGAGCTCGCATACCTAAAATGACATTCTTGTGAAGAACGGAATTTCTTAGAAATTTTGATTCTAAGAAAGTTAGTATTTCAAAATTTTCACCGATCGGCAAACTTGTCACTATAATATTTTGGTAGACCCATATGTGCACTCTACTTGTGCGAAGCCGATTAAAATTCTAATGGAGCTGGCTCACCTAAAATGACATTCTTGTGAAGAACGGAATTTCTTAGAAATTTTGATTCTAAGAAAATTCAAATCTCAAAATTTTCACCGATCGGCAAACTTGCCACTATAATATTTTGGTAGACCCATATGTGCACTCTACTTATGCCAACCCGATTAAAATTCTAATGGAGCTCGCATACCTAAAATGACATTCTTGTGAAGAACGGAAATTCTTAGAATATTTGATTCTAAGAAAATTAATATTTCAAAATTTTCAGCGATCGGCAAACTTGTCACTATAATATTTTGGTAGACCCATATGTGCACTCTACTTGTGCGAAGCCGATTAAAATTCTAATGGAGCTCGCATACCTAAAATGACATTCTTGTGAAGAACGGAATTTCTTAGAAATTTTGATTCTAAGAAAATTCAAATCTCAAAATTTTCACCGATCGGCAAAATTCTAATGGAGCTCGCATACCTAAAATGACATTCTTGTGAAGAACGGAATTTCTTAGAAATTTTGATTCTAAGAAAGTTAGTATTTCAAAATTTTCACCGATCGGCAAACTTGTCACTATAATATTTTGGTAGACCCATATGTGCACTCTACTTGTGCGAAGCCGATTAAAATTCTAATGGAGCTCGCATACCTAAAATGACATTCTTGTGAAGAACGGAATTTCTTAGAAATTTTGATTCTAAGAAAATTAATATTTCAAAATTTTCACCGATCGGCAAACTTGCCACTATAATATTTTGGTAGACCCATATGTGCACTCTACTTGTGCGAAGCCGATTAAAATTCTAATGGAGCTCGCACACCTAAAATGACATTCTTGTGAAGAACGGAATTTCTTAGAAATTTTGATTCTAAGAAAATTCAAATCTCAAAATTTTCACCGATCGGAAAACTTGCCACTATAATATTTTGGTAGACCCATATGTGCACTCTACTTGTGCGAAGCCGATTAAAATTCTAATGGAGCTCCAGCACCTAAAATGACGTTCTTGTGAAGAACGGAATTTCTTAGAAATTTTGATTCTAAGAAAATTCAAATCTCAAAATTTTCACCGATCGGCAAACTTGTCACTATAATATTTTGGTAGACCCATATGTGCACTCTACTTGTGCGAAGCCGATTAAAATTCTAATGGAGCTCGCATACCTAAAATGACATTCTTGTGAAGAACGGAATTTCTTAGAAATTTTGATTCTAAGAAAATTAATATCTCAAAATTTTCACCGATCGGCAAACTTGCCACTATAATATTTTGGTAGACCCATATGTGCACTCTACTTGTGCGAAGCCGATTAAAATCCTAATGGAGCTCGCATACCTAAAATGACATTCTTGTGAAGAACGGAATTTCTTAGAAATTTTGATTCTAAGAAAATTCATATCTCAAAATTTTCACCGATCGGCAAACTTGCCACTATAATATTTTGGTAGACCCATATGTGCACTCTACTTGTGCGAAGCCGATTAAAATTCTAATGGAGCTCGCATACCTAAAATGACATTCTTGTGAAGAACGGAATTTCTTAGAAATTTTGATTCTAAGAAAATTAATATTTCAAAATTTTCAGCGATCGGCAAACTTGCCACTATAATATTTTGGTAGACCCATATGTGCACTCTACTTGTGCGAAGCCGATTAAAATTCTAATGGAGCTCGCACACCTAAAATGACATTCTTGTGATGAACGGAATTTCTTAGAAATTTTGGTTCTAAGAAAATTTAAATCTCAAAATTTTCACCGATCGGCAAACTTGCCACTATAATATTTTGGTAGACCCATATGTGCACTCTACTTGTGCGAAGCCGATTAAAATTCTAATGGAGCTCGCATACCTAAACTGACATTCTTCGGTGAAAATTTTGAAATACTAACTTTCTTAGAATCAAAATTTCTAAGAAATTCCGTTCTTCACAAGAATGTCCTTTTAGGTGTGCCAGCTCCATTAGAATTTTAATCGGCTTCGCACAAGTAGAGTGTACATATGGGTCTACCAAAATATTATAGTGACAAGTTTGCCGATCGGTGAAAATTTTGAAATACTAACTTTCTTAGAATCAAAATTTCTAAGAAATTCCGTTCTTCACAAGAATGTCATTTTAGGTATGCGAGCTCCATTAGAATTTTGCCGATCGGTGAAAATTTTGAGATTTGAATTTTCTTAGAATCAAAATTTCTAAGAAATTCCGTTCTTCACAAGAATGTCATTTTAGGTATGCGAGCTCCATTAGAATTTTAATCGGCTTCGCACAAGTAGAGTGCACATATGGGTCTACCAAAATATTATAGTGACAAGTTTGCCGATCGGTGAAAATTTTGAAATACTAATTTTCTTAGAATCAAATATTCTAAGAAATTCCGTTCTTCACAAGAATGTCATTTTAGGTATGCCAGCTCCATTAGAATTTTAATCGGGTTGGCACAAGTAGAGTGCACATATGGGTCTACCAAAATATTATAGTGGCAAGTCTGCCGATCGGTGAAAATTTTGAAATACTAACTTTTTTAGAATTAAAATTTCTAAGAAATTCCGTTCTTCACAAGAATGTCATTTTAGGTGTGCGAGCTCCATTAGAATTTTAATCGGCTTCGCACAAGTAGAGTGCACATATGGGTCTACCAAAATATTATAGTGGCAAGTTTGCCGATCGGTGAAAATTTTGAGATTTGAATTTTCTTAGAATCAAAATTTCTAAGAATTTCCGTTCTTCACAAGAATGCCATTTTAGGTATGCGAGCTCCATTAGAATTTTAATCGGCTTCGCACAAGTAGAGTGCACATATGGGTCTACCAAAATATTATAGTGACAAGTTTGCCGAGTGGTGAAAATTTTGAAATACTAACTTTCTTAGAATCAAAATTTCTAAGAAATTCCGTTCTTCACAAGAACGTCATTTTAGGTATGCGAGCTCCATTAGAATTTTAATCGGCTTCGCACAAGTAGAGTGCACATATGGGTCTACCAAAATATTATAGTGGCAAGTTTGCCGATCGGTGAAAATTTTGAGATATGAATTTTCTTAGAATCAAAATTTCTAAGAAATTCCGTTCTTCACAAGAATGTCATTTTAGGTGTGCGAGCTCCATTAGAATTTTAATCGGCTTCGCACAAGTAGAGTGCACATATGGGTCTACCAAAATATTATAGTGACAAGTTTTCCGATCGGTGAAAATTTTGAAATACTAACTTTCTTAGAATCAAAATTTCTAAGAAATTCCGTTCTTCACAAGAAAGTCATTTTAGGTATGCGAGCTCCATTAGAATTGTAATCGGCTTCGCACAAGTAGAGTGCACATATGGGTCTACCAAAATATTATAGTGGCAAGTTTGCCGATCGGTGAAAATTTTGAGATTTGAATTTTCTTAGAATCAAAATTTCTAAGAATTTCCGTTCTTCACAAGAATGTCATTTTAGGTATGCGAGCTCCATTAGAATTTTAATCGGCTTCGCACAAGTAGAGTGCACATATGGGTCTACCAAAATATTATAGTCACAAGTTTGCCGATTGGTGAAAATTTTGAAATACTAACTTTCTTAGAATCAAAATTTCTAAGAAATTCCGTTCTTCACAAGAACGTCATTTTAGGTATGCGAGCTCCATTAGAATTTTAATCGGCTTCGCACAAGTAGAGTGCACATATGGGTCTACCAAAATATTATAGTGACAAGTTTTCCGATCGGTGAAAATTTTGAAATACTAACTTTCTTAGAATCAAAATTTCTAAGAAATTCCGTTCTTCACAAGAATGTCATTTTAGGTGTGCGAGCTCCATTAGAATTTTAATCGGCTTCGCACAAGTAGAGTGCACATATGGGTCTACCAAAATATTATAGTGGCAAGTTTGCCGATCGGTGAAAATTTTGAGATTTGAATTTTCTTAGAATCAAAATTTCTAAGAATTTCCGTTCTTCACAAGAATGTCATTTTAGGTATGCGAGCTCCATTAGAATTTTAATCGGCTTCGCACAAGTAGAGTGCACATATGGGTCTACCAAAATATTATAGTGACAAGTTTGCCGATTGGTGAAAATTTTGAAATACTAACTTTCTTAGAATCAAAATTTCTAAGAAATTCCGTTCTTCACAAGAACGTCATTTTAGGTATGCGAGCTCCATTAGAATTTTAATCGGCTTCGCACAAGTAGAGTGCACATATGGGTCTACCAAAATATTATAGTGGCAAGTTTGCCGATCGGTGAAAATTTTGAGATTTGAATTTTCTTAGAATTAAAATTTCTAAGAAATTCCGTTCTTCACAAGAATGTCATTTTAGGTGTGCGAGCTCCATTAGAATTTTAATCGGCTTCGCACAAGTAGAGTGCACATATGGGTCTACCAAAATATTATAGTGGCAAGTTTGCCGATCGGTGAAAATTTTGAGATTTGAATTTTCTTAGAATCAAAATTTCTAAGAATTTCCGTTCTTCACAAGAATGTCATTTTAGGTATGCGAGCTCCATTAGAATTTTAATCGGCTTCGCACAAGTAGAGTGCACATTTGGGTCTACCAAAATATTGTAGTGGCAAGTTTGCCGATCGGTGAAAATTTTGAAATATTAATTTTCTTAGAATCAAATATTCTAAGAATTTCCGCTCTTCACAAGAATGTCATTTTAGGTGTGCCAGCTCCATTAGAATTTTAATCGGCTTCGCACAAGTAGAGTGCACATATGGGTCTACCAAAATATTATAGTGGCAAGTTTGCCGATCGGTGAAAATTTTGAGATTTGAATTTTCTTAGAATCAAAATTTCTAAGAAATTCCGTTCTTCACAAGAATGTCATTTTAGGTATGCGAGCTCCATTAGAATTTTAATCGGCTTCGCACAAGTAGAGTGCACATATGGGTCTACCAAAATATTATAGTGACAAGTTTGCCGATTGGTGAAAATTTTGAAATACTAACTTTCTTAGAATCAAAATTTCTAAGAAATTCCGTTCTTCACAAGAATGTCATTTTAGGTATGCGAGCTCCATTAGAATTTTAATCGGCTTAGCACAAGTAGAGTGCACATATGGGTCTACCAAAATATTATAGTGACAAGTTTGCCGATTGGTGAAAATTTTGAAATATTAATTTTCTAAGAATCAAATATTCTAAGAATTTTCGTTCTTGGCATAAGTAGAGTGCACATATGGGTCTACCAAAATATTATAGTGACAAGTTTGCCGATCGGTGAAAATTTTGAAAGACTAACATTCTTAGAATCAAAATTTCTAAGAAATTCCGTTCTTCACAAGAATGTCATTTTAGGTGTGCCAGCTCCATTAGAACTTTAATCGGCTTCGCACAAGTAGAGTGCACATATGGGTCTACCAAAATATTATAGTGACAAGTTTGCCGATCGGTGAAAATTTTGAAATACTAACTTTCTTAGAATCAAAATTTCTAAGAAATTCCGTTCTTCACAAGAATGTCATTTTAGGTATGCGAGCTCCATTAGAATTTTAATCGGCTTAGCACAAGTAGAGTGCACATATGGGTCTACCAAAATATTATAGTGACAAGTTTGCCGATCGGTGAAAATTTTGAAATACTAACTTTCTTAGAATCAAAATTTCTAAGAATTTCCGTTCTTCACAAGAATGTCCTTTTAGGTGTGCCAGCTCCATTAGAATTTTAATCGGCTTCGCACAAGTAGAGTGCACATATGGGTCTACCAAAATATTATAGTGACAAGTTTGCCGATCGGTGAAAATTTTGAAATACTAACTTTCTTAGAATCAAAATTTCTAAGAAATTCCGTTCTTCACAAGAATGTCATTTTAGGTATGCGAGCTCCATTAGAATTTTGCCGATCGGTGAAAATTTTGAGATTTGAATTTTCTTAGAATCAAAATTTCTAAGAAATTCCGTTCTTCACAAGAATGTCATTTTAGGTATGCGAGCTCCATTAGAATTTTAATCGGCTTAGCACAAGTAGAGTGCACATATGGGTCTACCAAAATATTATAGTGACAAGTTTGCCGATCGGTGAAAATTTTGAAATACTAATTTTCTTAGAATCAAATATTCTAAGAAATTCCGTTCTTCACAAGAATGTCATTTTAGGTATGCGAGCTCCATTAGAATTTTAATCGGCTTCGCACAAGTAGAGTGCACATATGGGTCTACCAAAATATTATAGTGACAAGTTTGCCGATCGGTGAAAATTTTGAAATACTAACTTTTGTAACGCTACAAGTTTACCGTCTTACGACCGTATACCCTAACGCTAAAGAAATTTGTCCCCATTTCATGCACTAACCCCATGTGCGGCTTTGATTCCCGCAGCTCAGTCTTGTAGGGGATGTGGTCGTGGGTTTTTGGGGTTAGACGAAATGCGGGACCTAGATTACCGCACAATAACAAAAGAGAAAGAGAAAGATGGCCTAATATTTACCATCTAAAGGTTGAAAAAAAATGAAAAGTGGGGTCCTCGGACCCAAAACTGGCGGGTCCTACATATTTCAAGCGGATGTTTTACCCATGGTTGTTAATTCTGGTTTCTTAGGGTAACATAATTACCCTAAGAAATACGCACCAAAAAAAAATATTAATAGAGAAGCTTAACGATTAGTGGTTTAATGGCGTGGAGGAGGTCCTCAGCAGAAAGAGGGTGTCCCGCCTATGGGCAGGGTTACTTTCGATGCCCTCGCTCCTAGCAAGACTCAGCTTTGCTAGAAGCAACTAAGGAACCTCGCCACGATTAGAATGGTTAGTATCTCTACTGCACTAAAATCATACTTACCAAAAAAAAAAAAAATTTAGTCTGCAAAGCACTAGACTAAAAAACTCGCACTTTTAATTTACCTCCCGGATCAGTCTTTCAATGTATGTATTTCACTAACGTTTATTTTTATTTTTAAATTAATGAACAAAAATTTTCTTTGGTGTCAAACATAAATCAAACTTGCAACACTCCCACAAAACGAATTTTTCGGATATTTCACATTTATTGGCACTTGATTTGATTACATTCCCCGATTACATCAATTTATTTATGTAACTTAATGAACACTGTATAGTATCACGAGATAATAAACACATCCAATTTTCTTAATTAAATTTATTTCAGATTAATTTATACTTTTTTTTAAAATTATTATTGTATTTCACTAAATTTTACACATGTTAACAAACGCATTTTATTTTAGATATCAGGAAATTACCCAAAAAGAAACTGAACTTTCTACCTCTTCTAAACACAGCTGCACGGCTGACTGTCTAGCACGCAACTCTTCCTTCTTTCTTTCCGTTGTACATTTTATACCAAAAATTGAAAACAAATTATTGTACATTCATCAAAATGTACGAACGCAAAAACGTACAACAACGTGACATTGATTTTCGCTTACTCAATGCACGCGCAAAAATTTATTTACATCAACAAAAAATCAATCGATCGAAAGGTGCAATTGTAGGTATTTTCAATAGCAGAGTTTTTTTTCATGCCATTTACCTCAAGACATATCGATGCAAAAATAAATTGATAATGTTGCATTATATATTATTATGGTTTACGTTTATTCACCTACTGCATGGATATATACAGTAATCTGAGTAACATAAGCAACCAATAACAATGCGAAATACGGCATGGTAATTTCTTTTGGTAAAATTTGAGGTATCACCTCGAAGGTTATGCCGTATGTTAAAATTTGATGTTTGGGTTGATAACGGAACTGAATAAAATTCCGTTACAGCGTGGGGAAAACCCAAACCCTGAGATGAAAAGGGATCTCATGCCCTAATGAAAGGAGGACAGGAGTAGAAATTCAGTTTCCTTACATCCCACGTGGGGAACTCCCACACCCTGAGCTAGTCTCAGTGCCGGGCTGTCTAAATTAAACACCTAACCTATATCTAAATATCTAAATTATAACTATGGGCTACTAATTATTACTACCAATAAGCATTAAATGTCTAACCCTACGTTCTATCCTTGTTATCAGATCAGGTTTCCCTGCGCCCCCTCAGCCTGGTTTCCGCCTTCCCGTGGTGTTGGCCGTTGCCTTATTGGTCCCCGTTGTCTCCACGGTCTATTCCAGAGTTTGCATCCCAAGAGTAACAGAATTAAGGTTAGTACCAAAGCTGCCCCAGTGCCCGTATAGTTCCCGATGTGATGCCAATTGACTTGGGACCACGGTTCCTCTCTTTTTAGTTCTTGGATGGTTTGCTGTAGTTCGGACACCTCGACCTCTAACGCATTGGCGGGGAATGTTAATGTACGCCTCTCTGTTTTCTGCTTGAGGTTGAATCTTGGAACAACATCAGCACGGATTACTGTTTTGTAAGTAGTCGTGGCCTTAATGACCACCGAGGCCCCCCTCAAACTACAGCCAGGGTCTAGTGATAGAATTCCGCTCCCGTTCATAGCCACTGCCTGAGATTGTTGCTGGCATTCCAGATCAAAGACTACTTCGCGGGGTAGTACCATGATCCACCGGTTATCCTTTAATGGGTGAATGTAAATCGAAGGTAGTGCTGTTCGTATGGGGCATCGGCTCGGTTGCTCATTGGCATGTGAGAGCAACGCCATTTCACAATGCTCATCTTGACTTTCAATCTTGTACGTTGGTCCTCCTGCTTTGCAAATTACCGTTCCTTCTTCCCAGCGTCTACACTCGTCCAACCTTTTTGCAGAGATTGGTTGGTACCACACTCTAGAGCGGCTAACCAAAACATACTGGTATTGTGGCTCGAGGTAAGCATACCCCCTTTGGTATCTTGTTGGAACCGGGATGGGGTGAAATATCTGGTACTCTTCCCCCTGGATAAGAGGTACCTGAACTTCGAAAATAATCTGATCCTCGATGATTGCTGCCTTGGTCTCCAGTAACCGATATACATTGATCCAGTGTGCTCTTGAACTAGGAACTTGCAGGTTCGTGGGGATCTGCTTACTTATTTCCCATAGTTGTTTTGCAAACTGCGAAGGAGGTAACAATCGCACACTTGCTCTCCCATGATGTACATCCGAGAGTATATCTATCAGGTCTCCTTGGACATCCTTATACATCCAAATGGCCGCAGATAGCTGGAATAACACGTCCATATACTCTTCATGCACCATCACAGACTCGATTTCCTCCTGGATTACCCGATAATGCTTTTCCATTTCCTCATGCTCCTTACGGATAATGTTTCCGGTCAAATCTAATACATGCATTTGCTGTTGGAGCATGGTTTGTGTTTTTAGTACACCGGTGTTCAGGTGTTTGATTTGCTCCTGATACCTCTGAGCATCTCGTTGGCCCAACACTCCGATTATGTCCCCTGCTAAATCTCCGAGGAAATCCAAAGGAGCCCTCTTTTCCCGTCCGTGTTGTGCTTGGAGAAGCCTATTACTGTCCTCGATTTGGTCCATCAAGTAAGCTATCGGACTTAACAACGCCTCGCAATGTCTAACGTACCTGGTCGCATTGGCGTTTTCTGCACATGTCGCTCGGAGATGTTCTTGCGTTAGTCTCATGTGCTCCCACTCCCTCCAGTAGCTCGATAAGTTATAGTACCCCACTATGGTCCAAATGTTGGTGGATAGTTTGGCCCTACCTTCCTCAGCAAAGTATATACCCGGCTCAGTCTGAAACTCTTGGAACTGCAAACCCTGATTGCTCAGACTCGCTGCTGCCACCAGTATCGTCGTTAGCATCAAACACCAGTTGAAGAAACCCATTTCTAGAAATGAGACAACAAGCATAAGACCGTTGTGCTGATGAATGGCGCTAACCCAATCCCACTTTGCTGAACCATGTGCATGGAATGTGATTGGGTCAACCTCATCCTTTCCTTAATCTTAAGTTAGTTTATATCGATTTATATAAAATTTGTGTAAAATATATTAACTTAGCTACTACTCTAACTATCATGAGAGGAGGGCGCCAAATCAATTTTACTTCCACAGAAGAACAACTGTAGTAACTAAATTGAGTCAGCCTCATTCTCTCATTTAACTCAATTCTCTTAAACTAATACCGGTATCCTCTAACCGCGCGGGGAATACCGATCTTCACTTTACCGTTACATCACCTATGTAAATGCCCAATTATACATAGATGGTCTAATGGGAAAGTGGATGGCGTATGCGTCTGTTTTCTACGGCGGCGCTTCCAATTTCGATATAAAGTTTTCACTAGCGATTTCCAGTTGTAATACACTTCGTAAACGGACGTAAGTTTCACATAGTCCAATAACGCCCTAATGCCGTGCTCAGTCTCACAATGCCACTTCCGATTTCGAAAGTTCGGAGTCGATTGTAATACTGCGGCGGTTATAACGTTATTGGCCATTAACTTTAACCTTTTTTGGATGTTTTTCATTACTCTAAAATTAGCCCTGCTTCTTAACGAATCAGCTTGAACTACCGGGAACACTTCTTTATCACTATGTTTGTTGTAGGAATGTGAATTAGATTTATTAAATTTTTGCCAAATTAATTGACGGTCCTTGGTTGTGGAAATTGAACCCACTTTAATTGCACCTGGCGTTGATTCTAACATTAGAATGTTTGGTGGTAAACATCTAAGATATTTTGTTGTTAGTACTAAATTCAAAGGATTTATGTAAAAATGGTAAGTCATTGACGAAGTAACCTTGATTAAATCAGAAAGGAAAGTCGTCGATAATTTAATTACCTTAGCTGGTGGACTTGAAATGATTTCGATCGATTTGATGGTATTTCCTATCTGTAGTTTACATTTACCTCTGATTATTAACCTTTTATCTCTAACTCGACCGTTCTTTTTATCTTTAAAATATTCCAAAGAAAACCTTTTGGAAAATTCCCCTTCAAAGTTAGCTAGGGTTTCATTTTTGGAAGTGCGTGATGTACATTGTTCTATTGCCGATGAACATGTTATTTGTGCTGCTTTAGGTGATGATTCTCTACTTACTTTATGTTGAGTTAATCGACCAATTCTTTCGGCTGACGACGATTCAACGTCCACTTCCGTCTTGCGCATAGACGGTTGTTCGTAAAATGCCTCTGCCCTCAAATTTTTGCACACACGTTGGTTTTGATCTAATTTTTGAACTATCCGTGCATTTTGCTTACGTGTTCGTTCATCTTTAAAATAATTCCTTCGCGAAGGGTTCGAGTGTAATGAGTTTTGGCTATGTGCAATTTTCTCCAGATCTAATTTCGCCCTAGATTCATCTGAGATGATTTTCAAATAATATAAGCGTCTTGCAGCTACTTGTAACTTATCGGTTACTTTTATAAATGCTAGTAATTCCCACAGATCCCTTACAGCCAAGATCATCTCATTGATTATCTCTTGTAAAGGGAGTGTAAGCCGGATACGATCTAATCTACCTTGAATGTGTAGCAACTTTGTTGACACCACTGGCAATTGCTCATCCGCCGTAATAACTCCATTCGTTATTTGGCGGAACAAATGTTTGACACCTTCCAGCTTGTGAAAACATGTCACTATTTCTTGTTTAGGAGATCTGACTGCAGTTTCATGTACAACAAGATTATTCCCCTTAAGGTTCACCTGTTCTTCCACCAATTCTCTTTTCAAAGCGAGAGCCGCTTTATGGTAAGACACGACGGGGATCTTTCGACATTCACATTCGATTAAGAACTCGTCACTGTCTAGATGTTCTACCTTCATTTTTCAAAACAAAACCTTCCACTAAAGAAAACTAAACTAAACTAAACTGATCAAAAACATTAATTTAAAATTCAAATGAAATCAATAACAACCATGGGTAATATCCCCCTTCAATGAATAGATTCCGCCAACTTGGATAAAAATAAGGATAAGATAAAGGCATTGAAATTGAAATTTTGATGAAATTATTTCCTTGTTCCCTTTGATGCAGCGGTAGTCTTAACCTGACATACAAGGTGATCCTCGCTGCTATGGTGAACTTGGAAACAGATGACATTTATGGTACCCAATAGACCATGGCAAGTTTGTTGTCCCCTTTTCTGCAGCTGGCAGTCTTACCCTGAACTCAGCAGAGGAGCTCACCTACATGGGTGACAAAAACGTTACCATGTAAGTCAACTGATGTTGATGAGACCTTTGCAGGCCTCTAACAACAGCTGCTATTGCTGTCTATTGGGGATGATAACACGCCGGTTATCACCAAGGATTTCAACAGTGTGTGGTATAATAGTGTTTAGCTTATGTCCGAAACCTCATCAATATCCGTTCACTGATAGAAAACCGGATTGGACAGCTAAACACATTATACCCTGAACGCGCCTACAACTAGCAATGGGAGGACTGGCAACCCCATCCCGGAGGATGATAAATTTTAAATGAAACGACAAAGTGGAATTTGCGCAATAACCTAACTATACACTGCTTGTTGGAAATCCATATTTTGAATAATAAAATTTGCCACAACTCGTAATAATTTCTTATAACCATTGTGGAATCAAACCGTAGGAAAATTTAGTGACAGTCGTGCAACTTACTTTAGGATGCGGAAAAGTAGTTTTAGTATCTGAGAAATGTGCAGCTCTTAATACCCCCGGTCTTATCACTCGGCAAGGAAAGAGATGATGCACATTGTTTCAAGGAAAAACCCTTTTCACCCTTACTAACATCCGTTGCACCACTGGTTGTTGTACACGGTACAGAAAACCGTACAACTGGATTATTGTTTGAGTTCGGTTATCAACGCATGCTCCAGCCTTCCCACCACATTAGATGAATTCTTAAACTCCTATAACTACCACGAATGTTGGTTTATCCCCCGGAGTGCGGGTTGGGACATGCCACGGATAAACCATCCATTCGGGGATCTAGCATAGAAGCTCAACTATCATCAATCTCTGTCGGTACGCGTATGACCCACCACGTATTAGGTCAGGCTTGCCGCTGCCATACTCGTATCGATAGAAATTTACATCTAACAATGATAAAAACCAAGCACACTGTTCTTTAAACCGATTTAAATTTTATTTAGAAGTATTTAACAATTTTTGAACATTACCCAAAAAGTAATGTCGAATATTAATTTAGACGAGAGTGTGAGGGGATCCTCAATTGAATTTCTTAGACTTATTGTGGTATTTGTTACCAGAATTTTTGGGCCGAATTATGGCCCCGTTTGGGCGCCACTGTAACGCTACAAGTTTACCGTCTTACGACCGTATACCCTAACGCTAAAGAAATTTGTCCCCATTTCATGCACTAACCCCATGTGCGGCTTTGATTCCCGCAGCTCAGTCTTGTAGGGGATGTGGTCGTGGGTTTTTGGGGTTAGACGAAATGCGGGACCTAGATTACCGCACAATAACAAAAGAGAAAGAGAAAGATGGCCTAATATTTACCATCTAAAGGTTGAAAAAAAATGAAAAGTGGGGTCCTCGGACCCAAAACTGGCGGGTCCTACATATTTCAAGCGGATGTTTTACCCATGGTTGTTAATTCTGGTTTCTTAGGGTAACATAATTACCCTAAGAAATACGCACCAAAAAAAAATATTAATAGAGAAGCTTAACGATTAGTGGTTTAATGGCGTGGAGGAGGTCCTCAGCAGAAAGAGGGTGTCCCGCCTATGGGCAGGGTTACTTTCGATGCCCTCGCTCCTAGCAAGACTCAGCTTTGCTAGAAGCAACTAAGGAACCTCGCCACGATTAGAATGGTTAGTATCTCTACTGCACTAAAATCATACTTACCAAAAAAAAAAAAAATTTAGTCTGCAAAGCACTAGACTAAAAAACTCGCACTTTTAATTTACCTCCCGGATCAGTCTTTCAATGTATGTATTTCACTAACGTTTATTTTTATTTTTAAATTAATGAACAAAAATTTTCTTTGGTGTCAAACATAAATCAAACTTGCAACACTCCCACAAAACGAATTTTTCGGATATTTCACATTTATTGGCACTTGATTTGATTACATTCCCCGATTACATCAATTTATTTATGTAACTTAATGAACACTGTATAGTATCACGAGATAATAAACACATCCAATTTTCTTAATTAAATTTATTTCAGATTAATTTATACTTTTTTTTAAAATTATTATTGTATTTCACTAAATTTTACACATGTTAACAAACGCATTTTATTTTAGATATCAGGAAATTACCCAAAAAGAAACTGAACTTTCTACCTCTTCTAAACACAGCTGCACGGCTGACTGTCTAGCACGCAACTCTTCCTTCTTTCTTTCCGTTGTACATTTTATACCAAAAATTGAAAACAAATTATTGTACATTCATCAAAATGTACGAACGCAAAAACGTACAACAACGTGACATTGATTTTCGCTTACTCAATGCACGCGCAAAAATTTATTTACATCAACAAAAAATCAATCGATCGAAAGGTGCAATTGTAGGTATTTTCAATAGCAGAGTTTTTTTTCATGCCATTTACCTCAAGACATATCGATGCAAAAATAAATTGATAATGTTGCATTATATATTATTATGGTTTACGTTTATTCACCTACTGCATGGATATATACAGTAATCTGAGTAACATAAGCAACCAATAACAATGCGAAATACGGCATGGTAATTTCTTTTGGTAAAATTTGAGGTATCACCTCGAAGGTTATGCCGTATGTTAAAATTTGATGTTTGGGTTGATAACGGAACTGAATAAAATTCCGTTACACTTTTTTAGAATTAAAATTTCTAAGAAATTCCGTTCTTCACAAGAATGTCATTTTAGGTGTGCGAGCTCCATTAGAATTTTAATCGGCTTCGCACAAGTAGAGTGCACATATGGGTCTACCAAAATATTATAGTGGCAAGTTTGCCGATCGGTGAAAATTTTGAGATTTGAATTTTCTTAGAATCAAAATTTCTAAGAATTTCCGTTCTTCACAAGAATGTCATTTTAGGTATGCGAGCTCCATTAGAATTTTAATCGGCTTCGCACAAGTAGAGTGCACATATGGGTCTACCAAAATATTATAGTGACAAGTTTGTCGATTGGTGAAAATTTTGAAATACTAACTTTCTTAGAATCAAAATTTCTAAGAAATTCCGTTCTTCACAAGAATGTCATTTTAGGTGTGCGAGCTCCATTAGAATTTTAATCGGCTTCGCACAAGTAGAGTGCACATATGGGTCTACCAAAATATTATAGTGACAAGTTTGCCGATCGGTGAAAATTTTGAAATACTAACTTTCTTAGAATCAAAATTTCTAAGAAATTCCGTTCTTCACAAGAATGTCATTTTAGGTATGCGAGCTCCATTAGAATTTTAATCGGCTTCGCACAAGTAGAGTGCACATATGGGTCTACCAAAATATTATAGTGGCAAGTTTGCCGATCGGTGAAAATTTTGAGATATGAATTTTCTTAGAATCAAAATTTCTAAGAAATTCCGTTCTTCACAAGAATGTCCTTTTAGGTGTGCGAGCTCCATTAGAATTTTAATCGGCTTCGCACAAGTAGAGTGCACATATGGGTCTACCAAAATATTATAGTGACAAGTTTGCCGATCGGTGAAAATTTTGAAATACTAACTTTCTTAGAATCAAAATTTCTAAGAAATTCCGTTCTTCACAAGAATGTCATTTTATGTGTGCGAGCTCCATTAGAATTTTAATCGGCTTCGCACAAGTAGAGTGCACATATGGGTCTACCAAAATATTATAGTGGCAAGTTTGCCGATCGGTGAAAATTTTGAGATTTGAATTTTCTTAGAATCAAAATTTCTAAGAAATTCCGTTCTTCACAAGAATGTCATTTTAGGTATGCGAGCTCCATTAGAATTTTAATCGGCTTCACACAAGTAGAGTGCACATATGGGTCTACCAAAATATTATAGTGACAAGTTTGCCGATCGGTGAAAATTTTGAGATTTGAATTTTCTTAGAATCAAAATTTCTAAGAAATTCCGTTCTTCACAAGAATGTCATTTTAGGTATGCGAGCTCCATTAGAATTTTAATCGGCTTCACACAAATAGAGTGCACATATGGGTCTACCAAAATATTATAGTGACAAGTTTGCCGATCGGTGAAAATTTTGAAATATTAATTTTCTTAGAATCAAATGTTCTAAGAATTTCCTTTCTTCACAAGAATGTCATTTTAGGTGTGCGAGCTCCATTAGAATTTTAATCGGGTTGGCACAAGTAGAGTGCACATATGAATCTAATAAAATTTTATAGTTGTTATATTATTAAGTTTTTTTATTTTCGACTTTCCTAAATATCTCTTATTATAGGTAATTGATGATGTTTTTTATATTAAAACTCTTAAATAAATAAATAAACAAATATTTATAATTATTTCAATAGTAATATTTGTTGCGTAATGACTGCGCCTAAATGACTGCTTTAAACCAATACACTCTCATTTATTTTTGTTTTTGTTGGTTTAGGATTAATTTAGGATAAACTTCAATTGGGTATCAGTAAGGCTAACCATCAGGGATTTTCGCAAAAAACTGAAAATATCTTATTGTTGAAATTTAGGTTCAAAATGATTATAGGTAATGGGAATAATATGTTTAGCAAGAAACTAACGACAATTTGCCTATGGAAAGCGGGGTTACTTGAAGAATCGTATTTTGAAATCCGCGGTCACATTTTTTAATCGAGCCTGAATTGCGTGCGAATAAGGCGACATATTGCACCTACTTAAACGAATCTCTACTCAAAACTACATCAATAACACAAAATAACCGAAACTTACTGAATCTGTGGCAATACATTTTATCCGTTCAAAACCAGTAAGGATCAGGGATTTTCGCAAAAAACTGAAAATATCTTATTGTTGAAATTTAGGTTCAAAATGATTATAGGTAATGGGAATAATATGTTTAGCAAGAAACTAACGACAATTTGCCTATGGAAAGCGGGGTTACTTGAAGAATCGTATTTTGAAATCCGCGGTCACATTTTTTAATCGAGCCTGAATTGCGTGCGAATAAGGCGACATATTGCACCTACTTAAACGAATCTCTACTCAAAACTACATCAATAACACAAAATAACCGAAACTTACTGAATCTGTGGCAATACATTTTATCCGTTCAAAACCAGTAAGGCTAACAACCATCAGGGATTTTCGCAAAAAACTGAAAATATTTTTTTGTTGAAATTTAGGTTCAAAATGATTATAGGTAATGGGAATAATATGTTTAGCAAGAAACTAACGACAATTTGCCTATGGAAAGCGGGGTTATTGGAAGAATCGTATTTTGAAATCCGCGGTCACATTTTGTAATCGAGCCTGAATTGCGTGCGAATAAGGCGACATATTGCACCTACTTAAACGAATCTCTACTCAAAACTACATCAATAACACAAAATAACCGAAACTTACTGAATCTGTGGCAATACATTTTATCCGTTCAAAACCAGTAAGGCTAACTAACCATCACGGATTTTCGCAAAAAACTGAAAATATTTTTTTGTTGAAATTTAGGTTCAAAATGATTATAGGTAATGGGAATAATATGTTTAGCAAGAAACTAACGACAATTTGCCTATGGAAAGCGGGGTTATTGGAAGAATCGTATTTTGAAATCCGCGGTCACATTTTGTAATCGAGCCTGAATTGCGTGCGAATAAGGCGACATATTGCACCTACTTAAACGAATCTCTACTCAAAACTACATCAATAACACAAAATAACCGAAACTTACTGAATCTCTGGCAATACATCTTATTCGTTCAAAACCAGTAATTCTAACCATCAGGGATTTTCGCAAAAAACTGAAAATATTTTTTTGTTGAAATTCAGGTTCAAAATGATTATAGGTAATGGGAATGATATGTTTAGCAAAAAACTAACGACAATTTGCCTATGGAAAGCGGGGTTATTGGAAGAATCGTATTTTGAAATCCGCGGTCACATTTTGTAATCGAGCCTGAATTGCATGCGAATAAGGCGGCATATTGCACCTACTTAAACGAATCTCTACTCAAAACTACATCAATAACACAAAATAACCGAAACTTACTGAATCTGTGGCAATACATTTTATCCGTTCAAAATCAGTAAGGCTAACCATCAGGGATTTTCGCAAAAAACTGAAAATATTTTATTGTTGAAATTTAGGTTCAAAATGATTATAGGTAATGGGAATAATATGTTTAGCAAGAAACTAACGACAATTTGCCTATGGAAAGCGGGGTTATTGGAAGAATCGTATTTTGAAATCCGCGGTCACATTTTGTAATCGAGCCTGAATTGCGTGCGAATAAGGCGACATATTGCACCTACTTAAACGAAACTCTACTCAAAACTACATCAATAACACAAAATAACCGAAACTTACTGAATCTGTGGCAATACATTTTATCCGTTCAAAATCAGTAAGGCTAACCATCAGGGATTTTCGCAAAAAACTGAAAATATCTTATTGTTGAAATTTAGGTTCAAAATGATTATAGGTAATGGGAATAATATGTTTAGCAAGAAACTAACGACAATTTGCCTATGGAAAGCGGGGTTACTTGAAGAATCGTATTTTGAAATCCGCGGTCACATTTTTTAATCGAGCCTGAATTGCGTGCGAATAAGGCGACATATTGCACCTACTTAAACGAATCTCTACTCAAAACTACATCAATAACACAAAATAACCGAAACTTACTGAATCTGTGGCAATACATTTTATCCGTTCAAAACCAGTAAGGCTAACAACCATCAGGGATTTTCGCAAAAAACTGAAAATATTTTTTTGTTGAAATTCAGGTTCAAAATGATTATAGGTAATGGGAATAATATGTTTAGCAAGAAACTAACGACAATTTGCCTATGGAAAGCGGGGTTATTGGAAGAATCGTATTTTGAAATCCGCGGTCACATTTTGTAATCGAGCCTGAATTGCGTGCGAATAAGGCGACATATTGCACCTACTTAAACGAATCTCTACTCAAAACTACATCAATAACACAAAATAACCGAAACTTACTGAATCTGTGGCAATACATTTTATCCGTTCAAAACCAGTAAGGCTAACTAACCATCAGGGATTTTCGCAAAAAACTGAAAATATTTTTTTGTTGAAATTTAGGTTCAAAATGATTATAGGTAATGGGAATAATATGTTTAGCAAGAAACTAACGACAATTTGCCTATGGAAAGCGGGGTTATTGGAAGAATCGTAGTTTGAAATCCGCGGTCACATTTTGTAATCGAGCCTGAATTGCGTGCGAATAAGGCGACATATTGCACCTACTTAAACGAATCTCTACTCAAAACTACATCAATAACACAAAATAACCGAAACTTACTGAATCTGTGGCAATATCTGTGGCAGGGATTTTCGCAAAAAACTGAAAATATTTTATTGTTGAAATTCAGGTTCAAAATGATTATAGGTAATGGGAATGATATGTTTAGCAAGAAACTAACGACAATTTGCCTATGGAAAGCGGGGTTATTGGAAGAATCGTATTTTGAAATCCGCGGTCACATTTTGTAATCGAGCCTGAATTGCGTGCGAATAAGGCGACATATTGCACCTACTTAAACGAATCTCTACTCAAAACTACATCAATAACACAAAATAACCGAAACTTACTGAATCTGTGGCAATACATCTTATCCGTTCAAAATCAGTAATGCTAACCATCAGGGATTTTCGCAAAAAACTGAAAATATTTTATTGTTGAAATTCAGGTTCAAAATGATTATAGGTAATGGGAATGATATGTTTAGCAAGAAACTAACGACAATTTGCCTATGGAAAGCGGGGTTATTGGAAGAATCGTATTTTGAAATCCGCGGTCACATTTTGTAATCGAGCCTGAATTGCGTGCGAATAAGGCGGCATATTGCACCTACTTAAACGAATCTCTACTCAAACCTACATCAATAACACAAAATAACCGAAACTTACTGAATCTGTGGCAATACATTTTATCCGTTCAAAATCAGTAAGGCTAACCATCAGGGATTTTCGCAAAAAACTGAAAATATTTTATTGTTGAAATTTAGGTCCAAAATGATTATAGGTAATGGGAATAATATGTTTAGCAAAAAACTAACGACAATTTGCCTATGGAAAGCGGGGTTATTGGAAGAATCGTATTTTGAAATCCGCGGTCACATTTTGTAATCGAGCCTGAATTGCGTGCGAATAAGGCGACATATTGCACCTACTTAAACGAATCTCTACTCAAAACTACATCAATAACACAAAATAACCGAAACTTACTGAATCTGTGGCAATACATCTTATCCGTTCAAAACCAGTAATGCTAACCATCAGGGATTTTCGCAAAAAACTGAAAATATTTTATTGTTGAAATTTAGGTTCAAAATGATCATAGGTAATGGGAATAATATGTTTAGCAAGAAACTAACGACAATTTGCCTATGCAAAGAGGGGTTATTGGAAGAATCTTATTTTGAAATCCGCGGTCACATTTTGTAATCGAGCCTGAATTGCGTACGAATAAGGCGACATATTGCACCTACTTAAACGAATCTCTACTCAAAACTACATCAATAACACAAAATAACCGAAACTTACTGAATCTGTGGCAATAAAGTTTATCCGTTCAAAATCAGTAAGGCATCAGCAACCATCAGGGATTTTCGATAAAAACTGAAAATATTTTTTTGTTGAAATTTAGGTTCAAAATGATTATAGGTTATGGGAATAATATGTTTAGCAAGAAACTAACGACAATTTGCCTATGGAAAGCGGGGTCATTGGAAGAATCGCATTTTGAAATCCGCGGTCACATTTTGTAATCGAGCCTACTGAAAATATTTTATTGTTGAAATTCTGGTTCAAAATGATTATAGGTAATGGGAATAATATGTTTAGCAAGAAACTAACGACAATTTGCCTATGGCAAGCGGGGTTATTGGAAGAATCGTATTTTTAAATCCGCGGTCACATTTTGTAATCGAGCCTGAATTGCGTGCGAATAAAGCGACATATTGCACCTACTTAAACGAATCTCTACTCAAAACTACATCAATAACACAAAATAACCGAAACTTACTGAATCTGTGGCAATACATTTTATCCGTTCAAAATCAGTAAGGCTAACCATCAGGGATTTTCGCAAAAAACTGAAAATATTTTATTGTTGAAATTCAGGTTCAAAATGATTATAGGTAATGGGAATGATATGTTTAGCAAGAAACTAACGACAATTTGCCTATGGAAAGCGGGGTTATTGGAAGAATCGTATTTTGAAATCCGCGGTCACATTTTGTAATCGAGCCTGAATTGCGTGCGAATAAGGCGACATATTGCACCTACTTAAACGAATCTCTACTCAAAACTACATCAATAACACAAAATAACCGAAACTTACTGAATCTGTGGCAATACATCTTATCCGTTCAAAACCAGTAATGCTAACCATCAGGGATTTTCGCAAAAAACTGAAAATATTTTATTGTTGAAATTCAGGTTCAAAATGATTATAGGTAATGGGAATGATATGTTTAGCAAGAAACTAACGACAATTTGCCTATGGAAAGCGGGGTTATTGGAAGAATCGTATTTTGAAATCCGCGGTCACATTTTGTAATCGAGCCTGAATTGCGTGCGAATAAGGCGGCATATTGCACCTACTTAAACGAAACTCTACTCAAAACCACATCAATAACACAAAATAACCGAAACTTACTGAATCTGTGGCAATACATTTTATCCGTTCAAAACCAGTAAGGCTAACAACCATCAGGGATTTTCGCAAAAAACTGAAAATATTTTTTTGTTGAAATTTAGGTCCAAAATGATTATAGGTAATGGGAATAATATGTTTAGCAAGAAACTAACGACAATTTGCCTATGAAAAACGGGATTATTGGAAGAATCGTATTTTGAAATCCGCGGTCACATTTTTAATCGAGCCTGAATTGCGTGCGAATAAGGCGACATATTGCACCTACTTACACGAATCTCTACTCAAAACTACATCAATAACACAAAATAACCGAAACTTACTGAATCTGTGGCAATACATTTTATCCGTTCAAAATCAGTAAGGCTAACCATCAGGGATTTTCGCAAAAAACTGAAAATATTTTTTTGTTGAAATTTAGGTTCAAAATGATCATAGGTAATGGGAATAATATGTTTAGCAAGAAACTAACTACAATTTGCCTATGCAAAGAGGGGTTATTGGAAGAATCGTATTTTGAAATCCGCGGTCACATTTTGTAATCGAGCCTGAATTGCGTACGAATAAGGCGACATATTGCACCTACTTAAACGAATCTCTACTCAAAACTACATCAATAACACAAAATAACCGAAACTTACTGAATCTGTGGCAATAAAGTTTATCCGTTCAAAATCAGTAAGGCATCAGCAACCATCAGGGATTTTCGATAAAAACTGAAAATATTTTTTTGTTGAAATTCAGGTTCAAAATGATTATAGGTTATGGGAATAATATGTTTAGCAAGAAACTAACGACAATTTGCCTATGGAAAGCGGGGTCATTGGAAGAATCGTATTTTGAAATCCGCGGTCACATTTTGTAATCGAGCCTACTGAAAATATTTTATTGTTGAAATTCTGGTTCAAAATGATTATAGGTAATGGGAATAATATGTTTAGCAAGAAACTAACGACAATTTGCCTATGGCAAGCGGGGTTATTGGAAGAATCGTATTTTGAAATCCGCGGTCACATTTTGTAATCGAGCCTGAATTGCGTGCGAATAAGGCGACATATTGCACCTACTTAAACGAATCTCTACTCAAAACTACATCAATAACACAAAATAACCGAAACTTACTGAATCTGTGGCAATACATCTTATCCGTTCAAAACCAGTAATGCTAACCATCAGGGATTTTCGCAAAAAACTGAAAATATTTTATTGTTGAAATTCAGGTTCAAAATGATTATAGGTAATGGGAATGATATGTTTAGCAAGAAACTAACGACAATTTGCCTATGGAAAGCGGGGTTATTGGAAGTATCGTATTTTGATATCCGCGGTCACATTTTGTAATCGAGCCTGAATTGCGTGCGAATAAGGCGGCATATTGCACCTACTTAAACGAATCTCTACTCAAAACTACATCAAGAACATAAAATAACCGAAACTTACTGAATCTGTGGCAATACATTTTATCCGTTCAAAATCAGTAAGGCTAACTAACCATCAGGGATTTCCGCAAAAAACTGAAAATATTTTATTGTTGAAATTTAGGTTCAAAATGATTATTATAGGTAATGGGAATAATATGTTTAGCAAGAAACTAACGACAATTTGCCTATGGAAAGCGGGGTTATTGGAAGAATCGTATTTTGAAATCCACGGTCACATTTTGTAATCGAGCCTGAATTGCGTGCGAATAAGGCGACATATTGCACATACTTAAACGAATCTCTACTCAAAACTACATCAATAACACAAAATAACCGAAACTTACTGAATCTGTGGCAATACATTTTATCCGTTCAAAATCAGTAAGGCTAACCATCAGGGATTTTCGCAAAAAACTGAAAATATCTTATTGTTGAAATTTAGGTTCAAAATGATTATAGGTAATGGGACTAATATGTTTAGCAAGAAACTAACGACAATTTGCCTATGGAAAGCGGGGTTACTTGAAGAATCGTATTTTGAAATCCGCGGTCACATTTTGTAATCGAGCCTGAATTGCGTGCGAATAAGGCGACATATTGCACCTACTTAAACGAATCTCTACTCAAAACTACATCAATAACACAAAATAACCGAAACTTACTGAATCTGTGGCAATACATTTTATCCGTTCAAAACCAGTAAGGCTAACAACCATCAGGGATTTTCGCAAAAAACTGAAAATATTTTTTTGTTGAAATTTAGGTTCAAAATGATTATAGGTAATGGGAATAATATGTTTAGCAAGAAACTAACGACAATTTGCCTATGGAAAGCGGGGTTATTGGAAGAATCGTATTTTGAAATCCGCGGTCACATTTTGTAATCGAGCCTGAATTGCGTGCGAATAAGGCGACATATTGCACCTACTTAAACGAATCTCTACTCAAAACTACATCAATAACACAAAATAACCGAAACCTACTGAATCTGTGGCAATAAAGTTTATCCGTTCAAAATCAGTAAGGCTAACCATCAGGGATTTTCGCAAAAAACTGAAAATATTTTATTGTTGAAACTCAGGTTCAAAATGATTATAGGTAATGGGAATAATATGTTTAGCAAGAAACTAACGACAATTTGCCGGAAAGCGGGGTCATTGGAAGAATCGTATTTTGAAATCCGCGGTCACATTTTGTAATCGAGCCTGAATTGCGTGCGAATAAAGCGACATATTGCACCTACTTAAACGAATCTCTACTCAAAGCTACATCAATAACACAAAATAACCGAAACTTACTGAATCTGTGGCAATACATTTTATCCGTTCAAAATCAGTAAGGCTAACTAACCATCAGGGATTTTCGCAAAAAACTGAAAATATTTTTTTGTTGAAATTTAGGTTCAAAATGATTATAGGTAATGGGAATAATATGTTTAGCAAGAAACTAACGACAATTTGCCTATGGAAAGCGGGGTTACTTGAAGAATCGTATTTTGAAATCCGCGGTCACATTTTGTAATCGAGCCTGAATTGCGTGCGACTAAAGCGACATATTGCACCTACTTAAACGAATCTCTACTCAAAACTACATCAATAACACAAAATAACCGAAACTTACTGAATCTGTGGCAATACATTTTATCCGTTCAAAATCAGTAAGGCTAACCATCAGGGATTTTCGCAAAAAACTGAAAATATCTTATTGTTGAAATTTAGGTTCAAAATGATTATAGGTAATGGGAATAATATGTTTAGCAAGAAACTAACGACAATTTGCCTATGGAAAGCGGGGTTACTTGAAGAATCGTATTTTGAAATCCGCGGTCACATTTTGTAATCGAGCCTGAATTGCGTGCGAATAAGGCGGCATATTGCACCTACTTAAACGAATCTCTACTCAAAACTACATCAATAACACAAAATAACCGAAACTTACTGAATCTCTGGCAATACATCTTATTCGTTCAAAACCAGTAATTCTAACCATCAGGGATTTTCGCAAAAAACTGAAAATATTTTATTGTTGAAATTCAGGTTCAAAATGATTATAGGTAATGGGAATGATATGTTTAGCAAAAAACTAACGACAATTTGCCTATGGAAAGCGGGGTTATTGGAAGAATCGTATTTTGAAATCCGCGGTCACATTTTGTAATCGAGCCTGAATTGCATGCGAATAAGGCGGCATATTGCACCTACTTAAACGAATCTCTACTCAAAACTACATCAATAACACAAAATAACCGAAACTTACTGAATCTGTGGCAATACATTTTATCCGTTCAAAATCAGTAAGGCTAACCATCAGGGATTTTCGCAAAAAACTGAAAATATTTTATTGTTGAAATTTAGGTTCAAAATGATTATAGGTAATGGGAATAATATGTTTAGCAAGAAACTAACGACAATTTGCCTATGGAAAGCGGGGTTATTGGAAGAATCGTATTTTGAAATCCGCGGTCACATTTTGTAATCGAGCCTGAATTGCGTGCGAATAAGGCGACATATTGCACCTACTTAAACGAAACTCTACTCAAAACTACATCAATAACACAAAATAACCGAAACTTACTGAATCTGTGGCAATACATTTTATCCGTTCAAAATCAGTAAGGCTAACCATCAGGGATTTTCGCAAAAAACTGAAAATATCTTATTGTTGAAATTTAGGTTCAAAATGATTATAGGTAATGGGAATAATATGTTTAGCAAGAAACTAACGACAATTTGCCTATGGAAAGCGGGGTTACTTGAAGAATCGTATTTTGAAATCCGCGGTCACATTTTTTAATCGAGCCTGAATTGCGTGCGAATAAGGCGACATATTGCACCTACTTAAACGAATCTCTACTCAAAACTACATCAATAACACAAAATAACCGAAACTTACTGAATCTGTGGCAATACATTTTATCCGTTCAAAACCAGTAAGGCTAACAACCATCAGGGATTTTCGCAAAAAACTGAAAATATTTTTTTGTTGAAATTTAGGTTCAAAATGATTATAGGTAATGGGAATAATATG
Source organism: Nephrotoma guestfalica (assembly GCA_963691935.1). Lineage (NCBI taxonomy): Eukaryota > Metazoa > Arthropoda > Insecta > Diptera > Tipulidae > Nephrotoma > Nephrotoma guestfalica. The sequence goes on along the minus strand of OY829916.1, from coordinate 4,883,344 downwards.
TTTAGCAAGAAACTAACGACAATTTGCCTATGGAAAGCGGGGTTATTGGAAGAATCGTATTTTGAAATCCGCGGTCACATTTTGTAATCGAGCCTGAATTGCGTGCGAATAAGGCGACATATTGCACCTACTTAAACGAATCTCTACTCAAAACTACATCAATAACACAAAATAACCGAAACTTACTGAATCTGTGGCAATACATTTTATCCGTTCAAAACCAGTAAGGCTAACTAACCATCAGGGATTTTCGCAAAAAACTGAAAATATTTTTTTGTTGAAATTTAGGTTCAAAATGATTATAGGTAATGGGAATAATATGTTTAGCAAGAAACTAACGACAATTTGCCTATGGAAAGCGGGGTTATTGGAAGAATCGTATTTTGAAATCCGCGGTCACATTTTGTAATCGAGCCTGAATTGCGTGCGAATAAGGCGACATATTGCACCTACTTAAACGAATCTCTACTCAAAACTACATCAATAACACAAAATAACCGAAACTTACTGAATCTCTGGCAATACATCTTATTCGTTCAAAACCAGTAATTCTAACCATCAGGGATTTTCGCAAAAAACTGAAAATATTTTTTTGTTGAAATTCAGGTTCAAAATGATTATAGGTAATGGGAATGATATGTTTAGCAAAAAACTAACGACAATTTGCCTATGGAAAGCGGGGTTATTGGAAGAATCGTATTTTGAAATCCGCGGTCACATTTTGTAATCGAGCCTGAATTGCATGCGAATAAGGCGGCATATTGCACCTACTTAAACGAATCTCTACTCAAAACTACATCAATAACACAAAATAACCGAAACTTACTGAATCTGTGGCAATACATTTTATCCGTTCAAAATCAGTAAGGCTCATCAGGGATTTTCGCAAAAAACTGAAAATATTTTATTGTTGAAATTTAGGTTCAAAATGATTATAGGTAATGGGAATAATATGTTTAGCAAGAAACTAACGACAATTTGCCTATGGAAAGCGGAGTTATTGGAAGAATCGTATTTTGAAATCCGCGGTCACATTTTGTAATCGAGCCTGAATTGCGTGCGAATAAGGCGACATATTGCACCTACTTAAACGAAACTCTACTCAAAACTACATCAATAACACAAAATAACCGAAACTTACTGAATCTGTGGCAATACATTTTATCCGTTCAAAATCAGTAAGGCTAACCATCAGGGATTTTCGCAAAAAACTGAAAATATCTTATTGTTGAAATTTAGGTTCAAAATGATTATAGGTAATGGGAATAATATGTTTAGCAAGAAACTAACGACAATTTGCCTATGGAAAGCGGGGTTATTGGAAGAATCGTATTTTGAAATCCGCGGTCACATTTTGTAATCGAGCCTGAATTGCGTGCGAATAAGGCGACATATTGCACCTACTTAAACGAATCTCTACTCAAAACTACATCAATAACACAAAATAACCGAAACTTACTGAATCTGTGGCAATACATTTTATCCGTTCAAAACCAGTAAGGCTAACTAACCATCAGGGATTTTCGCAAAAAACTGAAAATATTTTTTTGTTGAAATTTAGGTTCAAAATGATTATAGGTAATGGGAATAATATGTTTAGCAAGAAACTAACGACAATTTGCCTATGGAAAGCGGGGTTATTGGAAGAATCGTAGTTTGAAATCCGCGGTCACATTTTGTAATCGAGCCTGAATTGCGTGCGAATAAGGCGACATATTGCACATACTTAAACGAATCTCTACTCAAAACTACATCAATAACACAAAATAACCGAAACCTACTGAATATGTGGCAATACATTTTATCCGTTCAAAATCAGTAAGGCTAACCATCAGGGATTTTCGCAAAAAACTGAAAATATTTTATTGTTGAAACTCAGGTTCAAAATGATTATAGGTAATGGGAATAATATGTTTAGCAAGAAACTAACGACAATTTGCCTATGGAAAGCGGGGTCATTGGAAGAATCGTATTTTGAAATCCGCGGTCACATTTTGTAATCGAGCCTGAATTGCGTGCGAATAAAGCGACATATTGCACCTACTTAAACGAATCTCTACTCAAAACTACATCAATAACACAAAATAACCGAAACTTACTGAATCTGTGGCAATATCTGTGGCAGGGATTTTCGCAAAAAACTGAAAATATTTTATTGTTGAAATTCAGGTTCAAAATGATTATAGGTAATGGGAATGATATGTTTAGCAAGAAACTAACGACAATTTGCCTATGGAAAGCGGGGTTATTGGAAGAATCGTATTTTGAAATCCGCGGTCACATTTTGTAATCGAGCCTGATTTGTAGCGAATAAGGCGACATATTGCACCTACTTAAACGAATCTCTACTCAAAACTACATCAATAACACAAAATAACCGAAACTTACTGAATCTGTGGCAATACATCTTATCCGTTCAAAATCAGTAATGCTAACCATCAGGGATTTTCGCAAAAAACTGAAAATATTTTATTGTTGAAATTTAGGTCCAAAATGATTATAGGTAATGGGAATAATATGTTTAGCAAAAAACTAACGACAATTTGCCTATGGAAAGCGGGGTTATTGGAAGAATCGTATTTTGAAATCCGCGGTCACATTTTGTAATCGAGCCTGAATTGCGTGCGAATAAGGCGACATATTGCACCTACTTAAACGAATCTCTACTCAAAACTACATCAATAACACAAAATAACCGAAACTTACTGAATCTGTGGCAATACATCTTATCCGTTCAAAATCAGTAATGCTAACCATCAGGGATTTTCGCAAAAAACTGAAAATATTTTATTGTTGAAATTTAGGTCCAAAATGATTATAGGTAATGGGAATGATATGTTTAGCAAGAAACTAACGACAATTTGCCTATGGAAAGCGGGGTTATTGGAAGAATCGTATTTTGAAATCCGCGGTCACATTTTGTAATCGAGCCTGAATTGCGTGCGAATAAGGCGGCATATTGCACCTACTTAAACGAATCTCTACTCAAACCTACATCAATAACACAAAATAACCGAAACTTACTGAATCTGTGGCAATACATTTTATCCGTTCAAAATCAGTAAGGCTAACCATCAGGGATTTTCGCAAAAAACTGAAAATATTTTATTGTTGAAATTTAGGTCCAAAATGATTATAGGTAATGGGAATAATATGTTTAGCAAAAAACTAACGACAATTTGCCTATGGAAAGCGGGGTTATTGGAAGAATCGTATTTTGAAATCCGCGGTCACATTTTGTAATCGAGCCTGAATTGCGTGCGAATAAGGCGACATATTGCACCTACTTAAACGAATCTCTACTCAAAACTACATCAATAACACAAAATAACCGAAACTTACTGAATCTGTGGCAATACATCTTATCCGTTCAAAACCAGTAATGCTAACCATCAGGGATTTTCGCAAAAAACTGAAAATATTTTATTGTTGAAATTTAGGTTCAAAATGATCATAGGTAATGGGAATAATATGTTTAGCAAGAAACTAACGACAATTTGCCTATGCAAAGAGGGGTTATTGGAAGAATCTTATTTTGAAATCCGCGGTCACATTTTGTAATCGAGCCTGAATTGCGTACGAATAAGGCGACATATTGCACCTACTTAAACGAATCTCTACTCAAAACTACATCAATAACACAAAATAACCGAAACTTACTGAATCTGTGGCAATAAAGTTTATCCGTTCAAAATCAGTAAGGCATCAGCAACCATCAGGGATTTTCGAAAAAAACTGAAAATATTTTTTTGTTGAAATTTAGGTTCAAAATGATTATAGGTTATGGGAATAATATGTTTAGCAAGAAACTAACGACAATTTGCCTATGGAAAGCGGGGTCATTGGAAGAATCGCATTTTGAAATCCGCGGTCACATTTTGTAATCGAGCCTACTGAAAATATTTTATTGTTGAAATTCTGGTTCAAAATGATTATAGGTAATGGGAATAATATGTTTAGCAAGAAACTAACGACAATTTGCCTATGGCAAGCGGGGTTATTGGAAGAATCGTATTTTTAAATCCGCGGTCACATTTTGTAATCGAGCCTGAATTGCGTGCGAATAAAGCGACATATTGCACCTACTTAAACGAATCTCTACTCAAAACTACATCAATAACACAAAATAACCGAAACTTACTGAATCTGTGGCAATACATTTTATCCGTTCAAAATCAGTAAGGCTAACCATCAGGGATTTTCGCAAAAAACTGAAAATATTTTATTGTTGAAATTCAGGTTCAAAATGATTATAGGTAATGGGAATGATATGTTTAGCAAGAAACTAACGACAATTTGCCTATGGAAAGCGGGGTTATTGGAAGAATCGTATTTTGAAATCCGCGGTCACATTTTGTAATCGAGCCTGAATTGCGTGCGAATAAGGCGGCATATTGCACCTACTTAAACGAAACTCTACTCAAAACCACATCAATAACACAAAATAACCGAAACTTACTGAATCTGTGGCAATACATTTTATCCGTTCAAAACCAGTAAGGCTAACAACCATCAGGGATTTTCGCAAAAAACTGAAAATATTTTTTTGTTGAAATTTAGGTTCAAAATGATTATAGGTAATGGGAATAATATGTTTAGCAAGAAACTAACGACAATTTGCCTATGAAAAACGGGATTATTGGAAGAATCGTATTTTGAAATCCGCGGTCACATTTTTAATCGAGCCTGAATTGCGTGCGAATAAGGCGACATATTGCACCTACTTACACGAATCTCTACTCAAAACTACATCAATAACACAAAATAACCGAAACTTACTGAATCTGTGGCAATACATTTTATCCGTTCAAAACCAGTAAGGCTAACCATCAGGGATTTTCGCAAAAAACTGAAAATATTTTTTTGTTGAAATTTAGGTTCAAAATGATCATAGGTAATGGGAATAATATGTTTAGCAAGAAACTAACTACAATTTGCCTATGCAAAGAGGGGTTATTGGAAGAATCGTATTTTGAAATCCGCGGTCACATTTTGTAATCGAGCCTGAATTGCGTACGAATAAGGCGACATATTGCACCTACTTAAACGAATCTCTACTCAAAACTACATCAATAACACAAAATAACCGAAACTTACTGAATCTGTGGCAATAAAGTTTATCCGTTCAAAATCAGTAAGGCATCAGCAACCATCAGGGATTTTCGATAAAAACTGAAAATATTTTTTTGTTGAAATTTAGGTTCAAAATGATTATAGGTTATGGGAATAATATGTTTAGCAAGAAACTAACGACAATTTGCCTATGGAAAGCGGGGTCATTGGAAGAATCGTATTTTGAAATCCGCGGTCACATTTTGTAATCGAGCCTACTGAAAATATTTTATTGTTGAAATTCTGGTTCAAAATGATTATAGGTAATGGGAATAATATGTTTAGCAAGAAACTAACGACAATTTGCCTATGGCAAGCGGGGTTATTGGAAGAATCGTATTTTTAAATCCGCTATCACATTTTGTAATCGAGCCTGAATTGCGTGCGAATAAGGCGACATATTGCACCTACTTAAACGAATCTCTACTCAAAACTACATCAATAACACAAAATAACCGAAACTTACTGAATCTGTGGCAATACATCTTATCCGTTCAAAACCAGTAATGCTAACCATCAGGGATTTTCGCAAAAAACTGAAAATATTTTATTGTTGAAATTCAGGTTCAAAATGATTATAGGTAATGGGAATGATATGTTTAGCAAGAAACTAACGACAATTTGCCTATGGAAAGCGGGGTTATTGGAAGTATCGTATTTTGATATCCGCGGTCACATTTTGTAATCGAGCCTGAATTGCGTGCGAATAAGGCGGCATATTGCACCTACTTAAACGAATCTCTACTCAAAACTACATCAAGAACATAAAATAACCGAAACTTACTGAATCTGTGGCAATACATTTTATCCGTTCAAAATCAGTAAGGCTAACTAACCATCAGGGATTTCCGCAAAAAACTGAAAATATTTTATTGTTGAAATTTAGGTTCAAAATGATTATAGGTAATGGGAATAATATGTTTAGCAAGAAACTAACGACAATTTGCCTATGGAAAGCGGGGTTATTGGAAGAATCGTATTTTGAAATCCACGGTCACATTTTGTAATCGAGCCTGAATTGCGTGCGAATAAGGCGACATATTGCACATACTTAAACGAATCTCTACTCAAAACTACATCAAGAACATAAAATAACCGAAACTTACTGAATCTGTGGCAATACATTTTATCCGTTCAAAATCAGTAAGGATAACTAACCATCAGGGATTTCCGCAAAAAACTGAAAATATTTTATTGTTGAAATTTAGGTTCAAAATGATTATAGGTAATGGGAATAATATGTTTAGCAAGAAACTAACGACAATTTGCCTATGGAAAGCGGGGTTATTGGAAGAATCGTATTTTGAAATCCGCGGTCACATTTTGTAATCGAGCCTGAATTGCGTGCGAATAAGGCGACATATTGCACCTACTTAAACGAAACTCTACTCAAAACCACATCAATAACACAAAATAACCGAAACTTACTGAATCTGTGGCAATACATTTTATCCGTTCAAAACCAGTAAGGCTAACAACCATCAGGGATTTTCGCAAAAAACTGAAAATATTTTTTTGTTGAAATTTAGGTTCAAAATGATTATAGGTAATGGGAATAATATGTTTAGCAAGAAACTAACGACAATTTGCCTATGGAAAGCGGGGTTATTGGAAGAATCGTATTTTGAAATCCGCGGTCACATTTTGTAATCGAGCCTGAATTGCGTGCGAATAAGGCGACATATTGCACCTACTTAAACGAATCTCTACTCAAAACTACATCAAGAACATAAAATAACCGAAACTTACTGAATCTGTGGCAATACATTTTATCCGTTCAAAATCAGTAAGGCTAACTAACCATCAGGGATTTCCGCAAAAAACTGAAAATATTTTATTGTTGAAATTTAGGTTCAAAATGATTATAGGTAATGGGAATAATATGTTTAGCAAGAAACTAACGACAATTTGCCTATGGAAAGCGGGGTTATTGGAAGAATCGTATTTTGAAATCCGCGGTCACATTTTGTAATCGAGCCTGAATTGCGTGCGAATAAGGCGACATATTGCACCTACTTAAACGAAACTCTACTCAAAACCACATCAATAACACAAAATAACCGAAACTTACTGAATCTGTGGCAATACATTTTATCCGTTCAAAACCAGTAAGGCTAACAACCATCAGGGATTTTCGCAAAAAACTGAAAATATTTTTTTGTTGAAATTTAGGTTCAAAATGATTATAGGTAATGGGAATAATATGTTTAGCAAGAAACTAACGACAATTTGCCTATGGAAAGCGGGGTTATTGGAAGAATCGTATTTTGAAATCCGCGGTCACATTTTGTAATCGAGCCTGAATTGCGTGCGAATAAGGCGACATATTGCACCTACTTAAACGAATCTCTACTCAAAACTACATCAATAACACAAAATAACCGAAACTTACTGAATCTGTGGCAATACATTTTATCCGTTCAAAATCAGTAAGGCTAACCATCAGGGATTTTCGCAAAAAACTGAAAATATTTTATTGTTGAAATTTAGGTTCAAAATGATTATAGGTAATGGGAATAATATGTTTAGCAAGAAACTAACGACAATTTGCCTATGGAAAGCGGGGTTATTGGAAGAATCGTATTTTGAAATCCGCGGTCACATTTTGTAATCGAGCCTGAATTGCGTGCGAATAAGGCGACATATTGCACCTACTTAAACGAAACTCTACTCAAAACCACATCAATAACACAAAATAACCGAAACTTACTGAATCTGTGGCAATACATTTTATCCGTTCAAAACCAGTAAGGCTAACAACCATCAGGGATTTTCGCAAAAAACTGAAAATATTTTTTTGTTGAAATTTAGGTTCAAAATGATTATAGGTAATGGGAATAATATGTTTAGCAAGAAACTAACGACAATTTGCCTATGGAAAGCGGGGTTATTGGAAGAATCGTATTTTGAAATCCGCGGTCACATTTTGTAATCGAGCCTGAATTGCGTGCGAATAAGGCGACATATTGCACCTACTTAAACGAATCTCTACTCAAAACTACATCAAGAACATAAAATAACCGAAACTTACTGAATCTGTGGCAATACATTTTATCCGTTCAAAATCAGTAAGGCTAACTAACCATCAGGGATTTCCGCAAAAAACTGAAAATATTTTATTGTTGAAATTTAGGTTCAAAATGATTATAGGTAATGGGAATAATATGTTTAGCAAGAACCTAACGACAATTTGCCTATGGAAAGCGGGGTTATTGGAAGAATCGTATTTTGAAATCCACGGTCACATTTTGTAATCGAGCCTGAATTGCGTGCGAATAAGGCGACATATTGCACATACTTAAACGAATCTCTACTCAAAACTACATCAAGAACATAAAATAACCGAAACTTACTGAATCTGTGGCAATACATTTTATCCGTTCAAAATCAGTAAGGATAACTAACCATCAGGGATTTCCGCAAAAAACTGAAAATATTTTATTGTTGAAATTTAGGTTCAAAATGATTATAGGTAATGGGAATAATATGTTTAGCAAGAAACTAACGACAATTTGCCTATGGAAAGCGGGGTTATTGGAAGAATCGTATTTTGAAATCCACGGTCACATTTTGTAATCGAGCCTGAATTGCGTGCGAATAAGGCGACATATTGCACCTACTTAAACGAATCTCTACTCAATACTACATCAATAACATAAAATAACCGAAACTTACTGAATCTGTGGCAATACATTTTATCCGTTCAAAATCAGTAAGGCTAACCATCAGGGATTTTCGCAAAAAACTGAAAATATTTCATTGTTGAAATTTAGGTTCAAAATGATTATAGGTAATGGGAATAATATGTTTACCAAGAAACTAACGACAATTTGCCTATGGAAAGCGGGGTTATTAGAAGAATCGTATTTTGAAATCCGCGGTCACACTTTGTAATCGAGCCTGAATTGCGTGCGAGTAAGGCGACGCATTGTACCTACTTAAACGAATCTCTACTCAAAACTACATCAAGAACATAAAATAACCGAAACTTACTGAATCTGTGGCAATACATTTTATCCGTTCAAAATCAGTAAGGCTAACTAACCATCAGGGATTTCCGCAAAAAACTGAAAATATTTTATTGTTGAAATTTAGGTTCAAAATGATTATAGGTAATGGGAATAATATGTTTAGCAAGAAACTAACGACAATTTGCCTATGGAAAGCGGGGTTATTGGAAGAATCGTATTTTGAAATCCGCGGTCACATTTTGTAATCGAGCCTGAATTGCGTGCGAATAAGGCGACATATTGCACCTACTTAAACGAATCTCTACTCAAAACTACATCAAGAACATAAAATAACCGAAACTTACTGAATCTGTGGCAATACATTTTATCCGTTCAAAATCAGTAAGGCTAACTAACCATCAGGGATTTCCGCAAAAAACTGAAAATATTTTATTGTTGAAATTTAGGTTCAAAATGGTTATAGGTAATGGGAATAATATGTTTAGCAAGAAACTAACGACAATTTGCCTATGGAAAGCGGGGTTATTGGAAGAATCGTATTTTGAAATCCACGGTCACATTTTGTAATCGAGCCTGAATTGCGCGCGAATAAGGCGACATATTGCACATACTTAAACGAATCTCTACTCAAAACTACATCAAGGGCATAAAATAACCGAAACTTACTGAATCTGTGGCAATACATTTTATCCGTTCAAAATCAGTAAGGCTAACTAACCATCAGGGATTTCCGCAAAAAACTGAAAATATTTTATTGTTGAAATTTAGGTTCAAAATGATTATAGGTAATGGGAATAATATGTTTAGCAAGAAACTAACGACAATTTGCCTATGGAAAGCGGGGTTATTGGAAGAATCGTATTTTGAAATCCACGGTCACATTTTGTAATCGAGCCTGAATTGCGAGCGAATAAGGCGACATATTGCACATACTTAAACGAATCTCTACTCATTACTACATCAATAACATAAAATAACCGAAACTTACTGAATCTGTGGCAATACATTTTATCCGTTCAAAATCAGTAAGGCTAACCATCAGGGATTTTCGCAAAAAACTGAAAATATTTCATTGTTGAAATTTAGGTTCAAAATGATTATAGGTAATGGGAATAATATGTTTAGCAAGAAACTAACGACAATTTGCCTATGGAAAGCGGGGTTATTGGAAGAATCGTATTTTGAAATCCGCGGTCACACTTTGTAATCGAGCCTGAATTGCGTGCGAGTAAGGCGACGCATTGTACCTACTTAAACGAATCTCTACTCAAAACTACATCAAGAACATAAAATAACCGAAACTTACTGAATCTGTGGCAATACATTTTATCCGTTCAAAATCAGTAAGGCTAACCATCAGAGATTTTCGCAAAAAACCGAAAATATTTTATTGTTGAAATTTCGGTTCAAAATGATTATAGGTAATGGGAATAATATGTTTAGCAAGAAACTAACGACAATTTGCCTATGGAAAGCGGGGTTATTGGAAGAATCGTATGTTGAAATCCGCGGTCACATTTTGTAATCGAGCCTGAATTGCATGCGAATAAGGCGACATATTGCACCTACTTGAACGAATCTCTACTCAAAACTACATCAAGAACATACAATAACCGAAACTTACTGAATCTGTGGCAATACATTTTATCCGTTCAAAATCAGTAAAGCTAACCATCAGGGATTTCCGCAAAAAACTGAAAATATTTTATTGTTGAAATTTAGGTTCAAAATGATTATAGGTAATGGGAATAATATGTTTAGCAAGAAACTAACGACAATTTGCCTATGGAAAGCGGGGTTATTGGAAGAATCGTATTTTGAAATCCGCGGTCACATTTTGTAATCGAGCCTGAATTGCGTGCGAATAAGGCGACATATTGCACCTACTTAAACGAATCTCTACTCAAAACTACATCAAGACCATAAAATAACGGAAACTTACTGAATCTGTGGCAATACATTTTATCCCCGTTCAAAATCAGTAAGGCTAACCATCAGGGATTTTCGCAAAAAACTGAAAATATTTCATTGTTGAAATTTAGGTTCAAAATGATTATAGGTAATGGGAATAATATGTTTAGCAAGAAACTAACGACAATTTGCCTATGGAAAGCGGGGTTATTGGAAGAATCGTATTTTGAAATCCGCGGTCACATTTTGTAATCGAGCCTGAATTGCGTGCGAATAAGGCGACATATTGCACCTACTTAAACGAATCTCTACTCAAAACTACATCAACACCATAAAATAACGGAAACTTACTGAATCTGTGGCAATACATTTTATCCCCGTTCAAAATCAGTAAGGCTAACCATCAGGGATTTTCGCAAAAAACTGAAAATATTTCATTGTTGAAATTTAGGTTCAAAATGATTATAGGTAATGGGAATAATATGTTTAGCAAGAAACTAACGACAATTTGCATATGGAAAGCGGGGTTATTGGAAGAATTGTATTTTGAAATCCACGGTCACATTTTGTAATCGAGCCTGAATTGCGTGCGAATAAGGCGACATATTGCACATACTTAAACGAATCTCTACTCAAAACTACATCAATAACACAAAATAATCGAAACTTACTGAATCTGTGACAAAATCAGTAAGGCTAACCATCAGGAATTTTCGCAAAAACTGAAAATATTTTATTGTTGAAATTTAGGTTCAAAATGATTATAGGTAATGGGAATAATATGTTTAGCAAGAAACTAACGACAATTTGCCTATGAAAAGCGGGGTTATTGGAAAAATTGTATTTTGAAATCCGCGGTCGCGGTTTGTAATCGAGCCTGAATTGCATGCGAATAAGGCAACATAATGCATCTACTTAAACGAATCTCTACTCAAAACTACATCATTAACTCAAAATAACCGAAACTTACTGAATCTGTGACAAAATCAGTAAGGCTAACCATCAGGGATTTTCGCAAAAACTGAAAATATTTTATTGTTGAAATTTAGGTTCAAAATGATTATAGGTAATGGGAATAACATCGGTAGCAAGAAACTAACGACAATTTTAATTTGGAAAGCGCGGTTATTGGAAGAATCTTATTTTGAAGTCCGCAGTCACATTTTGTAATCGAGATTGAATTGCATGCGAATAAGGCGATATATTGCACCTACTTAAACGAATCTGTTTAAACATTATAAACATGCATAAAGTGAAATACTACAAAACCAACGATCATGTGTAACATTGTATCCTCAACGTTTTTGGTTGATAGGAAATGGCAGATCTTATACCCTAGCACAAAATAACTACAACTTTGTATAAATTAGTATAAGTGCCAAACAATTTAATTGAATAGTTTGTTAGTGTAATCAGTTGTGTAATTTTGTATATAAATATAATAATTAGAATAAATAAATCAGTTATTTTACAAAACATCCAAGTCTCGCCATTTAATTGGAAATATAGTGATCTAAGCCCCGACCCGAGGTAGGCGCACTACTCCTAATTAAAAAATTCAGAGTAAATCAACTAATTACCCAGTAGCACATCTAAGGCCGGACAAACATTGGTCCTTCGTGCGAAGTAAAACGAATCAGCAACTACTTTTCTGAACTTCGAAAATTAATTATTATCGGAAATAAGTGTGTAATAATTTAAATTCTAAGTTCAACAGAAAATTGAGTTGAAAAATTGAATTCGAAGATTTAGCACAAAAACAAAGCGAGATATGTTCTCAAATCCAAAAGACAAAAGAAAATGTCAAAAAGATGGTCCAGATCGTAAGGCGAAACTAGAATATTTCGCCAAACGTAAAGAAAAATTGGACGAACTTTACAACGAATTTAAACAAAATGACCAACTCATTAGTCAACAATTTACATCTAATAAGGACCATGAGTATTGGAATACAACACGAAAAATCGCAAAGGACATCTATAGCGATGTAATAAATAGGTTAAATGAGACTATTAAAAATTGGGTACAAGCAGCTGATAGCAAAACCTAAGGAAGCTATAAAGATCAACAAGACATCAAAAATTATTCGAAGCTTTATGCAAAACATTAATGGGCTGGATTTAATGCGAACAATCCAAGCAATTAAACAGAATTGGGACACTGACCTAAATACAGAAGCTTCAGAAGCAAAAAGTCGAATATAGCAGCATCACATCCAGAAGCTGCATATAAGAATCAAGATAACTACATATACATACATCGAGCAATATACTGATTGGGAAATTCAGTATGATTGCATGGTAGCTCAGTTAGAAGAGAAACTGGAAGACTTACATCAAATCGGAGGAGATGCGATGAAATTAACTCCACAAATTAAACTGCCAAAAAAGGAGATTACTACATTCAATGGGAATTATCTAAATTGGATAACATTTAGAGATATATTTATCCAGGTAGTGCACAATAATAAAGAACTACCGAACATTACAAAGATGCATTACTTAAAAAGTCATGTAACAGACAAAGCAGTTGGTCTACTAAACTCCTTTAACATCACAGAGGACAACTATATGACAGCATGGGGTATATTGCAACAACACTACAACAATAAACGAATACTTGTCTCAACAAACATGAAAAAACTGCTAAACATACAAGCATGTCAAACAGAATCAGCAGCCCCAATAAGGAAACTAGTCGACACAGCTAGAGAAACTGTACAATGCACCGCCAATCTAGATGCCGATATCGCATCGTGGGATCCATTATTATTGGAATTGTTGGTGAGAAAATTAGACAGTGAAACTCATGAGCATTATATGAGCAAAAATAGGAAGATCTAAAAAAGTTGGCATCACTGGATAATTTCTTTGGATTCCTAGAAACTCGATTCCAGTCATTAGAAATGATCGAGGAGGCTAAATCGAAGGGAGAAGGGGCTGTCTACAACATCAATAAGGTGAAATACTTCCCAAGGAATTCGTCTTATACTCACCACAGTACAATCCAAGAGTACTGTAAATATTGTAAGAATAATCATTTAATCACAAATTGTATAAATTTTAAAAACCGTAGTCAAATGATTTTGCAATAAAACCAGAATTGTGTAAAAGGTGTTTAATACATTTCATCCACAAACGATGGGATTCAAAAACACAATGTAATACCTGTCAGGGAGCCCATCATTCCATACTACATCAACATACCGCCATAACTGCAGTGGCACATTGAGCGCACACGACTTTCGGACTTCTAGCAACTGCGCTAGTGAAACTAAGGTTAAATAATGTACAGGAAGAATTTGCAAGAGTTTTCATTAATAGTTGCTCTCAGGCATCATACATCGATGAATCGACAACTAAGAGGCTAAGACTCAACAAACAAAAGACGAATGTAGAAATTTCCGGAATCGGCAACAAAAGAGTAACATCAACAAAGAAAACAAGTATAACAATAAAACCCCGATTCGCTTCTGATTTTGAACTTCATGTCAATGCGTATATGTTTCACCCAAATTGAAAAGAAGAATGCAAAATGAGTATCTAAGCCCAGAAACTTGGAGACACATAGACGATTTAGTTTGGGCTGATCCAAAGTTTAATGTCCCAGGAGTCATAAATATTCGATTAGGAATGGATTACATTTCTGATATTTTAACGTACGAAATTGGGTTGGATTATGTTTGGAGCTATAAACTCAGTCTCCAATGAACATCAGATATCAACTATGATTTCAACTATAAATGATGATCTACCACGGTTTTGGGAAATCGAAGAAATTCAGTCACCCAAACATACAACGACTGAGCAAGCTAAATATGAAAAACTGCACCAAGAAGGCTATAGACGTTTATCCAAGGGCTGTAACACAGCATGGTTCACCACTGTGTTCCAAACGAAAGATCGTACAACCCTGAGGTAGTTGAATAACGATTGATGAGGCACTACTATATAGTCGACTGAGTTACAATAAAAAAAGCGATTTACCGGTCCGGTTTGGAAATTTGGATGTGAAGTTTTTTGTTTTTGAAAAAGTCATTCAGTGAGTGATGTGCATTGTATTCAGTAATTTAAATTGAAAAGTTCTCTGATCCAAATTGAGATAAATTAAAAAAAAAACTAAATTAAATTAAATCCGTGTATGAATATAATATTCGGTAGTTTTTTTGTTCAAATTTTAGTATTGTGAAAAATAAATTTAAGTCCCTGGTGGTACATAACACAACAGTTTTGTGTAGTTCGGTTACCAAAGGACCTTACTGAACGCTAATCGAAGAATATATGATACATGTTTTGTTTCTCGATCGTTCGATCGCGTGATTTATGAATTTTTTGTACATCGCAAATTACGGAACTCTGTGCTACAACTGTATGGGGCGCGATCCATTAGTTATGCAAAATTTTAAAGACCGTAAATAGTATGTATATGGTTAATTTTAAGACATAGTGTTAAGTGCTAATGTTGAAAATTCGTTTTGGGAAAAAATAACGTAGTATAAAAATAAATAAAATGTGCAAATTAAATTGATGTGCATGTGGTCTCAAAGACATTATAAAAGGCCCGTACGGACTAAAATAATTATTGTGAACTAAACTACTAAAGTGATAGCCGAAATGAGTGTAATTAAATAATGTCCAAAGTGTAACTAATATACGAAAAACCCACCATTATAGTGTAATTACGCGACATTGCGGCTTAACATTAACACCGTGGCTTACGTGATTTCGGTTAAGTGCTAAAACTAAACGGAGTGTTTTACTACGAACGGCCTAAGGACGTATAAAAATTGCTTTCTTTTTTGTTTAATAATAATAAACTATAAATAAATAAATAATAACAGTGTAATAATAAACTATAAATAAATATTAATAACTGAAACGCACTAAGACAGAGAATTTTGATAACTCGAGTAAAATCTGTGTGAAATTTTTCTACCATACTTATTTAAAATTATCCGAGTTATATGGACTGTAATAGACAAATCTATTAATCATAACTACAATTAATAATTTTTATAAGACATAATATTGTTCATTCTAATAGTACGTGAAATGGCGAACTTAATCCGATTTTAAAATGTTATGGATTGTATTCGTTGTAATACATTCAATAAAATCAACTTCGTTCAATATCAACAATCAACTCATCATCAATCAACATTGATTATACATCGGATCGTCGTCTTCAACATACCCTTCGGTAAATTTTTCTTTGTATTTTTTTTTATATTATATTTTTTTGATGTTATTGCAATTTTTTTTTTCCAATGACGCTATTGCACAAAAATAATGTTTTTATTGTTATTGTTAAGTAGTAATATCTTTATTCGATTATATTGTTTTATAGAATAAGAGTATGCTAGGTTTAGGACAGGTGTAGTTAGTATTTATTAAGTAGCGGTTACCGCTTTGAATTTTGCATAATTAATTTTTTTTTCTTTTCGTAACTTACAATTGATAATCTTGCTTAAATAATTTCTTCTCATAAAGTTATGATTATTATGATCCAATTTCTTAAATTGTTTTTAAATAAATTATCAATCTTTAAATTACGAAAGATCTAATGCGTTTACCTATTCTTATTATTATTATTATTGTGATTTACCCAAAATGAATTCGTGAACCAAGTGATTGAGGTTTAGGTAAGTAGCAACAATGGCAGGTATAGTGTTCCCCATCTCAGTTCAGTCGAGTGTATTGTCAATCAATTACGCGCTTGTCCTATTTTTTTTTGGACTTAATTTTTACTTGAGATATTCTGTCTAAAACGATTTAGCTCACTCTAGTTGGTAATGAGATATTTTTTTTTATAATTCAGTACATAACGTTAGCATCTAGGTCAGAATTACAATCTTACTTTAACCATTTTTAATTTTTTTTTATTTATTTAATTTACCTACAGATTCTACACTCTAGTAAAATCTTTAAATTTCTGATTCCACCTCTATTTAATTATTTTGTTTCTCGTTTCTACGAAAGCGGTCTCGCAAGACTAATGTAGCCCTTGACCAAGCCCACCCCTTTACTCCTGAGCACTAGCCGCGCTTAAAACGACCGCTCAAGGACAATGCATTAGTAAGTTGAATATTTCTGACGGCGAAATGACGTTTTACGTGCCCATCATCATTTGGTTGATGGGAATACCATACGTCCCTTTTAATTTCGTTACAGGCTCTTATGAAGTGAAGCTTCCATTAAAGAAAAACGTAGATCTAGGTGACTCTAAGAAAAAAGTAATTATACAAGATTCCTTCAAATAGAGAAAAAATTCCAAAACAATCCCGCCCTAAAAAGAGATACAAACATTTTATGGACGAATACCTGAGCTGAGCACATATGGTTCCAGCAAACGACTCAACAAGGGGAAACAATTAGTTACCTCATCGTGCAGTCATAAAGGAGTCAAGCACAACAACTAAACTTCGAGTGGTTTTTGGTGCTTCAATAAAAACATCTACAGGTAGCAGCTTTAATGATGCACAACTATAACTGGACCAATCATATACAGCAAGATATTTTTTCAATCGTGCTTATATGGCAAAGATACAAATATGTCTTCAGTGACGATATAGAGAAAATGTATTGGCAAATAAAGGTCCCCGAAGAACATGAGGATCTGCAAACATTAGTCTGGCAGTATGATCCAAAAAAAACATGGCAGAAGTACAAATTAGCAATAGTAACTTATGGCACGGTCTCAGCACCATACCTGGCCATAAGAACATTACATCAGCTGGCACACGACGAAGAAACTGTATATCCCAAAGCATCAGAAATCTGAAAAAGAGATTTTTATGCCTATGATGTCTTGACTGGGGCGCATTCGCTATGAAGTATTGATCCTGCAGAACGAGCTAATTAAATTATTGAAATTTGGAGGTTTCAACCTTAGGAAATGATGCAGCAATTCAAGGGAGGTATACTACAAACAATTCCGGAGGAAAATCGAGAATTTAAAAAATTTGAAATCACAGAACACTAAGCGAAATGTCCTATCAAACATCGAAAGGATATTTACTCAACTAGGCTGGATAGCTGCTATAACTATAACTGCGAAAATATTGATGCAAAAGCTATGGGAAGCAAACATTGGTTGGGACGAAATATTACCTGGTCACCTGGAAGACCGTTGGATAAAATTTCAACAATTACAGCTTGTAAGCAAAATTAAAACTCCTAGGTGGATTAATTCTTACGACAATTTAATTGAATTACATGGATTCTGTAATGCTTCGGATGCAGCATACGCTGCTGTCATATACAGCAGGGTAATGTTAACATCCGGAGATGTTAAAATTATGTTACTAGCATCAAAAACTGCCTCCATTAAAAACGAAATACACCACGACTAGAGCTATGCGGGGCAGTTTCGTTGTCAAGATTAATGAACAGTGTAAGGCAGTCATTAGAGTCGCCAACATCAATATACGCTAATACGGATTCAACCATTACTCTTGCATGGATTCAAGGTCCTTCAAACAAATGGAAGGTATTCGTAAGAAATCATGTAGCTGAAATACCAAACAACATCAGTCCAGCCTATTGGTCCACGTCAAATCAGAAGATAACCCCGCTGACGCGGGTTCATGAGGCCTAACGCCTAAAGAAATCCAACACAATGACCTGTGGTGGTCTGGGCCCAAGTGGCTTAAGGATGAATCTGCCATCATCAAAACATCAAATTTTAACCACTGAGAAAGAAGTGAAAAAAATCATTGTTGCGGAAAAAAACAAGTGATATAAAAAAATGTGTTTATTAAGGGTGTGTATCGCCAAGTCCCTTCGGCACATAGTGTTAAAAATCCAAATATCGATCATAGAACAAATACACAAGTACAAGCATATGTCAAGAAAGACATTCTGTCTATAGAAATAGCAGCTGCAAATCGGAATATGAGTACAATACACCAATGAGTAAAGAGAGTTATCGGAAAATTTACCAATTTACTACTCACAAAAAATATTTCTGGTTCTAACCATGACAATGAAACGGATGTCACTCCACTGACTGCTCTTAATAGAACTGGACACTATAATGCGTAAACTAGATAAGGCAACTCTGAATGGCGTCCAGCGGGATCTAATAGATTATCTAACTGATCTGGACTACTCAGACTGTACATGTATTCTATCACACAAAAACAAAGTCATGCAGCAGAAAATCCAGAACAGATCAGATTTGACACAAAGTAGGCAACAATTTGGCCAGCTTTCTTCTATCAAAACTCCGCTTTCGTGAATTTTAGAGCACCCAACCGATGACAGCGCATTTACTTCGGCATCATATAACTACTGGAAGCTCAATGTCTCTTGAAACGTGTATGTGAAAGGGGAACGGGTTTATTTTGTTAAAACGAATCAATTGAACTATGTTAGACACTTTCACACATTAAGCGATACGCAATTTACAAAATTGCACTCCAGTACACTCAATGCAATAGATACATATTTCCGTGTAATTTAAATTAATTCGATTAAATGATGAAATCCCCTTTCCTGCAAATATCAGTATAAAGAAGTAAATTTCTAGTATAAATTCTTGTATGAATTTTCTAAATACTCGTAGCATGATAATAAACAACCAAAATAGAAAATGGAAAATTAATGATTTGATTTACATTTTTTTGACTTGATGTAAAGTAATTGTGCATGCCCTTTTTACGCTGATGATTTACGGTATGTGTGTGTATGTATGTTTATGGAGTAACGTATCTTCGTTTTGATACAAATCATAAAAACTTATGACAAATAATTAAAAAAATTTAATCGAGTCAAGTGGCATAAATGAAAATTTTACTTTTCCAGTAATTACTCAAATTTTCCCATACACATAATTTAAATTTCCTTTGATAGTTGATTTATATATATTTACATACATATTTACAAATACGAAGTATAATGGTATACACAAGTAAACTGGGATTAAAAATATACCGTTCTAAGTATTAAAGTTAAACATCTCGAACGCCGACAAATTGGAATCGGCATATTATATAAATATTTGTATGTAAGATGCATAATCTATAGAAAAAGGTGGATGACACCCAGAAACTTATCAACGAAAAGAAGTCTAAATACGCTTTAAGATTAGCGCTCACTCACATGGAGAGAATAATGAACCAAATCACAAATCTCCAGGAAAACATATTCCTTGAAGCCTCCGATGAAGATGAAACAACACTACCATATTACACTGAGGGAACTTACGATGATATACGAGAATCGTATGACAAAACAGTGATACCTGTTCAAACATTACTGGACCGTTTATCACCGGCATAATACGGAGGATTCATCACAGGTTAAACTTCATAAATCAGCATACCGCACTTTAATGTTTAGCATATGAAATGGATGGGATTTTTTGATGTCTTCGACAAGTTAGTTCACAACAACAAAACACTAACAGATACACGTAAAATGATTTATCTGAAAACATACACTGGTGGCCAGGCAGCCAAATTAATCAACCATATTCATGCCACTGGCGAGAACTACAAAACTGCATGGACTATTATCAAAGATAGATACGATAATCGGGCTGCAAACGTAACCAGATAGATCTATACATTGATGACACAACCCACCATTAATATCGTATCGCCATCAGCCATTCGTACATTATATGACACCAGTAATGAATGCCTTCAAGCCAATCAACATCTACACGATATCAAAGAAACTTGAAAGTGAATCAGTGAGATTATACGAGATGTCATTAGAAAATTCAAGAGACATACAGAGCTTAGTAAGTTTTATGAAGTTTCTTAAAAATCGGTTCACAGCTTGAAAACTGTTTTTCGCGCGAAAACCATCAACATTCAATCCTACAATCCACCAGGAACAACACTGTTGACATCAGATGTAAAAACCTCATGTAATATTTGCAAAAGTGGACACCACACGAAAGATTGTGGAAAATTTTAAGTGGTGAGTATTTATGAGAAAAACTAACTCGTCTCACTGCAGGAACTGTCTTAAACGCGGCCACTCGACAATGAATTGCACGCTCAACCAATCACACAAGCAATGTGGAGGACAATACCATCAATTGCTACACAACAATAAAAGGAGGATGGTAGTGTGAGAACAACAAATGAAGCAGGGCCTATAGAAAATCGAAACACATCGCTACATACTACCGCAGCAGAGAAAGGTGAAGCCTACATATTATTAGTTTGATAGATTATTGATAGATTTATTTATTGATAGATTGACATAACAATTTAATTTAATTTAATTTTTTATTTTATTATTACCAATGGCGCTAGTTGAAATTACAACCAATCACGAAAATTGCCACAATCTACGTGCAATTATCGATCCCTGCTCACAAGCAAGCTTTATCGCTCCAAAGTCAGCTGACAGCTTAAAATTAAAACCAACCAAAGCAGAGCTGAGAATTACGGGAATTGGGGGAAGTGAAAAGCATATGATAAAACCGACAACGACATTATCAATAATGCCACACATCAATTCGAAATTCGAACTGCCCATAAAAGCGTTGGTAGTAAATAAAATAACATACGAACATCTACAGAAGCCCCTAACGGCTCAAAAATGGAACAATCCCATATTACCACTGGTCGATCGGTATTCTACCTGATATATTAACAAACAACCATTTGCCCAGTACTCCAAGCTAGGGACTGGATAATGTTGGGAAAAATAACAGGAAAGCTGTGTGTCAAATAAATCGAAAAAATTCTCAAAAGGTTTTAGGAGATCGAAGATTTACATCCCCGGAAACAAACTTTCGAAAAAGAGAAGTGTGAACAGGAGTTCAAAAAAACTAGGGGATACAAAAAAATGGCAACAGCAACATTTCTGCAACTAATAGAGAGTAGTACTTAACGCATCTGCGAAATCAACCAATGGACAATAATTAAATGACAAAATGCATATCTGACTGAAACTGCAGCAGGATCTTTGGTACATACAGCAGACATAGAAAAAATGTTTCGGCAAATATGAGTTTCCGAAGAGGACAGAAAGCTCCAACATATACTGTGTCGTAACTCACCAGCCGAGAAACTTTAGAAATATCAACTAAATTCGATAACCTATGGAACAGCTGCTGCCACATATTTAGCGATCAGGGTCGTGCGGCAATTGGCAGAAGACGAGAGCAGCGCGTTTCCTCTTGCTTACGAAGTATTAAAGAACGACTTATATGTTGACGATTTGATGACGGAGTGCGATACATTGCGATACGTACAATTAACTTAAATGCTCCAACGTGGCGGTTTTAATCTATAAGGAAGTGAGCAAGCAACAACGAACAACTACTAATCGACGATATTCAGAGTACAAATGCATATAAGAATGAAATTAATCAAACAAACAAAGCTTTGGGGCTCTATTGGAAACCCAAACTGGACATCTTTGAGTTTAACATAGCACCCCTCCCGAGACATTTTGGCCCAGTAACAAAGCAGAATGTTCTGTCAACGACGGCCAAGCTATTTGACCTATTAGGATGGCTAGCAACAGTAATAACAACGCCAAAAATCATGCTGCAAAAACTCTGGATGGGACGAACGCATCTCAGAAGAATTAGCAGAAGAATGGGTCAATCACATTAACGAATTAGTCTTGCTCAACGATTTTAAAATTACAAGATAGAGAGGATGTACAGATGGATCACTTCTAGAGGTTCACGGATTTAGTGACGCATCGGAACAAGCATAATATGCCGCTTGCATTTATCTAAAATTAATCACAGGAAAACATGTCAACATTAGGCAGCAGCTAAAACCAGAGTAGCGCCTACGAAACTGAAAGTGACTTACCACAACTAGAGCTAAATGTATCCCTTTTCGAACGATTCTACCACAGTACCCTTATGGATTAAAGGCGACGTACAAAAATACAAATCATATGTTGCAGAGTGTCGGAAATCAGGAATCTGACTGAACTAAATCAATGACATTACATCAAATCAAGTTATAATCCAGCTGACTGCGCAAGTTGATGAATAATAGACAGGTCCGCAATTGCTACGAAATAGCACACGCTACCAATTTAACACGCAAATTAAGAATGTTCCCGATTAACAAAAATCAATTTAAATAAATCTAAGCTTTTAAAGTAAGCTCGCCAAAGATGACGAGTCAGATAATAGAATCATGGACTTAATTAACAAAACATCTAGTTTTGTAAAGCTGAATATCAAGATAGTAACTAACGTCATCAAAAGGTGCAAAATAGAAAATACAGATAAATATGATACTTTAAAGATGAAATAACGCAGATCCTAAAGATTGGGTCAGTAGACAGGAAAAGTAAGCTACTACAGCTAAGCCCATTCCTAGACCAACAAGGAATCATGCGAGTAGGTGGAAAAGTTCAAAACTTTAATAATAGCAGTAAAACTTTAATAAACCATGCACATCAGCAAACAGTACACGGCGGAGGAGTCCTACTTAAGACGTCATACGTACGCAAGAACTACTGGATCATAAACGCAAAAGTCGCTATACCAAAGCAATAAGTTCAAAATATATTACTTGCCATAGATACTGAACCAGGCAAGGGTGGAATCAACTGATAAGAAACTTACCTTTTCCACGGCTGCAACAATCTAGGCTATTCACTCACACCGGAGTTGACTACGCTGGCCCTTTACAAATAAAAACATGTAAAGGTAGAGGATACAAAACATACAAGCGCTACATGGCGATTTTCATTTGTCTTGCAACAAAGGCAATGCATATTATAGATGTAGTGACGGAACTCACTATATAAGGATTCATAGCTGCCAGCGCATGACGTGGACTCTGTAGCGACATTTACAGCGACAATGCGACAAATTTCATCGGAGCCAACAACCAACTCAAACTAATGCAAAAAGGCAGCAGTAACTAATTTCAATGACACAGCTATAACATGGCATTTTCAGGCAGGTGAGAAAGGAGTGAACCACAGTTCGCGATAAGAATTTCTCGGATATAAATATACACAGACTTTCAAGATGACAGCTGCTAGCAAAATTAAACCAAACTTCTGTAAACATGGAGTAACGAATATCTTCGGAGACTACAATAGCGGCCAAAGTGGTTACAGATTTGTAGTTGTATCTTGTAGATACAAATTGGGGTCCTTATTCTTCTCATAGAAGAAAACTTACCTCCCTCGAAATGGGTGCGAGGTACAATTGTTGAAACCACTCGTACCCAGCTGCACATACGACTCATCTCCGTAAAAGGCCCGGAAAAATCTCTCTACAAGCGAGAAATAACAGAGGTTTCGGTCTCATCGAAAGAGCAAATACCAGCAAACACTGATAGTAAGAACTCTATGGATAATATTGAAGTAAACGGAAAACCTAGGCGAATGACAAGAAGATCCATAAACTCAAAATTACTACTACGCGCGCTCTCAATATTCAGTATGCTCGGACTAGCATCATCAGCCAGATGGACCGAGAACATTGTCGGTGACCCCGAGACAGTAAATACCTCGTCGTGCACAATAACTCGACCTTTCAGAGACTTCAACTTGGCAAATTTTGCGTCGAGACTTGAGTTTGCACTCGTACTAGATCCAACTGACCCAGGAGCTCAAAGTTAATGGCCATAGACAACGCCGTTTGTTCGGTAACTGGGCTTCGATGCGTTTGGAAGGACCCCAATTATGGGCGAAATATCATCTTTAGCGACGAGGCGCATTTTTATGAATGGCTATGTTAACAGGCAAAATTGCCGTATATGGGACGACGCCAATCCACACGATGTTCACTGGGCTGCAATGCATCCACAAAAAGTTACTTTTTGGTGCGAATTTTGGGCCGGCGGTGTCATTGGTCTGTACTTTTTTTAAAATGACGTTGGTGAGCCCATCTACGCACACAACGATGCTAACCGATTTCTTTTGGCCCAAATTGAACGATGTGGAGATAGACGACATGTGTTTTCAGCAGGACGGAGCTGCGTGCCTCTCAGCAGACCCCCAAATTCAATAACTCAACAACGTTAGGCGGAAAAAAGTTCGCAGACGTAGATCGCCTTTTAACTTTGTTGGTACGAATTATCGCGCTAAGTTCCAACAGAAGCTTCTAAAATAACAAATGTCGATTTTAGAATCCACGGTCAATTTAATAAAACACAACTATGAAGAAACTAGTCAAAAGATTGGGACATTCAACACTATTGTTACCAACATTATGTTTCATGAGAAATTCATAGATCTGGCTCTCCACTCACTATTGGAAATGATGAGACTACGAAGTTTTCAATCTGCAATAATCAATACCATTACAGAAGTTCACCAAGGCAAGCAAGCTCCTCCTCTACTTCAAACATAATCGCTAGTTACTTCAAGAAACTATTCAAGTAACTAACGATTATGTTTGAAATACAAGTTCCCTTGGTCCAGAGAACAAGATGTATTATTCATCAAATCATCACACTATATACCAATTCCAACAATGCATCAACAGGAATATGTATATATATACATAAAACCAACTATGAACTATTTGATGACCGCCATACAACAAAGTAGTTGTATGTGGCTCTAAGAAGATTATCCTTGCGACATACAACTACCAATGTATGGCTATAACACAAATGAAAGCAACTGCAAAATAGAATTGTTTAAGCAAAATGGGGGGGGGGTTTCAAGTTCGTGACAAAATTCAGAACGAGCTGCAACCTAATAAGGATGATGGCGAGACTGGATGGACCGAAATAGCACCCACATTCATTGAAGGAGAGCCTGTTCTAGAAAGACAACAAGCTGCACCCTGCATGGAAATACGTATTGAAGCGACCATTCAACAACACAAGAAACAGCTGGAGCTATCGACAGTTGATGTAACCGTGCACAACTATCATCATTATCTTGCAGTATATACTTGCTACTCCCAGTAATGCTTATCTCGGTTACCTTGTATTTGATGAGAAAAACGAAAAAAGTCTTAATGCGGCACCTCAGAACTTAGACCCACTTCCGGATGCTTGAGGGCCAGGGCGGAATATGTTGAGAACAACGCAACATGTAAAATAATCAGTCTACAATATTCCCGGACACTCGACACCATCGCAAACAATTAAATTTCAATGTTTTACATAGACAGCTATTAGTTTTGTATGAATAAACCTTTTTGGTAGTAATAAAGGTAGAATAAAGTAAGCAATATTATATTCTAAAAGATCCGCTCCTAATTCATCACGACTACATAAAAAGATCACAAAATTTCTACTATTTTAAGCGATCCCTCAAGAAACAGAAATTCCTCATATATTTGCATCGTCATTTTAAAAGCCGTTTTTACATTTGACGTCAAATTAAAATTTTTAGGAAAATTGTTAAGCAAGATTTTTCGATCCCAATCCATAGATGCGACGGTCGAGTAATAATTTTCAGATACACATAATAACCGGCCCTAGGCCATATATTTAATTAATTAATTTTGAATGAAGAGAACTAAGATAACTAGAACTAACTTGAGACTACCAGATACGTAAAAATAATCCTACTTACAGTTGAATGCTTTCCATAATTACTCAGGGCTTACTTAGCGCCACACTTTCAAGTCCCAAGTTCCAGGATTAGTGATAATAATTACTGAGATTACGGTAACATCTTTACCGTAAGCAATCAAAAGGTTTCATTATCAAACGAGCAATGCGGCAGCAAACGCATTTATGTTTGGAAAACCTAAAATACAAAATTCCAAATTAGAATTTAATCAATTAATCACATCCAGTGTACACATTGCAATAGCTTACCGATTGATTGATTATTCAAAACTTTCTAGTAATCCAGTTATATGTGTCTGCTTTAAATTTAATTTTGTGCAAAATAACTGTAAAATAATATAAAAATAATTATAAATTTGTTCATTACACTTACCACTGCACGATACGTACTAGTATTTCCTCGTTGTTTATGATTTGTACATGTCATGATTCGTACATGTCAATGACCTTAAATAATTGTGGTCGAACGCATTATTATCCAATTAGTGTTGTTAGGTTATCAGTACTACTGTAAAATAGATGGCAATGCGAATTAATCGAGACACGAATATACATGGTGATCATCTGTAGGGGGCATGATGAGTTGGAAAAAGATAATCATTAGAGATAGACAAAAGCAACTTTTATCAATTACAATCGAAATTTCATCATACCAACGCAACAAGTGTCTTACAATTATAAAGCGGTGAAGATTAAAAAACCTAAAAGCTGTGAGAAAAGTTTATTTAAATAAAGTTACAAATTAGTTTAATCGTTGTTTTGTAACGTTGATATTTAGAACAAACAAAATATTTATTTAAAATTTAAAATTTATGTAAATTTTATTAAATTAAATTCCTCAAGTAAAATTAACGGTTACGGTTGACGATTAAGCGTCAGCTTTTCTTTAAAATGATTAGAATCCCGCTCCTTGACAAATACAAAATGGTTGGTCATTAAATAATACTTTTAAAATGACGTAGTTGGTAGTTAATGGTTTACTTTAGAGTAAATCCAAATTATTAGAATCCAAATTACTCAAAATTATGATAGATTTGCAAGAACTTTTTGACATGATGGTCCAGACTATTAATATCAACTTAGCTTGCTGTTGCCTAATCTCTGCTGTACAAGAGGCTAGTTCTGGCTTGATGTTTGAAGCCAGTTTGATCTCGCCCACCACAGACTGTTTCGCCTTAAGTTTGTTGGACTCATGTCTCTGGACGCACAATCCGCATGTTTTTCCTTCGAATTTACGTATCGCCATTGGTTTGGGCATGACTTCCCTCGAATTTCCAAAATTCTTTAGCGACAAATGTTTTGTATTTGTGAGGTCGCCCTTGAATCCAAGCTAGAGTGATCATAGAAACTGCCCAAAAGCTTGATTCTAAGTTTCGTATTCGTAGAGCTTCCATTACCTTTTCCATTAGTTTTGTGTGTAGCAGAGCTCCGCATATTTCAAGTCTTGGCAGAGAACAAATGTAGTAACGATGAAAGTAGCGTTACTTTGATTTTATTCTCCGGAGTAGTGCACCTGGCGTAAATAACTGCTGCGTAAGCTTTCTCAGATGCGTCGCAAAATTCGTGTAGACTGATTTATGATGTTGTGTGATAATTGATCCATCTGGGTATGGTGATTTCTGCTAGTGACGGTAGAGAGTTCCTGAATCTCCACTATACTGCGTAATGATTGATCCCAGGATAGCCCTGTTAACCAAATATCTTGCATCATTAACTTGGCCACTACTGTAACTGGTGCTAACCATCCTACAGGGCCGAAAAGTTTTGCACTCTCGGGTAGAATGTTGCGTTTGGTAAGTGCCTTATTAGATGATGTGAGCGTAATACGATTCCAATGTATGCCGAGAGTTTTAACTGTGTCATCAAGTTTGAATTCTGCTACTCCAATAATTCGTAGGTCCATTGGTATGGCTTGCATCAGGGCGATAAATTGAATCCACCAGTTTTGAGTAATACTTGAGTATTTGCTCAAAGCAGATGATGAGGTCATCTATATAGAAATCATTTCGCGTAATTTCTGATGGGCTTGGATATGCGATAGCTTTATCTCTGGCTAATTGTTTTAATGTCCTAATGGCTGAGTATGAGGCTGATGCTGTACCATAGATCACTGTAGTTATCTGGTATTTTTTTATTGGCTGCTCTGGTGATTTTTTTTCAACAAATCCGTTGATAATCCTGGTCGTCTTCATGAACCGAAATTTGACGGAATATCTTTTCAATATCAGCAATGTATACATATCTATGTTTCCGCTATCGTAACAATATGCTCTGCAGGTCCTGTTGAAGTGTGGGCCCATTTAAAGATATCCCTGTAGATGTTTTGGCTGATGCATCGAAAACGACCCGTAGCTTGGTTGTTGTGCTCGAGTCCTTCAGTACTACATGGTGTGGTAAGTAGTAGTGCTGGACCTATCCAACTACGGCTTCAGCTTATTTCATATGACCTAACGTTTCATATGCACCCAAAAACTGCTTATATGTTCGTCCCAAGTCTGGATTCCTTGCAAGCTGTTTTTCGACTTGCAATAGACGTGCAACGGGAGTCTTCTTTAAACAGCCTAAAGTTTTTAAGGCTAGTTACTCCCTGTCAAATGGAATCCTTACTTTGTATCTTCCATCAGCCTGACGTGAAAGGGTTTTTGTATAGAATTCTTCACATTCCCTTTCGTCTCTTCGAGTTCCCAAAATTGCTTTAGCTGCTCGTCGATCTGTGTCGAAGTTGTGACTAAGGATTGCATGACCTCCATGTTTACGTTAGGAGATGTTTTTCTAGTGATTATCCAGCCTAATTTGGTCTGTTGCGCAATTGGTTCATCTGGTGTCCCCTTTTTAAGATTAGCCATGATTATTTGATAGTAATCGGCTCCTAACAGTATGTCAACCGGACTGGGTTCATAAAATGTTGGATCTGCCCATATCAGTTGGTTTTTAGTGTGATTCCAACTTGGATTGGTTGCTGCTTCAGGTAGATTTCCGGTTATGTTTTTGAAAACCATGGCCTTTATATTTAACCTGCAGTTTGATGTGAATCTTGGACTAATTGTGAATTCAGTAGTAGACAGCGCTGTCCCGGCTGTTGTTATCCCCATGCCAGCAATGTTTACTTGTGTAGAAGTTCTTGATAACTTGAGACCATCTACAGTTTCTTCAGTAATAAATGTTGCTAGGGAGGCTGGATCAACCAGCATTCGAACTAAATGTACTCCGTTATCGGTTGCTATCGTGACAATGGCGGTTGCCAGCAAAACTCCACCTTTTAGAGTAGTGACACCTCTTTGCAACGAAGTCTTTGTTGGAGTTTCTAAGTAAGGTGAGCTCAGTAACACCTTTCACATTTATTATGGCATTTGGGCCCGTGATATTTTGGTAAACACCTTCTACATAAATCCTTTTCCCTAGCAGCCGTGGTCCTCTCTGTTATCGTCAATTTTTGGAATTCCATACAAGTGTGCAGCTCATAATCATCACCAGAATGGGCACAGCAAGATGATGGACGCGTCAGTGCAAGTCCTAGTATGAATGATAACCTTGTGTATAATTTGTCTTGATTATACAACCCGGATTAAACTCTGAACTTTACAAAACACTAGTCTAAGTCCCATACGATAGCTCAATAACGTCCGCATTTTTGTAAATGCCAGGACCAAAAAAATTGTCATCTTAACAAATTGATATTTTCAGTTGTTACGTAACGTGTGGCAACTGGCACAATCGTGATGACACCATATTTTTAGAGAACCACATTGATTCCAAAAAAAATCATAACATGCTATAGCGGATTAAATTTACAAGATGCAACTTATTATTAAGGGGAACCATCCAAATATCACATCGTCACTGGCATAAGAAAATAACTGGCACATATCAAATATTGGGGTTGCCAAATTAAATACAAAAATATTAAGAAACATTTATAGTCAACATCGATTCTTGCGATGGGTTTCCAATGCGATTTGATCATTCCAATATAGTTCACTTGTATTAGACTTATTTAACATATATTTGAATTATAAAATTAATGTAAGAAACCACACAATTCAAATTGGCATCGCTAAGCGATTTAAAGCACTGCCATACATTTGTGAAATGTTTTACTTAAGGGAGTGCTATAGCTACAGTGGTGAGTGATATACTTGTAGTAAGTATCCTGTTGAGAATTATGATAAATCGGAGCCTCTAATACATTAATCCATATAGATTATTTAGGCACACTAGTTAATGACATGATGATGTTGATTGGGCCAGGGGCACCCATATTTTATTAGCACACCAACAAAACACCAATCTGTGAAACCTCCAAATGAATTAGGGCACTAATGCTCAAAAGCCAAAGCAGATATCTATAGCGTTTGTGAGTGAAATGATAAATGTTAAAAGGTTGTTTTGGTTATAGGCAATACCTATATATTGCTAGCCCTCAGTCATAGCAATGACTATAACCTGTAACCTAAATATAGGCCGCGTAAAAGTAATTTTAAAAATCTGTACTTAAACCAATTTTTACTGTAGTAAAGCATATGCCTGTGACTCACTACAAAAATAACAATTCTCAATCCTTTGAATTTTTTGAAAAATTTTCAACAATTATCATACATTATATTTGGAATAAAATATTTTGATACGAAGTCTCTTGTATAACACAAAACAAGAGCCCGCAGGAGAAATAAAATAACTGTTATAATTTTAACACAATTTTATGTGTCTTCGCTACAAAAATCAATAAAATAATTACAAATACAAACA
Organism: Nephrotoma guestfalica; assembly: GCA_963691935.1. Classification (NCBI taxonomy): domain Eukaryota; kingdom Metazoa; phylum Arthropoda; class Insecta; order Diptera; family Tipulidae; genus Nephrotoma; species Nephrotoma guestfalica. The sequence continues at coordinate 4,852,120 of OY829916.1, read as the reverse complement.
AGAGATGTCGCGAGCATTTAGTAAAGAGAAAAATTTAAAATAAAAGTTGCTATGATTACTTAGAGATGTCATTCCCACAACAAAATAACTTTGTTGTAGAGACATCTAGCAAAAATTAAATAAAACTTTAGTTAGGAAATCCACTCAAATTAAGCTTTTTTATAGTCAAAAAAAATCGAACGAAAATATATTATTTATAATTATCGACAGAAAATTGATGGACCTCCCCCTCACTATGCACAAGTAGTGAACACCTGAACGTAAATATACGTCATAATACGTCACACATAATACCCGTAACTCAATATTTCGTTGGCACCTAAGTGATCGTTAGGCATACAAATTATTACCCTGTGTTTACCGAATGGATATTCATGAATGTTATTTGAACCTAGCATTTCAGGAACGATTGTTATTATTAGTTGATGGTAAACGGTTGCCACTTCCAATTTCTGTATTATACCAATTTTGAATTTGGTTCTTTGAGATTGAAGAGCCATGTCAACGGCTTGTGGTCCGTTACGATTTAGAAATTTAGTAGAGTAATTTTGTTCCGTTACCGTTAAGGTTCTGGATGCATATTGCAACAACTCCTTGCAATATTCAAAACAATGTAAATGCCTTGTATCAAAGATGATTTGTTTGCCTTTGTGGCGTTTTCACATCTTGTATCATAGCTGCATCATTTAAATTAACTAAACTTGGCTAGCACGTGAATGGTTAGTTGGGTATAAACCAACTCTATGTAAAATTTTCGATCATAACAAGCCAGAAAAAACAACAAAACATAGTCTTGGGGTTTTCAGTTTTATTACGAGTCAGCTAAAAAATATAAATACTAGAAATTTGAATTGCCGAAACCCGGCATTAAACCGGCCGCTTTCAACACATCATCAGAGACCGCGGTGAACATCTTAATTAATGTGTCTTTGCACCGATTGATCATCGGAGAAAAACTTAAACAACATTTTAAGTACCCAAGTAATTATTTAAGGTGCTAGCAAATAAATCATTCTAAAAAATAAGTGTTTTTATCTTAAATGTATTTATATAAATTTTCGATCTTATTCCTCATTTTTGCTTTTTTGTTTCGGCACGTTGTACAAGGTGTAAATGATCCACCAACTACTCTTTTACCGACGAGCAAGGCAGACTTGACATACGCATCAGGCAGCGTTTTAGTGGTGAAGTCCAATGTATCGATAACGACCACTCAACTGGCTGGACTCATCAATGATGCTATTGTCGGAGCTGTCTCAAGGGTAAGTGTAAATTCATCTTATACACCAGAGACATAGCAAGCAAATACTAATTTGCCTGCCAGTGCGGGAATGATTGCTCGAGTGGCTTTTAAGTCCTCACAGCCACTTCACACACAAACCCCTAACGTTTGGTTTGAAATACTCGAGCAGCAATTCACGGTGGCAGATCTTACGGTCGAAACAACTAAATATGTTCATGCGGTGGGAGCGCTGGACGCACGACTCCATGACTCCGTTATGCATTTCATTACTAGCCCAAGTGGTAATACAGCTTATACTACGTACAAAGCTGAGGTGATCCGGGTCCTTGGCGACTCAAAGAAAACGAAACTTAACATTTGAAAACGACGTCTCTCTGTCAGTCCTGGCAGAACGGGCTGACAACGTGCATGAAACTATAACTCAAGCACAAATAAATTCTATTCAGACTTTTGCCTCCTGATCTACTAATCCACTCAACTCTTTCGATGGATAAAAAACTTTCGGAATTCAAAAAAACATTGTTATCGGAGATTGCGGAAATCTTTAATCTCAAAATTCTAGATCACGATCCAATTCAAATTCACAAAGTCGTAACAATTCTCGATCAAACTCTAAAACTAACAAATTCACGGAAAAACTTGCCAAATTCTCGAAATTACTTCAATCCATTTTATGGTGAACTTTCAGCCGAAAATAATCTCATCTGTCTCTATCATCACCATTTCGGCACAACGGCGTTTAAATGTAAACCAAATTGCAAATTTGTATAAAATAAGTTAGCCGGTAACAATGTTCCAAAAAAATAAACTGTCTTTCACAATTGGCGGTGTGCAATGACGTAACTAAAACTAACTGCCTTTTAATCTACGAAAATTTTCTTCAGACGCATTTTTAATAGATACAGGTGCAGATGTCTCAGTCTTGCCAGCTCGTTTTGTTCGGAATCCAAGGATCGATTCATTATTCGCAGGTAGGTTGCAGCGAACGGTTCTTCGGTAAACGTGTACATGACTAAATTATTAAGAGTTGACATCGGATTGCGCCGTGAATTCTCCTGGGAGTTCATCGTTGGTGACGTGTCGATGCCTATCATCGGTTCGGATTTTTTGGACGAAAACTGGGTTGCTAGTTGATAAACAGAGACAGAGGCTCGTAGACCCGTTAACCTCCCAGTATACAAATGATAACCCTTCCTCCTACGATATTACTACTGTATCTAGGATCGACATGTCAGCAACGGATCCGGGAGTTTTCAACTTGATTTCAAAATTTGTAACTATATTATTCAAGGCAACATTAATATTGACAATACAAAACATAACGTGATTCACAAAATTAAGACGTACGGACCACCGGTTGCATGCAAACCACGACGACTAGCATCGGACAAATTCATCATTGCGAAGACAGAATTCGAAAATATGATGAAATTCGGTAGTAGCAGTCCTTGGTCCAGCCCGTTACACTTAGTAGCTAAAAAGAATGGAGGGTGGAGTCCGTGTGGAGACTATCGAGCACTAAATAAACTCACGATTCTAGACAGGTATCCGATTACACATCTCCAAGACTTTACAAAAGAACTCGAGGGCTTCACTTTACAACGTTAGACCTTGTCCAGGCCTACCACCAAATTCCTATTGAACCGACTGACATTCCAAAAACAGCAATTTCGACACCTTTCACACTATATGAATTTTGTAGAATGGACGACGTGCTATTTTTACTAAATTAGAAGAACATGGACTTGTTGTAAACGTTGACAAATGCGTTTTCGCAAAAAACCGAAATTATCTTTTTAGGCCATTTCACGGGTTCAAGTCATCAAAAATTTCGAACGACCACAGACTGTTAAACACCTGAAACGCTTTTTAGGCATGATAAACTTTTATAGACGCTTCATTCCACGTGCTGCTGCTGACCATGAATTGTTGAACCACTACCCAAAAGGTTACACTAAGAACAGTCGAGTTCCAATACAATGGTCAACTGAAGCTATCGAATCGTTCGATAACTGTAAAAATACACTTACAGATGCTGCACCTCTGGCCATCGTGGTTGATGTTTCTGATACGGCGATCGGAACAGTGGTTCAGCAGTTCATATCAGAGACTTGGCAACCACTCGGTTTCTTTTCCTTAGCAGGGTCCCAATGATACGCAAAACAGATACAGTGCTGATGATCGTGAACTTCTCGCGGCTTATTCGAGGATCAAACACTTTCGACATGTTCTCGTAGGTCGTACATTCACGCTTTACACCGATCATAAACCACTTGTCTACGCTTTTAATCAGAAACTCGAAAAACCATCTCAATTCACGACTGATATTCAGCACATCTCTGGACTGGATAACGTTGTCGCAAATGCATTTTCATGTATTAATCAAATTTCTATTCCCGAAAGTATTGATTATGCTATCATCGCAGATGCTCAGACCAATGACGAAGAACTTCAACAAATTTTAAGCAGTAACTCTGTTCTCAAATTCGAGAAATTTCCCGTTTCTTTCAGTTCGAAAAAAATGGTTTATTGTGATATTTCTACTACTACAAGTTTTCGATGCTTTTCATAATCTTTCTCATCGTGGCGTCAAAGCTTCTATCAAACTTTTGACTCAGAATGTCATCTGGTCATCAATTAAAAAAGACGCTCAGACGATGGTTCAAAGTTGTGTTGCTTGCCAAAAGGCTAAAGTCTCGCGACACACAAAATCTCCGCTTAGTATTTATAAATTACCCGCTCAACGTTTTTCGATTATTCATCTCGATATCATTGGTCCATTACCAGTTTCTAATAATCAACGGTATAGTGTCAGATTGATTGATACACGCACTGGCCCATGGTGGTTCCAGTTCCGGATATAACTGCTGCAACAGTCGCTTTCGCTGTCTACCCGCTTTGGATAGCTGGCTCTAGTGTTCCAGAGTTCATCGTCCCGGACCAAGGCATGCAATTCGAGTTACAACTTTTTCACGAACTGGTGTACTTCTCGGGTTTGAGCGCAGGAGAACAACAAGTTACAATCCAAAATGTAATGGCATGATCGAAAGATGGCATCGTGTCGTCAAATCTGCCATTACGTGCTACGACCGAACTGATTGAGCTTCGTGTTCTTCCTTCAATCTTACTAGGACTACGAACGACTTACACTGCCGAACTAAAAGCTACTCCAGCCGAACTTGTTTACGGATGTACGACTCGAGTTCTTGCAACATTTTTAGATACTACGAACGATCAAATTTTACAATGAAATGATGAAAATTGTCCTGTACCGGCTTCTCGACATACTACGGACAAAATTATCATTAGTAAAGATCTGCTGACTTGCTCGCACGTTGTCTTACGGACCGACGCAGAACGCAGATTGCTGCAACCACCATATACTATGAACCGTATTTGGTTATCGACCGTACAGAAAAATTTTACACTTTGGATCTGAACGGACGACACGCCAAAATTTACATCGACCGACTAAACCGTGTTACTCGGACAATCAATCACAAATTAGGGACGCACCAACTACACAGACTGGATTACTTTTACCAACTCACGAACCAAAACTCATTATTTCAGCTGACGGACCTAAATTACCTACCGTGGAGTCGAAAGTTCACAAACATGTTCGTTTCGATCTTCTTTGATCTAAACCTGCAACAACTACAAGGGCGGGTCGTGTATACAAACCTCCTACCAGAAACTTGCTTAATCGATAGATCTTTGATCTCTCTGGGGGGAGGGTTTGTGGCGTTTTCACATCATAAATGCATCATTTATATTACTTGGCGATCATAACAAGCCAGAAAAAAACAACAAAAAATAATTTTGTGGTTTTTAGTTTTTTCATGAGTCCGTTAAAAAATATAAATACTAGAAATCTTAATTGCTGATATAAAATTTGAATAATAGTCAAAAATAAAATAATATTAAAATATAAATAAAGTGCCTTCTAGTTTATAACTTTCAAACGAATCTTGGTGATGCTGTTTCAAACCCCTCAAAACCCATACCATACACAACTAAACTTTTTCTCAAGCGTTCCGTTAATGGTTTAGCAATCTCAGAGAAGTTCTTCATAAACATACACTTTGATTTTTCAGGGTTGGGAACATTGTGGAATTTCCCAATGTGGAAATTCCGATTCGTCTATTTGAACTTTTAGATTAGCCTTTCTTAATTTTTTGAACACTTGCTTTAAGTTTTCGATGTGTTCTTGGTGTGACGTCGAGATCCATGTATTTATAGAGGATATTGGTGATGTTTGGTAGAGAGTATCGATCTTAAATAATCTTCTCATTTAACTTGCGTCATAGTCGATTACTAATCACCACTTAACTTTTACGGTTTTTTGACCTCCTCTTTGCGAACAAGATTATATCCATAACTTTTGGTAAAGAGGGGTTTGTCTGAAAGAGGATTTATTTCATATTTTACAGTATTTGTAAAAGACAGACGTTGTTCTGTTCTGAGAAATATTTCTTCATATTGATGGCCGTCTTTTCTTCTGTGTTAAGGTATTCTGTTCTAGTGAAATTAGATACAGTTTCATCACGAATCGACGTACCGCAGTTCTAATCGAATTCTGCTCGATATGCTTTCTTGGATAATTCGGCTTTGGTCGGTTGCTCCATCACAAAAGTATGAGATTTCTTACCGTAATTTACAACTTTACCGGAATCATTAAGTTGTCGTTTATAATTGTCGGGCTGATGTATATATCCCCATTTTCTACATCAACCGGAAACACAGCGGTAAGCTTGCTTCTGGGTAGTATAGTGGCTTACACTGAGTTGAGAATTAATTAAGCTTCAATAATAGTGGGATTTTGACCTTATCGGTTTTAAGGACAGATTTAGCAAGGTCTAAGGTTACACTTAATTGTTGCATCGTATCCAATCCTATTTATTAAACCATCAAAGTATTTATGGTATATGAACAGAAGAAATTCAATAGTTTCTCTTGTTTTAAATTCCATGAGTCCTGGGATAACGACTTTTTTAGACTCATCCCCGGGATGGGAGGCTCCTGGATGAAAATTGTTATCATCCACCTCATCTTAGTCTAGGAGAGAGTCCAAGCGGAGTCTTGGGGGAGCCATCCTTTGTTGAAGTATTGGTGGACCGATAGGCTGATTATTCCGTGCAGAATTTTTGGTACTGTTCTTTGTGGAACAGTCCATTTTTTCATGTAGGCCATGTCATGTTCTTTGAGGTAATTCGTAAATGCCTCCGTAAGGTTATTGGGCTGCATAGCATCACGCATCGATGTAATTTATAATTGTGCATTGACTGTCAATTATTCGAGCAAAGTATTTTTCTATGGTGTCATAGTGTGTTATTAAATTGTCTTTTATATGGGACTCCCAATCTAATGGTGTGCCATACATTGTCAGAACTTTGTTGACCTCGGCCACGATTTCGTTTCTAATTGCGCTGAGGTATATTTTAGAGCAAGGATAAGCATCGATCGCATTGCACAATTTCAAAATTATTTCAACATTCTCCATAAATTCATATAAAGTGTGCCTACTACCTTCATAACGCGGTAGATCTTTTATCGCGTCGGGAATTCGACGACTTTTAAATAAATCATTAACACAATTGTCACTATGTTCTTCACCGTTATTGAGTGACATTGTTTTCTTTTGAATATCTTAAAATTTAAAAATTTGATCACTATTTTTATTATGAATGTTATCATGCTGTTCACTTAGAAGAAAAAGCGAGGGGAAAATCATCAGTTATAGTGAAAAAGAATGTCAAACACTATGGAGAACCTGGTATCGAAGAAGAAAGTATGCGAGTTAAAACCATAAAAGTTGGAACTCATAATAATAATGAAAACAGTATTTCCTCTGTCTACTGCACTACACGCTACAATCTAAACAAAGAAGATTATAGAAGACTCTTTAGATCGCTAGGATCCAATTTTATTATTGGTGGTGACTTTAATGCAAAAAACACCTATTGGGGATCAAGACTTACAATCCGTAAAGGAAAAGAGCTTTTCGAAGCAGGTAGGCGTAAACAACTGTGACTCCCATTCTGGAGGTAAACTAAAATATTGGTCTGCTGAAATACATAAAATACCAGATCTCATTGAGTTGCATCCTATGTAACGAAAAGGTTTTTCGAGGACTACATGTATCTCGAACATAGCGAGGGGATATATTCTGACCATTCGCCTGTTATCATGACACTCAGCACAATGATAATTAATAAGGACAACTTGCCTAAGCTAACAAATAATAAAACAGACTGGGACCTATTCCAAGAACTAATTGAACAGCAAATAAACCTTCAATTGCCAATTAAAATATCGGTGCAATTGGAAGACGAACTGGAGGTACTTAACAGCACTATTCAACAAGCAGCATGGGAAAGTTCTCCTACTAAAGATACCGAATCTCGTAGGAATCAAAATTATCCTCTTGAAGTAGTGGAATAAGTTAGAGAGAAACGGAAGGCACGAAAGACCTGGCAAAGGACACCCGCCTCAGAAAACAAACAAATCCTCAATTATCTGTGCAATAAACTGAAACAAATTATATACGAAATTAAGATCGAAACGACCAACAAGTACTTAAGTGGTCTCACCGAACATAACGACACTGATTACTCTCTTTGGAGGAAGGAACCTGGATCAAAAGTGACAAGCAAAAAGCTACTTTATTTACGGCTCACTTGGAAGAAACCTTTCAACCGTTACCTAGACAAACTGCAGATGAAAACATAACAAGAATTAACAACATTTATAACCATAATATACGATCTGTAACATTACAGGAATTGAAAGATGAGATCAAGTACAATTTAAATGCGAAAAAGCTCCAGGTTATGATTTAATTGCTGGCCAAGTCGTAAAAACCATTCCCGAAAGGGATTACGAAAATTGATTCAAATAATCAATGCTGCCTTCAGGTGAAAATATGTCCCACGACAGTGGAAGATTGCTGAAGTAATTATGATACCTAAACCAGGCAAACCAGTAAACGTCAAAAAAAAACGTACAGGTCGATTTCACGACTACTTGTCATTTCAAAATTATTTAAAAAATTACTGCTCAAGAGGCTCAAGCCAATAATAGAAGAACGAAATTTAATCCCACCACACCAATTTGGATTTAGGGAAAATCACTCTACGATAGAACAAGTTCACAGAATAACGGACATAAAAGAAGACGCACTTAAGAAAAATAAAATATGCTCTAGCATCTTCTTAGATGTAACACAAGCTTTCGGCAAAGTTTGGCACCATTGACTTGAATTTAAATTGCATCGAGATCTACCTAAGCAGTTCTATCAAATTCTCAAATCTAACATTGCAGATCGGCATTTCCGTGTAAAATACAACGGAGAGTACTTTGAACTAAAGAGAATAGCAGCAGGCATACCACAAGGTAGCGTACTAGGTCCAATATTGTACATCATGTACACCAGTGATATGTCAAATATAGAAAGTTCTACCATTGCAACATTTGCAGATGATACAGCTATTCTGGCAACTGGAAAGAGTAAGCAACGACAAAACTTCAACAAGTAACCAACTCAGTGAGTAGCTGGACAAAGAAATGGCGCATTAGCCTAAACGAAGCAAAATCGGTTCACGTAAACTTCACAAACCAAATAGTTAACTGGATTCCAATAGAACTTAATTCAAGGCAGGTTCCAAATGCAAATATAGCCAAATACCTTGGCATGACTCTCGATTGCAAGCTTAGATGGAATTAATCATGAAATATAGGAAAATGTTTTGGCTAATATGTAGAAATTCTGAGCTTACAATACACAATTAATTGCTATTATATCGGCAAATACTTAAACCAGTATGGACCTTTAGTATTCAACTTTGGGGTTGAACCAAGAAGACAAATACACAAATGATACAATGTTTTCAAAACAAAGTGCTGCGTGGCATAGTCAACGCATCATGGTACATCAGAAATGATAACCCACATAGGGAATTAAACATGGAATATGTCAGTGAAGAAATAAAAAAACATGCAAAGAAACACATTCAGCGGATGTCTCGGCACCAAAATGCAGACATGCGAAGTTTCTTGGACACCACCAATGCAGTAAGAAGACTTCAGAGGCAGAAACCTTTACAATTGGCCAGTTGTATTTAATTAGGACAGAGAAATATAATAAATTATGTAAATTCAAACAGGAGTAACCATTGGGTTACTGCCCGTCAAATCTGAATCTTTATTTAAGAAAGAAAACAATGTAGAGAATGTAGACAATGTCGAAAATTATTGTTTCTGTTAGCAGTAAGCAAATTTTGCTGAATGCCTTTGTTAATGGAACCATTTCGCTTCATTTCTACCTCACATTAAAAAATATTCGAACCTAAATTTTAAAATGGCAATGATGTACTCCTATATGTATATAATATGTGGTGCGCTATTCTCAAATTAAACTACTTCGAGCTACGGAACGTCAATGAACAAAACCATCGCCACGCAATAAATTGTCCAAGCACAAATTTATGGAAGGATTAATTCGAGCTATCAATCACACTGCATAAGTTTTATTCCGAAACAACCAGTCAAATGCCCTAATATTTATATGTAGCTTGTAAATCCAACAGGTAATGAAATTCATTGAACACAGAACCCATTCGTGTGGCCGCCGAATCTGCATGCCGCCATTTTGCTTAAGAAATGGATGGAACTTGGGTAATGAAGGTGGATACAGTATTCGTTTCGAATAAGTACGTGGCAGTCGGCATTACACAGATAATATCTATCATGACCGCGAATTTAGAATCGTACGATTTAGAACTATAATTAAAACTTCTAATTATTTCAAAACGCTAATATCTACTGGTTTTCTTTATTATACTCGAAGTGGATTACATTTAAGTTAAGGAAGCTACCGGTGGTGTACGATTATTTACCAACATGCAAATCACGTACGCTAATTAACCGAGTGATACACGAGAAATAATTATTGGGCCAAATTCAACAAATAGGCGTAAACACATATAATTCAAACATTTAATAATTGCATAATTCGTGTTATTGGTCCTAGATACGAAAAAAAAAATTAATTTACGAATGGAAATGGAACCGATTATGGTTGTCCCAATAAAAGCATCGGTTAATCAAATTGTCAGTTGAGACGGTATACAGGGCCTGACAAATGATTTATACTACAATTCCGTAAATTCAACGGATACCGCCCAAGTGCACGCAAGTACTTTAAAATCATTAGAAATTTGTCTTGGACAGCGAGAAGTATACTAATAAAATTGGATACAATTTTAATTACATCGCCAGTGATAGTTTGAGCTTGTTACAAGTGCATTTTCAATGAGCAGAAATCAAGTTTAGAACACAGTTGTCGATGGCAATACTCGTACAATATTGCGCACAGCTCGTATAATAGCGTACCGAAACAATTAGAAGATTAGGTAAATAAGAAAGTGTCGAAAATTCTAAACAGCTCGAAGCCGAACAAACAGTCCATTAAATAAATTTTTCCGCAAAGATTCAAAACTAATGTTTCGATTTGAATTACCAGAGTCATTTGAAGCGGGTGGTTTTTGATTTATTGCTATTTTTAATTTTGCAATTTCAAAATGAACTTTTTGGCAGTTTAGTTTAGTTCGAGTATTTTTTCGAAATTATTATGTTTTCGAACAGAAATGTCCGAATGTTGGCATCTAAAAGCGGTAAAAAATTAAATTTCTCTGATAAGAGAAAAAAGCTACTCTATGTAATGAATGTAATATAACATTGGCATTACAAATAAAAAATTTGAAAATGATGTAGATTTTACAATCTGCTAACTATAATTTTCATTAAATCGAAACCTGCTTACTGCAGAATAATACATGTTTATGTGATTTCACTGAAACAAACTCTGCTATCTAATATTTATTTTCATCAGGAGAGACAATGGGCGCTTTCAGTTCCCCTAACATGATTAGTGAAATCATAGCCAATTGAATTTGAAAATTTCATGATGCTAGACATTTTCATAACGTTGGCCGCGATTTTACTCAACGTGTTCTTAACTGTTAGATTGCATAATGGTCAGGATTTGGTACAAGGAATATGTTTATCAAAACTATTGGTCTAAGTCGATTTACAGTGGAAATGAATGATTCCAAAATCGGAAAAAACCAAAAACGTAAACACAGGCACTCCCGTGTCAAATCTTTTCCTGGAGAAAAAGAGTTCTTGATCAATTTTTTGAACAATTTGCCAAAATAATTTTCCATTATGTCAGAAATGACACGAACAAATTGAATTTGGATCAACATTTCGTCGTTTTAAACCAAAACTAGAAGCAATATCTTGGAATTAACGCATTCACAGAATTTTTCAAAGACAAAAATCTAGCCTATTCACTTCTAAGAAGGTTCGGTGCGACATATGAATTGAGTATGAAAATAAATAAATGTCGATGAGAGTCAGTGGAAGAAAGACGTTGAAAGTAAGGATGCAAGGAGCGCGTGAAATTAGCATTTAAATGATAAGGCAAAAGCTTTACTGCGTTAAATGCTACATATCAAGCTACCTCTTACTGGTTCACTAAAATTGATTGTGAATTATCAGCCTCCACATTTGTTTCCTGTGTTATACACTATCTAGGAAGGCATTGCTTTACAGAAAATCCTCCAATATTTCAGATGGCTGTATATGTCAAAATCGCAATATTACTTTGGCAAATGCTACACTAAACTTCGCTAACATGCATGGAGTGCACAAAACCAACCAATAACACATATATGTCTTACAAAAGGGCAAACTCAAATGGAATGCGGTTCCGTACGTAGTTGCATTGAAAGGAAGTTTAAAAATAGAATTTCCAAGTGATTACGTTAAAGCATCCAAAGACGCTATACAATCGTGAATTTTTCAAATGTTTCACTGGCTCAGAATCTCAACGCTATACCACAAACCGATCAAGCAGAGATGCGACAGAGATAAAAGCTATTTTGTAGGGTTCAATTAAATTTTAATGATTCATTTCAAGGCCTCCCAACGAGATGCAGAAACATGGCATATCCAGGATTTAAAATCTGTAATATCACAGGATTGTCATTCGTTTTATGATTTATTTTCACATACTCGGGAAGGTGATGTTGAGAGAGATGAAGAATCGGACATGATTGAACCTCCCGTGAAAAATCTAAACAAAAAAACCAGTAATTTTCAGTTCGGTTTTGAAACAATTACAGAATAATTATGTTATAGATTTTTAATAAGATTATTTGAAATAAAATGATTCTTTAAGTTCTTAATTTAAAAATAAAGAAGGAATAGGAGTTGAATTTTGGGAACTATTAAATTATAAATGCACCCTTACCATAAGTCCGTGACGGTGACCACTACTACGGACATCAATAAACCATTGATTAGCGCACTTACAATATAGTCACTTTATTTAAATGGTACGAGCACTTTTAAATCCGAATATAGGTGATAATTCCACTCGCGCAAACTTTAACGACTATTTCGAATTTATTTAAATCGCGTAAACATTTATTTTATTTTAGGACTTATTAATTAATAATTTATTATATTTTGAAATTTTGCGAAACATTTTTAGTTCACGAACTATTATAAAAACAAGATTTATATCTTTTCTTTATTTTTATTCAATTTTATTTTATTTATATTAATTTTAATACATCTAGGTGATGTTAAGTTTGGTTTCGAACTAATGAATCTTGAATTATTTAATTTAAAAAATTCGGTCGTCTCATCAGGAGACTGCAGTGACCCAACTACAAAAATATTGAAAATACTTTGCACTTACATACAAAGTATAATCTCAATGCCTTAGCGAATTATTATGTCTCGCTGCGCAATTGTCAACCTCTTCGTAACCTTGAATTTTATTCTATTTGACGCATACATGCGATTTCTATATGAAATTTGGGTTATTCTGGGTGATAGCCAGATATTGTTTTTACATCTAGGTGAGGTTACCAAGACGTTGGAAGTTTGGTTTCGTTACTTCTTACGAAGCGCATAAAAACCTAAGATTTTTTCAAAAACCAATCTACTCCATGCTAATACCCTCCATAATGAGCTCTAGCTCATTTATTATAGAGGGTACTGCAAGACGTGGATACACACTTATATATAATACACATTCAAGCGCGCCACGCTAAATAACACGCTTTGAAAGATTTAAGCGATGATTTCTTTTTGTATTTAAAGATCTGCACAGGTTTATAGGGGGAAGTAATTGGTAGTTTGAATAATGGGACCTGCTGAACAATAATTTATTAAATAAATAGGGAGGTTGCTTAGTTTTGAGAAGCTTAAAAATAAAAAGATATACACGAAGTTCATAAAAGTCACCTAAGCTACAGCCAACAATCAAATTCAAAAAGAGAGGATTGTGATCATATTTCCTAATAATAAAAATGAAGCGAGTACCAACATTGAAACAACTTTGAAGAACACTCATATTCTCTATATTCACCATATAGACAGTGAACCCCACAGGTTTATACAAACAACTTAGAATTCCAAAAACCGTTTTGCATGCCCTTATCAAATGGTTACTCCAAGTAAAGGTTTTATTGAGAATTAACCCTAAATTGCTAACTGTATTGGAGAATGGAATTAACGAATCACTGAGAAAAATTCAAGGTAAGGAGGAAGTATCTATAGATTTTTTATAAATTATAATGGACTGTGATTTACTAGCATAAGAGCGAGTCGGTTAGATAATGGACAATTATAAATGTTTGCCAAATCATCTTTAATAAGAGAAATAGTAGAGTTAATGGAATCATTATAGCAAATATATGAAAAGAAAAATGGCGAATCGAACATACAACGTCATTAATTTACATAGGGAATAGTAAGAAGTCAAAAAAAAGAGTTGTTATAAAAGACTGCCTGAAAACGACCCGAAATATAGTTTAAAATTAAAATTCAAAATAAGCTTATTAAACAAAATTTGGTGATTAATTGAATCGAACGCTGTAGAAAAATCCAACAGAGTAAGACAAGCGATTTCTCTTTTACGCATACTACGACGAATATCATCACAAACATTCAGTAAAGTGGCAGTACCGCGGAACCTTCTAGAATCCGATTGAAGAAGACTAAGCAAATTAAGGCTATCGATAAATTAGATGGAATTTGTTTTTTAGTACCTTGGGTAGAGAACTTAAAATGCTAATAGGGTGGAAATGGGAAAGCTCAGAAGGATTGCTAATTTTAGGAATAGGAATAATTTTATTCAGTTTCCTCTGTGTGGGATATGAAGAGGTTGTTAAAATAAAATTGAAAATATGTAACAAGTTAAAACTACCACCCTATTTCAAGATTGCTTATAAGCTAGATAAAACGCTAGATAAAGAATTAGGGCTCATTTTCCAAAGATATATTTGGAAAAAGGAACAGAAATAGTATTCAAAATCAAATTAAATACAGTTATTTTGTGAACCACACTAATCATTTTGAGCATTAGAGCTCATTTATAATAAGATGTGCGGCCTTTAATAATTTGTTTCTTCGTTATTTTTTCCTTCTTAAGAATTGCACTGTTGCTTGCCAAATCTTATCTCATTCTCAAATGGCATGGTAGCAAACTGGGTGGTAGCCCCGCACAGATCCACGCAGGATATTCTTACGTTGAAGATATAAAATGAACGGTTTATAAAATAATTTTATAAAATTTAAATTCAGAGAAAACGAAAAAGCAAGTCCGATTTGACTAGAAAGTGGTCATATTTAGGATATCTAGGTCTAAAATAAACAGTAGTGTGAGGAACACAATTATTAAATACATAATTAATAGAGGAATTGCAATAGTCTATTTGATCAATAAAAGAACTAAGAGAAAAAATATTGCCACAATGAATAGAGCTCCAAATTGATGAAAAGTGAGATTCAGCAATTTTCGAAAAATCTCGAAGGCTAAAATTTTTAGGTTTAGGGTGAGAGTCACAATTAACAGAAAAAACAAGATCATGAAGAGAGCCGATGCCAAGTGACAATTGATTGAAAAAACAAATAGAATAATCAACAGAAGCGACAACGTTATCAATGTGAGAATAAGAACCACCACTATTTGAATGAAAGTAACTGGGCGCTACAGTATTATAGACCGAAAAATTAATGCTAATTAAGATATTTAAATAGCTACGAGAAAATAAGGTCTCTTGAGAAATATTAAAATAGAAATCACCCGAGATGAAAAGCTCATCATACCGTCAGGAAAATTAACTAAAAAGACACACCTTCGACCTCTTGCTCGTTAGGTGGTTTATAAACCACATCCAAAAGAAATTTCCGCTTATTTATGAAGCCATTTATAAAAAGAAACTCAAAGTCAGAAACGAGCCTGTGAGAAACTGAGGGGGGACCGGTACAACATTGCACTAATGCCACTAATAGCCAACGCGGAATTGGGAATATTAAACGGTAAAAGCGTTTCCGAGAAACAGATGATATCAGCTGGAGCCCCACTAAAAATATGACGAGGCTCGTCAATATTTGAATTCAGACCCTGAACGTTTAAGCTAATTACATTAAACAAGCTGGGCCTAGTCCTAATACTTGAATGTGACGTATAGATGCCCAGCTCATGTTACATCTGCTCTAACGGAATACTACCCTAACATCAGTAGTATGAATACCGTGCAAATTTCAGCCAAATTTATAAACCTGCCGTCAACTTTGATGTCGATACCTCTGTTGGATAACACATTCTATCTAACCTTTACCAAAGCTGATAAACAATTAATCTCCCAGCTTAAGATACCAGAATCTAGTAAAGTTATGACTATCAACGAAGCACAAGGATTAACCTCACCAAATGTGATATGTATAAGAATCAATTCTCAACCACTTGGGCTGCCCGATAGTGTACCCTATGCCATAGTTGCAATGTCAAGACCCACCAAATCATTTAGATATTTTTCACCAGTGGCTAATGATAGACTGCACAACAAAATGGCATCAAAAGCATCTAATTTCTATAACTTCGTTTTAAAATCAAACTACCTAATCTATGTAATTTGTGAATCTTCGTTAAAACCCGGCATAATGAGCAGTGAATTTTTTGGCCATGATTACGTTGTCCACAGATGCGATCGGTCTCCCGAAACTAGCTCAAAGAAATCGGGTGGTGGCATACTGATAGCAGTACATTCTAAACTCTGGAATGCTCCAGTAACTTTAGCCCCATCGAGAGTCGAACAAATTGGTGTAAAAATCAAAATTAACCAAACCAATCTATTCATTTACGCAGTTAGAAAACCATCATCAAGTTGATGTAACGTACACGGATTTCAGTAAAGCGTTTGATTCCATCTGCCATCAAAAAGCACTCCGCAGTTTATTCGCATTTGGGTTTTCACTCGATTACATAAATTGTTTCAAGTCGTATCTATCAAACCGGCGACAATTTGTAATAATGGGAAACGAGAAATCAAACGTTATTAAAGTGGCCGTGGATATTTATTGTTTTTATAGATCAAATAACCGAGATAATCCAAAACTCAAACGTGCTCATATTTGCTGATGACGTGAAAATTTTTCGAACTGTAAATGGAATGCTAGATACGAAGAAACTTCAAGAGGACATCGATAGATTAAGTGAGTGGTGTGATCGAAACTCGCTTTACTTAAATATTAAAAAATGCAAGATCATGTCTTTCCATCGTAAGAGAAATCCGCTAATTACTTCCTACAAAGTCAACAACGAAGTATTGCAAAGAGTTAATGAGATCATAGATCTAGGTGTTACATTTGTCGAGAATGCTAGTTTCAATAAGCATATTGAAAATTGTATTGCCATGTTTGGATTTGTTAAAAGGTGGACAGGGGAATTTCAATTTTCAAAAGAATTGAAAGCATTCAAAAGAAGTTTCTAATTTTCTTGTTTAAAAAAGTGACTGGAATTACGACCACAATTTACCATTCCACGAAAATTTGGCTCGGTTACCTCCATACTCAACAAGATGCACGGATTACAAAATATGCACGCTTGAAAATAGACGACTTCTCTTAGGTGCGGCTTTCATTGGAAACGTTTTGCTTGGTCACATTGATTCAGCATACATTTTGGAAAACATATCAATTCATGTGCCTTGCAGAACATTTCGAAATCATGAATTTTTAGCACTTGAACACCATTCCACAAACTATGGAGAAAATAACCCCATTAATAGGTCGTCTAAATCGTTCAACATCGTCGACGACCTATTTGGCTTCAATTTATCAAAGGACAAGTTCAAAAATATACTTAAGAATTATTTTTTAAATTTTTAATTGTTAAATCAAGATTTGATTTATATATTTCTGTGTTTTAATTTTCTTTATTTTATTTTTTTTTAATATTTTTGTTTTAAATTAAACTCTGAAATCATACATGTAAATCACAGAATAGATTTCTTTAAATAAATAAACAAATAAACTCCGAAGCATGCACTTTAACAAAACCGAGAGTAAAGAAAAACTCTCGGTATGCGTCACAAATCGTAGCGCCCTTCATCTAAAAGGAAATAAATAAAAAAAGCCAAATAATACCGGCAATAGAAACTAGATTAGAGGAACAATACTTATATAATAATAAAATTCTGCAAACCATAATCTAGGAAAAAGCCAGGAAAGAACCTCAAAATTTTTATTTAGCAAAATTTAATGCAAAAAATTAAATTGCCTGTTTTCGAAAAAAATAAACACACGCGCAAACAAGGCTTAATTATCTGACACTCATTGGTGGATTATACCTAATATCTGCAACACGGTATCGTCACAATAAGCGGATACAGCTGGCACAGGATTCGCATCTACTTGATAGTTCGGATAGCTTCCTCTATATTTTGTACGAACGTCACTTGCGATTTCAGTGCAGTACCCCGTATATGAATATTTTTAATACTAATTTAGTAAAAGTGGATTTACTGTAATTAAATAATGAAAACTATAGACATTTAGTTAGCAGTTCAACAAACAAACGCGGTTTTCTAAGGAAAAGACTACTAAATCGAATTCTGCGTTAATCGGAGAGTAAAATTCAAAGTTTTCTTTCAGATTTTTTGGTCGAAATTCAATCATTTCTACGTTTTCGAAATAATATGTCAGTGGTGTCAGCAGCGGTATCCCTAAAACCGTAACATTTACACATTCTCAAATTATGAAAATAAATGCAGTGTGAAATAGAAAAAATCTTTTTCATTAATATCTAAATAAAAGAAAGGCCTACATGCCAAATGAATGACAATTTCAATTCCGAAATAACGAGCAACATTTCATTGATCTACGTGAAATAGTTTATAAGCTATTAAGTAAAATATAAAGTTAGCTACCACCACAAGAAACATTTCCTTGATACCCTCTATCTCAGTAAATATTGGAATGAACCCCACTCATCGAAAATTTTTGCTGTAAATTAAAGAAGGAATCAGAATCATCCCTTAGAAAAAATGCATTCAAACACATAAACCTTATATATATATATATATATATATATATATATATATATATATATATATATATATATATATATATATATATATATATATATATATATATATATATATATATATATATATAAATTTATATATATACGCTCTAATCGATGTACGATTTATAATTATTTGTTACTATGTTGTCTGTGTATATTGGAAAACATTTATGTATTAAGCAATGGCTCATCACGCCTCTATCGGCACATAAGTGAACGTTTCCGTTTTAAGTGAAAATCGATAGATTTTTCAAAAAACGAAAATAACAATAAATTAAAAAATCCCAGGATAGTGTGCGTATTAGTATAAATTTTCTAGTTTTGTTAAGTAGTAGTTGTTTTAGATAGTAGAAAAGTAAAATTCTAATACAAAGAAAAACAGTATTTATGTGTGTACTGTATATATATATATATATATATATATATATATATATATATATATATATATATATATATATATATATATATAATATTTTTTCTCCAGTTTTTCCCATTTTCCTAATGTACTCACACCTCAAAAACTTATTTTCCGTTTTGTAGCAAAAATAATTAATGATGTGATCTCACCCGTATCATATAATCTCGCATTTCAATCCCAAAGTCTGTTTGGTTTGGTTCAGTTTGGTGGAAATTTTAAATATACACGCACACATTTTTCCATACACGAGAAAGATAGATTTAAACAAAATCTCGTTTGCGTCGACACATTTTTTTTTAGATTAGATCCCTAATCTAACAGTGTGTGATGCAGATTATAAACATTTTCGGGATATAACTATATGTAGCACAGGACTCATTTTCACCTTTCTACATTTTCTCTCTCATTTTCTGTCCGTATATATCGCTACCCTTCTCTACTAGATGGATTTGTGTGTCTAACAAATTTTCTATTGATTTTCTTGTTTTCTCGACTATATATACTGTTCGAGATTAGAGAGCGACTTTTAAAAATACAAAATACAAAACCTGTTAGTATATGTTAGTCGTATTTATTTGTAATTAGAAAATTGTATGGGTAGAAATGGAAAATACAACAATTTTCTATTTTGTATCGTACACTCGTACACACAAATAGATGTTTGTGTTCATTATTTTAGTGTGTATTAGAATTGGATTAGAAATAGATACTCGTATATAGAAATATAAATGTTTATCGAATTGGCTCTGCATGCATGTATGTGTGCAAACGGTGAAAGGTTAGATGAAAAACTACTATTTTCAAGATTTCATGTTTCTAATATAATTTTAATTTTTCTAATCCTAATTTAAACCATTAATTATATTGGATATTGCATATTTTTGCATACATTTTAATAATAAAAGCAGCATTGTACGTCTTTCGTGGTCGCATTCAATTATGTATGAATCATGTCTCTATCTAATTGCGCTTCCATTTACTGTTGCGGGGACGGTATAGATATAGACACCGGCGAATATTTTAGTTTGCTGAGTTAACAGCCATTCTTTTTATCTTTCTACAGACTTGGCATCTTCTTCCACATTCAAGACTTTTAATCAGCTCCTTTACCACGTTCATTTTTCTCAATTTTTACAAAATCATTGAATTAAAAATTCACCTTAATAATCCATAATACACTCGAATTTTGTGATGAAATTAAGGTCACACATTGCATCTACAAAGTCACTCACAGAAAGAATGCGTTATTATTTTAATTCTGTTTATTGAAGTGCTTTTGGATACTCAATAACTTTTGGTTTTTTCGTCTGGTGCGTACATGAATAAATCAGAAGGTTTTCCGATAAGTGAGCAGGCTACATACTGTGGTTTATTGAGAAATATGGATTTTCCAAATTTAGTCCACACTTGTAGCTTCCTATAAATTTTCCATTTAAAATTGTAGCTTCGATGACACTAAAAGCCTGGTACTGTTGCAAAGTCGTGGTGGATTATTATGTCGGGGAACAATGATAGGCACGCCAATTTTCAATGTTAAAACCTTGCCCATTTCAGAAGAGTACCCTACCCATTTCAGAATTTGTATTGATATTGCATATTAATGTATCACTGTATCAGTGATTTACATATTCAATGGCAATTTCAATTAGTAACCAATCCCATTAGTGTCTTCGCTCATATAGTCTTTGTATTTTTCCCAAAGAAACATTGGATTGGATGGGAAGCACGTTGTCAATATGACTGCAAATATCAAGCTCGTTTGCTTTGGTTGAGCAGTTTTCTATCCATCAGCGAATAAAGTGTCCCAATGGGCATCGTTTTCAAGAAAACTTAAATCTTAGCAAGCTTTAATTAAGTGGCACATCTTGACCGTTTGATACGTTGACTAATCGTAAGTAAAGTCGTTCTGCATTATGCATTCTGCATTACCTTATTTGCGACGTTGTAACTTTTTCGCTGATGCATTGCATGTTAAGTATGTTGGCACTTTAGAGTAAAGTATATTTTCTGTTGTGATGAAGTTCACGCACTGTATATTTTCAATGTGCAAGGTGTTATGAATGGTGTTGTGATTCGTTTCTTGCAGCTTGATTCCCTTGAATCGGTTCTGATTCTATAGTTATTGACCCGGTTCTAGTGATGGCGTATTTATTAAACCAACCCCAGTAAGTGTTGTTGGGGGTTTGAACAAAAGCTATCATAATGGAGGATTGATTGTATGACGGTTAAATAATGCATGGTTTATGCCAAAATGCTCCCAATTCGCAACAGTCAGTTCTCTTTCCTTGGTTTAAGCACATGTAGGGAAATTCACCAATCCTTGTTATATAAAAAAATACTAAATTGTTATAAAAATGAAACAAATAACGGTTTCTTTACTTTATATGTTTCGGAGGTAAAATCGAGCAAATTAGCCGTGTTTCTAATAGTTCTGAAATATTTATAACATTAAACAAGAGTAGCACGTCCAATTTTTGATATCGGTGATTCCAGGCGAATGGTTTCTTCCTAACTCACTGAAACAATTATTTTTATTTACTTACATCGTCAATACCGCGATTGATTGGCCATTTATTAATAAAAAAAATTTATACTTTTTGTTTAGATAGCGACAAAAATTAATTCAAAAACATCAAAGTGAGGCAGCTTGGTGTTATAAAGCCACTGTAACAATTTAGTTGCATTTTCGGGAGCAAGACCGTCTAAACAGTCGAATAGTCTATCCTAATCTGCGTGCTCTTGGTTTAAGAAATCTTAACTCAGCAAAAGGCTCATCTGTGACACCGTCTTTCCTCATGAAACTTATTGCATTGGTAATATTAACAATAAAAACCATGGGGGCTCCGTACTATCCCCGAGAGCCATCACGACACGAAGGACTGCGAGAGCTCTGACACGTCTAGTATAATCCCCGTATATATCCCCGTGGAACTCGATTCCAAGGATGATGCCAATTTTAAATGAAAGTCGGACTTTCCGATCAAAGGCAAACAAAGACGATCAGACGACTCTAGCCTTAAAATCCATCTAAACGGGAAAACAAACCCAATCCTCTCTAGAAAGTGATCAAAGAACCAAGGTAAGAAAAGTCCCTTTACCAGGATGTATATCGCGACAAAAGTTTCCCCTAGATCTCTCTAGAAATGTAGCAGACGAAATCTTGCGCCTACAAATTTTCTTCGTATACCTACTATACTGCAGAAAAGTGAAAATTAAACAATACGCCGCCGTCTACTGGTCCAAAATATGGAGCCACGAAACGCGGAAATCACCAATTATGGTAAAGTCAATAAAACTTGAAGCATCGCAACAATTCGAGTACGAATGAGTACGAAGTTTTGTTTCTCTATGTTTTCCATGGTGTTTGTCAAATGTTCCCAAGCAAAACTCTTTTCTTACCTTTAAGGCTATACTCAAACTGTTGTGAAGTTCTTTGGTCGTCAGATCTTTTTGTAAACCTAAGAACATAAGCGATGCTCCTTATTGCTTTTGTGCACGATGAACATCGTTCTATCGAATCAGTATGACGTTTTTCTCTTTGGTTGTAGTAGTGAATGCGCATACTTCGGTCCTGGACTCTTCTTCGTTTTTTCAATTTGTGGTTGTAAGGCATATCCGAAATAGTATCTGAACTAGCTTGGTTTCTTCCCCAGAGAGGGCCCTCTATTAAGCTGGTAGGGTACAATTCTCTCGATGCACAATCCGCTGGATTTTCCTCGGATTTTACGTAACTTCATTGCACCGGAGATAATACGGATTGGATTTAAACTATTCAGTTTTAAATCTATTATAGGATCTATTGAATCCGTCCATGCGAATGTTTTCAAATCCGGTTCTGGTAACGCTTGTTTGGGTTTCTTGATTAATTTTGATAGTAATACAACTGCACAAAATTCCAATCTAGGGATGGCTAATTTGGATTTTAACAGCGCAAACTTCAGCAGTGACTAAAATTAATTTGCTTTAGTAGTTTGTATTCTTAGATTTGTAGAAAATTACTGCTACATATGCGTCTTCTGATTTCGCTTGTGTTGTCTGGGTTGTGGCATAACCATTTTGCTTCTAATTCAGTGGGAAGTTGTGTGCCGCAATCTGTTCCTAAAGTACATAGTTGTTGCATGAATATGTTTGCTTTTATTATAGCCAGGCATAGCCACCCTATGGGGTCAAATAGTTTAAAAGTTTCGGATAGCTCTTTTCTCTTTGTTATAAGTGCTTCGGTTATTTAGTGGTTTTAGCGGTATTTTATGGTAGGATACCATAAGATACCGAGAGTTTTAATAGTTGCCCCTATTTCGATTGTGTGGTTGTTCTCATGTTGATGCTCAGTATCTATGTTTCCTAGTATCTTCTGGTGGTTGCTAATCCATTTTCTCAGATTGAAGCCCTCTTGTCTCAAATATTTATCTTATTGTTCTTGCATTATGAGAGTTTCTTTAATCGTATGCGCTCCTTATGAGAGTTTCTTTAATCGTATGTCGTCTATACATAAAATCTTCAATAACTACTCTTTTTGCTGCTGGGTATTTATCGCGCTCAATAATAGCAATGCTGGATGTAGAAAAATCGTTGGCGATGCTACTATTTTCCGAATTCCTTCACAAAGATTACACGAAATAAATGTATGGGAACATCTTCCTAAACTGTCCTAAAATTTGAAATAGTATTATTTAGGTAAAACTCCACATGTTTACACAATCATGGTAAGTTCTTCTTAAATCCAAAACACTTTACCGGTTTGCGTAAGAATAGTACACATTTTCGGATAAAATGATAATCCAATAATTATATCACTTACATATGTGGGTTTTCGCTTTATAATTGACAAGCGGAAAATCAAATCTTATTAAATTTTCGATAGTTTTTTGAATCTGGACTCTAAACCAATCAATATAATAATTTTATTTTGGCCTTATATACGTAATAGCTGATCGATGCCATCATTCGAACTAGTTTATATGAGGCTAAGGAAGGCTGAAGACAATAAAATATATGATGGGTTAAAGAATTCGGAATTGACAAGCTTATTTATGTTGGTCATCACATTTTAGAAGAAAAGTCCTTTACGGCCTTCAGTGTAATTACAGTTAGCAAAATTAAATGGTGCTTTTCATTTACGAAAATAAAAAACCGTTTTAAAAAATATCGCAATCAAAAAAATTTGAGAACCCCCTTTTTCTAATAATAGTTCTAAATAATTTAGTTTCCGTGAAAATAAGCTCTAAAATTTTGAACATGTTGGGCATTTTAGAAAAAACATTGCAAGAAATTTTCCATATTCATGGAAATTTAATCTAAAATCTAGCGCGAACTTTAAAATACCGATCAATTCTAAAATACATAAAACTGTTTAAAATTGATTCCAACAACCATCTGAAAGTCGGTATTCTACCTTATCTCTGCCCTAAATTATATATTTTATGGGTATCG
Source organism: Nephrotoma guestfalica (assembly GCA_963691935.1). Taxonomy (NCBI): domain Eukaryota; kingdom Metazoa; phylum Arthropoda; class Insecta; order Diptera; family Tipulidae; genus Nephrotoma; species Nephrotoma guestfalica. Next base: position 4,827,580 of record OY829916.1, on the reverse strand, counting down.
AAGAATAACCTTACTTAGTATACACCAGCATTATAGAAAGGATATTTTAAGACCAGGAACATCTATAAAACAGTGAAAAATCTAAGGATGCTGAGTGTTTTAGTATATAAAATTGGTAAAGAGTTCAATTTGCGTATCGAATGAGTATTCCAAATATTTTTTTTTCAAAGTCGGGAAAACTAGTTGCTATATTTTCAATGAAATAGTGTTTATCTGTTAGTTTTAATGAAGAACTATTAAAAAGGTGTGTTTAGTGACGGTAGTAATGTTTTTGATGTTAGAAAATCGATCGGAAAAATAATACGTTACGCAAATTGAACTCTTTACCAATTTTATATACTAAAACACCCGGAACCCTAGATTTTCAATGAAATGGTGTTTATCTTTTAGTTTTAAACCAAAAAAAACTCAAAACGGCGTTTTGTATTTGGTGGTGCTTTCTCCGGAATTTGGACACAAGATCCCTAGATTTTTCAATGGAATGATGTTTATCTGTTAGTTTTAATCCAGAACAACCTAAAAATGCTTTAGTATTTAGTATAAGTTTTTCTAGACTTAGGTAAAACACTCAGAAAAGCCATACGGTACGCAAATTCAACTCTATTTGCCCATTGTATGTACTAAACCACCCAGGGTCTCTAAATGTTTCAATAAAATTGTGTTTATCTGTTAGTTTTGATCCATGAAATTTTCTTAAGTTATCTTATGTTTGTATTTTTAACTAAAGTTTAGTTAAATTAGTTTATTTCATGTGCATATGTATGTTTCTCTTGTGTTCTTCAGATTAGGCGGCTAAGCTATAAATATAATATCTCAAAGATGATCTTAGTTAAATTTTGCTACTTGTATTTAATATGTAGTTAGAAAACTCCTATTTATTAAGAATATTCGTTATTTAGCAATTTTTCAAATACAGTCACACTGCATTAAATTAAATATTAAAGGTTCAAATTAAATCCCTAAGACGAAAATTATGCTCGAGTGGTAGTGGAGTACGTTGATTTATCGAATTATAGCAAGGCACGGGAGATGCCGATTCTATCAGTGTTCGCTAATTTACCAAAAGATATACGAAAAATACATTTTGAACTTACTCCACCTAGTACGCGAAAAATTATGTTAGCCCAAATATTAACGAAGCATACATAAAATTTGTTATGTTATTTATCTTTGATTTGTACACGAAATAATTTAAATTCGTTAACAGGAAATGGATGTCCAAAAATCTGATAGCCAAATGGCCGGACGAGCAGTCCGCATGGGCATGATACATTTCCCGTAATTTAATGGATGACTTTATACAATTCACTCATTGTACAATCATTATTACATCCGAGATAGTGAAAGGTACAAATGTCGTGAAGAAACATATCAAGATTGAATTAATGAACGAAAATAAATTTTAAATTCCATTGAAATTTTCATACAATATCGCGTTCAAGAGCTCAATATCGAAATTAACTGATTGCTGGTAGTTGCGCCATGCTATTATAACCGAAACATTTAAAGGATTTAACAAGTAAGAAAACGTTACAAATTCTAAACAGATCTAAGCCGACAGATTAGATTAATACCTTTTATTTGAGGCAGTTAATTAGGTAATTAATTTTTACGAAATGAAATGACAAAATATTGACATCTATGACAATGAAATGTAATTTCTCTGGTTAGAGAAAAAAATTTATTAATTCGTTCTTTAATTCTATGTGATTCAGAGTGATTACTAACTAAAACAGATGGCGTTGTGAATAAAAAATTTGAGAATTTGTGAATATATTTGTAATAGCTATCTTGAATTATTTTAAACGTGCTAATCTCATCCATTTATTTTATAATAATTTAATATTGACTTCTAAAATTTTGGAATACACCAATATGAATTGGGAAATTATAAGAAGGCAACCTCGTACTAAAAAAAAAACAATGGGAAAAAATACAAAAAATAATAGTTTACATTTTCTGCGAATTGTCTACATACTCTACTAATCATCGACATTGTCTACGTAAAAATCAATTGTCTACACGTAGACGCACAAATACCGACAGCCACACAACACTGGACTATACAGTGACCAAACTACAAAAATATTGAAAATACTTTGCACTTACATACAAAGTATAATCACAATGCTTAAGCGAATTATTATGTTTCGCTACGCATTTGTCAACCTCTTCGTAACCTCGAATTTTAATGTATTTAACGCATACATGCGATTTCTATATGTAATTTTGGGTTATTCTGGGTGATACCCCGATATTGCTTTTACATTGAGGTGAGGTCACCAAGCCGTTGAAAGTTTGGTTTCGAACTAATGAAACATTGAACATTCTTTAAATTAAAAACTTCCTCGATGCAAAAGTAATATCTAGCTATCACCCATACTAAATTTATATATATATATATACATATATATATATATATATATATATATATATATATATATATATATATATATATATATATATATATATATATATATATATATATATATATATAACGGGTGTTTTTTTAGGAGGTTTGTTTTTCCGATAGATGTCGTTTTATTTTATGACAGTTGTTTTGACAGCTCAAAGTGGCATTTCTACTCAGTATTGTTTGGCAAATCATTATGAATAGGTTAACTCCAGAACAACGTTTTCAAATCGTGGAAATTTATTTTCAAATTCAGTGTTCAATTAAAAATGTTTATAGAGCACTTCGTGAATTTTATGGTGCACATAATCGTCCGTCAGAGACCACCATAAAGAACGTAATTACCAAATTTCGGTCTACATTCACTCTTTTGGATGCCAAGCCACCGACAAGAATGAGAAGAGTTCGTACAGAAGAAAATATTGCTGTCGTTGAGGCCAGTGTCGAAGAAAACGACAATTTTCGATTCGTCGTCGTGCTCAGCAAATTGGACTTTGTCCATCGACTTTATGGAAAATTTTACGTAAAGATTTGGGTTTGGTGCCATACAAAATTCAATTGGTGCAAGAATTAAAGCCACACGACCATCGTTTGCGCCGTGAATTCAGTGATTGGTCGTTAAATCAATTGAACGAAGATCCATTTTTTTACCGTAAAATTCTCTTCAGTGATGAGGCGCATTTTTGGTTAAATGGATACGTCAACAAACAAAATTGTCGCATTTGGAGCAAAGATAATCCACACGCCGTTCTAGAATTACCAATGCATCCTGATAAATGTACTGTTTGGTGCGGTCTATGGGCTGGTGGGATCATCGGTCCATATTTCTTTAAAAATGAGGAAGGACGACGCGTTACCGTGAATGGAAATCGATACAGAACCATGTTAAATGAGTTTTTGTTGTCAAATCTTGAAGATATGGATATGAATGAAATGTGGTTTCAACAAGATGGTGCCACTTGCCATACAGCACGTGAAACAATCGACTTATTGAAAGAAACTTTCAACGACAACATTATTTCGAGAAATGGTCCGGTGAATTGGCCTCCGCGTTCGTGCGATTTGACGCCACTCGATTACTTTTTGTGGGGATACGTGAAGTCATTGGTTTATGTGGATAAACCTCAATCGATTGACGCTTTGGAAACCAATATTCAACGTGTCATTGCTGACATACGCCCTCAAATGCTTGAAAAAGTGCTGGAAAATTGGACCTCCAGAATGACATTTGTGAAAAATAGTCGTGGTAGCCATATGCCAGAAATTGTGTTTAAATGTTAAATGCCAAAAAATTATCTACCAAATAAAAAAAAATTTTGGTCATTTCATAATTTTATATGTGTTTTATTCAAAAAAAAAATCGGCAACCTCTTAAAAAAACACCCTTTATATATATATATATATATATATATATATATATGTGTATATATATATATATATATATATATATATATATATATATATATATATATATGTGTGTGTGTGTGTGTGTGTGTGTGTGTGTGTGTGTGTGTGTATGTATAATCATCAATTAAAATGTCCTTTTACATCCTAACATTCATGTCCATCTCCTATTATATCTCATGCACACACATCGTATATACATCATCTACACAAGTTAAACCAATTATTTTAAAATCGATATGGGTTTTTCCAATTTTTATTTTCATTTTCCAGTCCGAGTTCAAATGGTCATGTGTTATTTGCAATTGAAATTGATTTGGTGTAATGGAACAGGGTGCGATCGCCCGCAAGACTGCACAAATAAATGGATTGTATTTGCGGGAACAACTTCAAACTGTCAGATTCAGAATTAAATATTTTGAGAGGAGCAGTTTGATATAGCAAGTTAACAAGTGTATAGTATACTCTCTATTTTTTCGGAATACACCAAACAACCACGTGCTTTGATGTTTATATTCGTAGCATATTTATATACTTTCGTACATGTATTGGGAGTTCTTAGTCTTCGTCTTATCGTTTTCGTCTAAAATTGTTTCTTCATTCCTACTCCTTATACACATGAATTCACACCACAAGACAGTTTAAATGATCAATGTATATGTGTTAGTGTGTACGGTAGTGATGTGGAAAATAAATGTTTCATTGATGTACATACAAATTATTCTCTTTCTCCTTATTTATGTTCGATATGTATATGTGCATATATATATATATATATATATATATATATATATATATATATATATATATATATATATATATATATATATATATATATATATATATATATAAACAGTGCCGGCTAAGATATCGCCCGAATGAGGCAATAGCTACAGGCGGAACTAGAAGGGCGCCAAAAAAAGGAAAAAATTCTGGACAAGTCGATATTTTTGTTCGATATAATCATTGAAACCTAATCAGTGCTATTTCTTAATATCAATCTATACTATTTGAATAAATAGTTTTTTAAGCTGCCAATATTTAGGCATCCGTAATATTTCCTCGCTAATGCTTTACAAATGTATCTCTACTTTATTGTGGCATTTTTTCAGTATATACATATCTCTCATGCTTCGATGTTAAGATCACGGTGTCGGTTGGTGGTTTTACGTGTATATCGAAGTGCGTTTACCATTTTTCGTAGAGATTTTTTCGATTGATGTAGCATTTTTTACAAGACCTTATAGTCTTAATTACACGCGGAAGCACATGTTTGCGGAGCGTATTAATGCGCGTTGGCGTTTAATTCTTCATTTTAAGCCACTTCGCTGTTTCTTTTAGGCGTTCTGGCAGACTTCTGGATACTACTTGACCATTTTCGTAAATAGCTGATAATGATTTCATAATAATTTGAAGTAGGAAGGTTTACTGTATATACTCGTATCAAATGAAATACTCTACTGAGGGCATCGCCTTGTGAAACCCCAGCATGTATTTAATATAAATCGGGAAATGCGATGATATGTTTAAATATGCTACTAAGCATAAAAATGGTTTTGTTCAAATGAAATTCCGATTTCAGATATGAATATGTACTTACAGGACTTAGAACAAGCCTAGTCCATGAGTCATGAGTTTCGCTAGACTCAAGTTGGTGATCCAGTATTGTTTTACAAAATTGGTTTAAACAGTTTTCGAGGAGTTTTAAAAGATTTGGCAGTAAACTGATTAAACGATGAAAATTGTGCTACAGGAAAAGCTCTCTCATTGTAAGCGGCAGTTTTAATTTTTGTAAATTTTGCATTACACTATTATATTGATGTGCTGTATTTAATAAAATATTTATGGGGGTGGTAGGAATGCGCCAAAAATATAAAATAGCTCGCTTCAAAAAAGCCTTGGGCCGACACTATACATATATATAACATATTTATGGCAACATTGCCAAAAATGTATATAGATACATACATATATGATTCATTACAAATACTACTATGCGTACATAAACGTGTGACTGTGTCCAATTTTCTCCCCTTATGTGTTATATAGTTTGCGCCCGAGTAATTTGAGATACCGAAAGATGAAAAAAATACAAAACAAAAAATTTTCACGTTTTCTGTGTTGATGGGAAAATGCTATCTCGTATATACGATGTACATTAAAATGAAACCAGAGACACACTCTGTATTTTGTACAAAAGAAATTCAATTCATCATCAGGAAGCAAACAACTATATACATATAGGGTGTTTCAATTAGGAAAACTCTTTGGGTGACGATTCAATAATGGTGAAATTAACATATAAAATCATTTGAAAATATTCGTACAATTTTTATTCTAAGGTTCATAACCAAAGACATTGATATGATGGCCATCTGTATTCACTCATTCATCACTAGAATGTCAAAACCAGTTTAAACCTATCAACCGCTTTGAAGATTAAAAAACCAAATTCAACCATTATAGTTTTGTTGAATTTGAAATACCCTGTATAAATACATGTACATTGTGTATATAAAGCAAATTTTAGAGTTTCAATTTGGTTCGTTTAAAATCTTTCGTGATTGTCACGGTATTGTGAGTTTCTTTTTTTTTTCTTAAGAATGATCATCCATATTTGCACAAACGAATGCTACGTGTATATGTAAATATATATTTATATAAATGAGATTATGTGTGTCTCTTAAGCAGTTAGCTCGTAATCTTAAAACACAATTTTCACGGATGGATAGATGATAATGAGTGACGATGGTGTGTCTATATAAATTCTGTTTGAAACTAACGGCTTACAAATTCAAGAGATTAAATTGGAAGTGGCATTGTGATTTATCAGTGGTGGACATTAGTTAAAACATTCGCATTAGTGTTGCTACGCTGCATACAAAAATGTAAAACTATTTAGAATTCCACGCTAATATTTGGATGGTGAACGTCATAATACTTAAATCATAAATGTCCTTTCAATACTTCTAGTTCTGTCAGAACTATTATATGTCAAATGCAATGCTTGCAATCACTTTCTTGCGTCTCATATTTTCAATTATTTGTTTATCCATTCAGACTAAACGTGCCATAAGACATGATAATTTTATTCGCAAGAAAGACATTACTTTGCATTTATTAGCATTCAATGATAGGTTATTCACTATACAAAAACCATTTTCGTTTTGCATATATTCACTGTCAATAACCAATGTTGGCATAAATTTTAAGAATATTAACATAAATAAGTAAAGGACCTCTTAAAAAATTTAAATAATTCAAAATGCCGTTAGGAAAATATATCGGCCTCGCAGTCTGGGTACCTTGAAGAATGCCAGAGGGAAAAATAAATTATATGCTTTCAGATTTTTAGAAAACGTTGAGACTCCGATCCCTAACTAACATAGTTATGGTTTCGTATTAAAGAATAAACCCACGGTTTTTTATGTCCAAGCAGAAACATAACTGTTCTCGTCAGGTCGATGATTTGATTTAGTTGTATAGTATTGAGACATTCAATTTGTTTTAATCATCAGAATATCAGAAAAACCGAATATTACTTGTCGAATAGTATCGTATAATTGAAATGAATTAATGTTGCTAAAATTAGAAATGGCATCTTTTCTCGTCGATCATAATCCAACGGCATTCGTAAGGCTTTTGAAATTCAGTCGCGGTCCCAAACGGAAGAGCAGCGGCCATTATACATTTGATATGCTTACCGGCTCTGTTATCGTGGGTGATACCATGAATCTCTAATACTTGAAGCTCCTCACCCCTACAATCATGTAGAATTCCCTAACACAGAGTAAATTAAATAAATGGTTATGCCATTTCTCGAGTACAGCATTCGAGCCCGAAATCGTGTAATTCGTTAATTCCGTTGAAAAATAATTACTTGATAATATAGGCAATATTACCTAATAGTACTTTCAAGTTTTCGACTCCATCTAATTAGCGTCAATAACTGAATCAATCAAATTTACAATCCTGTTTCAATATGCCCCCGTAATTTGAAGAGTTAGTTTAAGTATTTGAATGAGTTTATTTTATTTATTTGAGTTCACCAGTGTTCACCACTGTCATAAAAAGATATATAATATGGCTGGATTCTGTGCTGATAATCACAAATTAAATGATGTAGGCAAGAATAATAGTAATCCACTACCGCGTAATGATATCACTTTGAGCACGCACTTTAAAAATTAGTGGTGCCAGTTCTATCTAGCGGTTGACATCAGTGACCGATTTTAGAGGAAATTCCCCTGGTTCCGACGATTTGTGGCCAATTTTACAGATGTGCACGAAGTTCACATCGTTTAAGCCATCAAAACGCGTTTAAGGAATTAAAGGGTAATTTATATAATTCTCTAATTTTGGCTTAGCTGCAAGCAGAAGAGGATATTCCTCCTGGATACAGATGAAGTAAAGAAAAACTATTATCCCGTTAGGGTATTACACTACCCAATTTTCATTGATAATCTGCTGTCGCCTAAAAATTATTATATTGCGACCACCATGTGCACCATCATTAGGAAAACTTTATTGAATTTTCATTTATTTTAACGCTCATTCTGTTTCTACAAACTATAAATAAATAAAATAAATAGTTTTCAAGTTCTGATCCGAAGACATAATTTAAATTTATTAATAATCTTTACATTTTAATGAATTTTAACTGAATCCGAACATTTTATTTTTATAACAGACTTAACAACGAAAACATTCAGCCAATTGAAAATTAATTTCGATATTAACAACAAATTGGCCTTAATTAATATCAATAATTTGGAAATTAAGTAAAATAATTGAAATGTTTTTGAGTGGTCTAACAAAGGGTTTCAAATTAAATTTTTTACAATGAATATCAAAGCTATATAGGTTTTTTATGACGTCATACCAGACATTAGAAAAAAATCACCTAAAGATTGACAGCACGTTTGCAGCGAGGAATCTGAAGCCAATTTTCTACCACTTTCGCGTTCGACATTGTTCCTGAGCTTCTCTAACGTTGCTGGCTTGTTGACATAAACCAACAACTTAACGTAACTCAATAAAAAGAAAACCAACGTATTATCAAACTTCCCGTTCAATAGATTAATTGTTTGACCAGTTATGTTGAATGTGGCATTATCTGGTTGGAACCACATATCACTGATGTCAATTCCATCCAATTCTGGCCTAAAATAGTCTTCCAACATGACACGATAGCGAACTCCATTGACCGTTACATGGCGATCATAATCATCGACGAAAAAATATGATCCAATCACACTTCACTTTATGTGGTTGTAATGGTCTCTTGAAGCACAGGTGTGGTTGTCGCTGTCCAATAACGTATATTTTGCTTATTGACAAAGCCATCAAGCCAAAAATGAGCTTCATCGCATATTTCTTGATCAAAATCAGGATTTATTTCAAATTTTAGCAGAGCCCAATCGGAGAATTTTCGGGCCTTCAAATGACCGAGAGGCTTCAGTTCTTGAGTTAATTTGATCTTGTAAGAGTTTAGGGAGATTTCCAATTCCCGTAAACGACATGGAAACGACATGGAATGACTGCAATATTTTTGGTACTTCGACCGGTGTGTTGTCTCATTAGCACAGAAACAGCCAAAAGTAAATATATTGACTCGAATTTATCCACTATAGCACGTACAGCCCGTCTGGTGGGACGATTATTACGACCGAAAATTGGAGTAAGCGCTCTTAATGTTGCGATCACCAACTCAGAACTGCGGTAGTAATTTTTAATAATTTCCAAACGTGAAATTCACCATGATAAAACTGCTAACATTGAATTTATGAATTTAATGAATTTAAATTAATATTTAAAAGTAAATCCCGAGAATCAATCCCGCTTACATTGTACAAAATCAAAATCTGCAATTAAACGCTTACTCACTGGTTTAACTAAGTTGACTAGTTCTAGATGATCTAAGTTAGGACGTAAATTATAAACGTCCGCCCTTCAAGACATTTGAGCCAAGTGCGTCAATTATCTGTATATATAGACTTCATGATAAAGGAACCACATTGTTCTATGGATTAGTGTATCAAGGGCACATGGCAAGAAATTCGAAATTGGTAATCTTCCACTATTTCATTATTGTACCACTTAAAATATTTTACTATTAACCAATTAATTTCACTGGTAATACCAAATAATACAAGATTTGTAGTAAACTGCACGAACATTGTCTAACCAGTTTCTCGTGCTTATCTATATATATATCTGTCTATCGTTATTCTAGAATATATTTAAGTAAACATCTTACTGGCTTCCTCAAACCGGCTTCCTCACCTTTTACATATACGGAATGTGTACAAATTAGTTCCCTGTCGTGATGTACATAAATGTCCCTTCAATGACTAATTTAAGCGACAAAAAATTGTAAGCGACCTAAACTACAAATTCCACCAGTTACAAATGATGATGGAACATGGGCTATAAGTGCAAAGCAAAAAGTTTCTCGAGAACACGTTCTAGCCTCTACATTGGCAAACAGCAGAGGAAAACGTATCGTAAAAATTCGTATATAGGCCGATTTCCTTACTCTCACTAATTTCAAAAATATTCGAGAAGTTACTCCTAAAGAGACCAAACCAATAATAGAGGAAAGAAATCGTATTCCTCCACATCAATTTGGCTGCAGAGTAAACCATTAAACAATAGAACAAATACATCGACTTACAAACGTAATTGAAGATGTACTTGAAAATAAGAAAGTATGTTCAAGTATCTTTTTGGATGTAGCACAGGCCTTTCACAAAAAGGTTGGCATATAAACTACTAAGAGACTCATCAAAGCAGTTTTATGAAATAGTAAAGTCTTACATATCTAACAAACACGTTCGTCTTAAATTGGATGGCGAATATTCAGTAATACAGAAAATATCAGCAGGAGTACCACAACGTAGCGTTCTGGGACCAACTTTTTATGTTCATTATACCTCGGACCTGCCAACGACAGAGGAGACTAACATAGCAAGAATCCACAAGCAAATTGCAACGCACTACTTATATTTTCAGTACATGGGCGAAGATATGCCAAATAAAACTTAATGAAAAAAAATCTGTTCACGTAAACTTCGCCAACAGAAAGACTAACTGGATACCAGTAGCAAATTCCCTATGCAAACACGGCAAATATCTAGGCATGGCTCTAGACGCGAAACTAATTCTGTGCTAATGCTAAATAATAAATTGCTACTATATACCAGCAAATTCAAAAATCGTAGACGTACGGTATTCAGCTCTGGGGCTGTACAAAGAATACCGATGTCAATAGTATCCAGCTATTACAAAGCAAGTCCTACGTGGAATAGTTAATTCACCGTGGTACATAAAAAATGACAATCTCCATAGTGATACGAATATGGATTTCGTCAGTGAAGAAATAAGCAAACTCAAGCTCACCAAAATGCTGAGATACGTCGTATGTTGGATGAGCCAAACCCAGTAAGATGACTGCGAAAGAAAAAACCACTAGATCTAATCTGGATCGTCTAAAAATATATTAAAACTTTAATGGGGACTAGCCAAAGAGCTACAACCCTCCAAACATGAATATAAATTATGAAAGATAAATTGTTAGATGATTTGTAGTTTGATTGTCATAAATTACACCACTAAACATTCAGGAACAATAGCTAGCTGTATAGTAGCCATGCTACCATGGCGCAAAATACTATCGGAAGAAAACCTGTATAGTGTAGATCTGTTAGTTCTATATATCGCATTCTTTAACTGTTGCTATTGTTGTGATGTCGAAACGAAGTCCGAGGGTTTGTCGGTGACAATATTGCTGCGATTTATGTCCTGTATATCTGTGGTAAATTTAGACACAACATCTAAGTGGCCTAAATGCCTTCGATCGCGTTTCGCTTTAGATGAAATTGTTCTAATAAGCAGTTTGTGGTTGATGAAGATAGTAAAATCGCGGCATTCGACAAAGTAGCGGAAATGTTTTATCGCTAGCTAAAATTGGTAGGAGTTCTCTATCAAATACTGAATATTTATTTTCGGCATCTGGTGCTGTATTTGCTGATATTTAGCGGATGTGCTAAAAGAGCTATGTTTTGAAGTTTCTTTTCAGCTGTAGGAATGCGTTTTGGATGCATTCTTCAGATCAAGAAATTTTTTAGGCGTTTTTGAATTCTTGAAAAGTGTTGCATGTAAATTGAGGCAAGTATATCTGCGAGTTTTGGGATATAAATCGGTGGTAGTAGCTTACCATCCTGACACATTGGTGAATTTACTTGACCCTTTGCTGTGAATTCCCTGATCGCAGAATACAATTAGGTGTATTCTTGTAACTGACAAATGAAAGATTTCTTGTGCACAACATGCATGTTGCGATGTTTATTGACGGCAAATCCCGAGAATTTTTGGAAGAGTTATTCCAAATGGAGTTGGTATTACTTCGTCTGATGATGATACGGACATCGCCTATTTAAACAAAAACTAAATCGAGATCTCTTCCAATTTCGTTGATAACACTGGAATGTTTGTGCGGCATTTCTGAGGCCAAATAACATTTGAGTGAACTCGAATAAGCCAAATGGTGTGGTAGTTACTGATTTATGAACATCGTCGGGTGCGACGGGGATGAGACGATATTTTCGAGAAAACCATGCAATATTAATATTTTTTTAATAGTTCTCAGATCTTCTCAAATTCAGTCTCAAATTTACTGACAGAGAATATTTTTGCCAATCTTGTTTTGTTTTTCAAAAAAATTACCAATAACTTTTACATACAAAGGTTAGAGAAAACTAATTTAAATAGAAATTATACGCCAGAATTCAGGCGTGTCGAAGGACGCCAATCCATTGTATAGTATTCGAACATGAGTTATAATATTCGTGTGGTTTACCAAATAGATAAAATCGCTATTATAAAGCGTACGATACGATTGTAATGTGTATAAAGCCCATTTATGAGTTTGGTGGAAATATTTCTCGCTCTATATGTGAATTAGGCGTTTATTATTTATCATGAGTCCTTCCAATCCATTCGGTTTGTGATCGTAGTTATGAACAATTTCAAATGATTGAATATCTCTCAACGACAATCACATTATATTTGATCAAACCACATGTTGGGTCATCCAGCAGCCGTGAGACCTGTCTTGGATTTAAAGGACCAATCAAATCAATAATCCGAATTAGAATGATACTGTCTGTAACTTCAAAATTAAGACGGCCAAATTAACATTAAATTCGCGATGAAAAGTAATAAACTATGTACCTTCTAGCATACAAGAAAATATTCTAAAATTAGATTTAACTCTAGTTGATGCTGTCAAGAACCCAATGATTTTAATAATTTTTTGTAACGTGTTATTACTTTAATGATATATGAAAGATCAAAAATATGTCATTTATCATCATGGAGTCGCTAATAACACAACAACACATTTTGATTGTCCAAATTTATTAAGAAAATAATCGTTCAAAAGCAACAACATTTCGTAAATTACGTGAGAGTTTTGGTCGACATGGACGTCCTACTGAGCGTGCAATTGGCAAAATTGTTGATCGTTTTGAAGAAACTGGTTCAGTGGAAGGTCGTAGACCGTCCCAACATGTTAATCTAATTCGTCCACTCCTGATGCAGTGGCAGCTATTAGTGAAAGTGTTCGTAAAAAACCAAGCACATAAACGAGGCAGCGTTCAAAAGAACTAAACATTTCACGAACTACATTACGACGTATTCTGCATGTTGATCTTCATTTGCATCCATACAAAATTAAACTAACTCAAAAATTGATGCAACCAGACTATTTAAATCGTTGTCGGTTTGTTAATTGGGTGCTTAATCGAAATGAAGGTTTTTCATCGAAAATCATCTTTAGCGATGAAGCTTATTTTCATGCAAGCAGAAGTTCAGGCTCCAAGAGTCACTGTTTCGTGTGGTTTATGGGCTGGTGGCATTTTTGGGCCGTTTTTCTTTGAAAACGAGTCGAAAAATACCCTTACAGTGAATGAGGAACGTTATCGCAACATGTAAACTGTTTTTTTGTGGCCCAAATCGCATGAATTGCGTGTCAACGGCCTTTGGTTTCAACAAGACGGAGTGACATACCACGGAAGTCGTGCGACAATCCATTTATTGTTGACAAAGTTTGCTGATCGCATAATTTCAAGAAATTGTGAAGTTTCACCATTTGATTGTGTTTGTGGGGTTATTTAAAAGGTAAGATGTATGCTCTACAAACAATTCAACAACTTAAAAATATCATTCGAGGTGAAATTGAGGTCAATGATTGGAAAAGGCGATTGAAAATTTATATGTTCGGATGCAGGCCTGTAGACGAAGCCGCGGTTAACATATGAACGATATTGTTTTTCATACATAAATGGCACAGAACCATCTTTCATTATCAATCAAAAATTTTGACTTTTTATTCCAAAAAGTGTATTTTATTTACAAATGAAAAAAGAACTAACAGATGGCCCACCAAGTATTAAAGAATGAAAATCCTCCTTTGAAGACTGTTGCAATATTCGAAACCAAAACGATAAATGTTTGCTAAACTAAAACACATTTTTATGTTTTAAGTTGTTGCTAAAACCAAAAATTGCAAATATCAAACGTTGCAAGAAGGTTCACTTCCCTAATTTTATTTGTGGAGATTAATTTGATTAATAATTTGATGAAAAATCATTCGTAAAATATTATTAACATTAATTAATATTAATTTATTTATTTTGTTCACCATAATATAAATTTTGTCCATCTTTCGTGTGGGTCATAACGTAACGTAATTCATTAGTTCGGAGATTCCTATACATATCGTAATGTCTGGTGGGCTCTAATCATTTTGACCAAACAACTGCGCGCGCCTATAATTGATCGAAAGTTTTGAAGATAAATTTAAAAAATTACTTATTTTAATAATATTTTGTTAAGTTTTAGGATTTTTAACATGTTAGGGCTAAATAATAATTGTATTTATCATGTTGAAAAGTGGTAAGGTTGGCGAAACAAATTTTTGTATTGTTAGTGTGTTGCTCTGTATATTTAAAAGATGTGTAAACTAGCACTAACATATTTATTTCGCAAAAATTTCTAAAAAGCATGTTTGACTTTTTTGATATAATACGAATTGTTACGCTTAATCAGCTTCCATTAAATAAATCCTTAAAATATTTTTGGGTTGGGCGTTTTTTAAGATAAACTATAAAGAAAAAACACACATTCAGGAAAATGTGCAAGGAAACGTATAGCAACTCACCTTATCAAGCTTTACAAGTTTCCAAGGACAGAGATCCTTTTTAAGTGTAGTGGGCTACTTGATAAACAAAAATTTAAAGGAAATGTCTCTCTCGTCAAATAAATCTGTTCAAATGGTTAATTAAATATTTTACTTCCGGTGCGTCGATTAGGCCTAGTAGGAGACTACCAATAAATGTACTTTTTAGCAATTCGCACCTATTTTCTAGCATTGTCAAGCTGTAATTCTTGCATCCAATTAAATATGATGGTTGCCGCTGTACGTTTACGTCCTATTGTAGGTCATGGTCATAAACTCATCCGTCTTTCTGGGTCAAGTAGCGTATAAACTTATTTTGAATTTTCTCAATACTTTGGATATATTTTTCATAGAACGGCCGCCACACATTTACAGAATCTAAATTGTCTTCAATTTAGGAATTTCACCCGTCCAACGTTTGATAAAACCGAGCATGTAGTTCAATAGTTTAAATGGATTTGTCAATTTAAGAATAGCCATTGAACCGTTCGCATACTTGAGTCGTTTTTGATGAAGATCTAAGTTAAACTATCATTTATGAAGAAATTAAAAGCGACAGGTGCAAATATGAATTATTTTGGATATAATGATTTTAATTGTAAGACTAACGATTCACAATCATTGTGTACAATAATCAAAACTAGATTATAGCATCCGGATTAGAAACTTTACTAATGTATTTGTATTGCGAAAGCGAATGCCATGTTTGCATTTGTTAAAAGGTGGACAGATTAATTTAAAGATATTCAAATCTTATGTTCACTCTATTTCTCTTACGTTCGATCTCGACTGGAATACGATTTACCGGTCTGGAATCCATACTATGCTGTACACATTAAAAGAATTGAAAGCATTCAAAAGGAGTTTCTGATTTTCTTGTTAAAGAAAAGCGGCAGGAATTACGACCACAATTTACTATTCCATGAAAATGTGGCTCGAGTACCTCCGTACTCAACAAGATACACGGATTACAAAATATGCACGCTTGAAAATAGACGTTGGTCACATTAATTCAGCATACATTTTGGAAACCATATCAATTCATGTGCCTTGCAGAACATTTCGAAACCATGAGGTTTTAGCACTTGAACACATTCCACAAACTATGGAGAAAATAACCCCATTAATAGGTCGTCTAAATCTTTCAACGTCGTTGACGACCTATTTGACTTTAATTTATCAAAGGACAACTTCAAAAATATCCTTAAGAATTATTTTTAAAATTTTTAATTGTTAAATCAAAATTTGATTTATATTTTTATGTTTTAAAGTTCTTTATTTAATTTTTTAATATTTTTGTTTTAAATTAAATTATCTGAAATCATACACGTAAATCGCAGAATAGATTTATTTAAATAAATAAATAAGTAAATGATTATAATAGTAATCTTTGTAGGATATTATTTTCAGGTAAATTTCCCCATCAGCGTGAATTCTACATTTTAAAGAATTTGTCTTAATCTTCATATTGCTATTCGGGTCTATATGACCTGAAGTGCAGTTTAGTTGTTTATAAAATGCTTTTTTTGAATCAAGTTCGATTGACTGTTACTGACTTTTCATCAAATACATTATTTTGCATGTTAAATTAAAAAAATATATTATTTATAGGGTCTAGTATGTGTTTGTTACACATATGATCTTTGATTTTGTAGAACTAATATAAATTCCACATAAGTTCAAAATTTCTAAATAATACACAAACAGCAAACATTCATTTATTTGTAAAGTGTTCGAATATGTTCAATCCGAATAATCCATTGTTTTACAAAAATCCAATAAATCTACACGGTTTTTTTGCTCACAAAAATCCTGTTCATTCATATTTAATGAATGAAAAAAATAATTTTTATTTTCTTTATAAAATTCAGTCTTTGGTAAATTGTAACAGTGAGTATTTATACGCAGACGAGCATTTATACGCAGCTGATGGCGACGAGAATGATGCTTCAGAAGTTGAAGATAAATTGTCAAAGTTTATTAATGACGAAGAACTTTCTAATGATAAATCAAATAATCATACATCCGAAGTACCAGTAGATGAGGACTTTGCTAATCATCAAGGGCGAGCTGCAAGCGCCAATATAATACATATAAAACCATTTGTTACAAGGTATTCAATTTCCAGAATTACGGATATAAAGACAAGCTTCCTTAAACATTTAGAGCGAAATCTACTGTCTAAGATAATAGAAATGACAAACAAAGACAGAGTTTCAGTATTACAAGCCGAATGGAAACCAATATCAATAGAAGAATTTTTGGCATACATCGGTATTTTATTATTGGCTGATGTATATAGGTCTCGCAACGAGTCAACTCAAAACTTGTGGGACTCTTCAACGGTTCGCCCTATATTCAAAGCTACTATGTCTTTGAAAAGATTTAATGCTATATCACGGGTTGTAAGATTTGACGATATAAATACCAGAAATGAACGGCGCCGAAGGGACAAACTTGCACCTCTTCAGGAGATATGGGGTAAATGGGTTGAAATTTTGCTAAATCTTTATACTCCCACGGAAAATCTTGTATTCGTAAGGAAAATCTTACAATATATTCCAAGCAAGCCTGATAAATACGGCATAAAACATGGACGTTATGTAACTCAATAAATTCTTATGCCTACAATTTACAAGTTTATACTGGGAAGACTAACTAACTAGAGCGTATAATAATATAACATGTGAGACTTTGTTTACATCATATCCATTAGCACAAATGTTGTTAAAGAGACATCTGACAATGCTAGGCACCATCAGAAAAGATAAAACCGAATTACCCATAAATTTTACGAATAACAAAAAATATGTTTATCCTTCAAAATTTGTATTCATTGAAAATGTAATGAGTACAATCGACAAGGACGCCGATGTAAGTTCCAGAGATGACAAGAAACCAAACATGATCCTGGATTATATAATAAAACTAAAGGTGTCGTTGACACCCTAGATAAGTTAGTCCTCACATATACATGCAGAAGACAAATAAAGCGATGTTCGATGACTTTATTTTACAACAGCTTATAATGGATTCGTGCTTTGCTGTCAAATAAATCCAGAACGGCAAGTCGGAAAACTTTCAAAAAGACGTTTATTTTTAGAGGAGCTGCGGGAAGAAGTCTAGTAAAGCCATTGATTAAAACCCAACTCAGGATGCCTTATTGTGAAAACGCTTCTAAAATTGTAAAACCAGTACAGGCCAATACGACTCATACAACAAATGGAGCCAACACTAGTCAAAAGCGGAAAAGATGTAATTTTTGCCCATCATCAAATGATAACAAGACAAGTATAAGTAGTCAATTCGTGAAATATTTGTGCAAGTTGCACGTACGTCATTTTTGCCCAACTTCTGAAAATACAGAGTAAACTTTTATATGTATTAGGATTTTTATTTATTACTTGTCATATTTTAATATATTTTTATTATTATGGGTACTAATATGTTTTATTATGTGCTGAATTCATGGTTTAATAAAATATTATTTTTATTTAATTTAATGATTTTATCATTTTGCAAAATGTTTAAATTGGTTTAACGACATTAATAAAAGTTCGAGTCATATTGGAATGAAAGACAAAAGTATATAAACAATTTGAGGAAAATGGCAACGTTAAAGCGGTTCCAATTGCGCCTTAGTAGCTTTTATATATTTTATTTTGGTGTTGGTTCTTCAAAATATTCCTATAGAAAGTAGAGAAATTTTGGTTGGTTCCTCGAAAAAAAATTATATTAATGATCTCTCGGTTACCGACGTGCGGGTATCATAACACTATGCACTTGCATAAAATCTCTTGTTTCAGTTTTATGTTATCAACATAAACTTCGCTAGAGATAAACACTCGAAAATATGCGAACGCGGCCAACACTGTAAAGCATTGGAATTAAATTATATATATATATATATATATATATATATATATATATATATATATATATATATATATATATATATATATATAATATATATATTATACATATACATGTTACTATAGATATATATGTGTATATATAATCCAATATATGCATACAAAATAAAACAATTTGATTATGTGCACACCAATACACTCACGACGTGTACTATCATACGTCGACGATGGTGTATTTGTGGGTATACTATATAGAAAAGCACTGGGTGGACTGAGTCGGTTTGTGAGTTGTTTTCGAGTGTAGGAATAGAGGAATCCAAAATAACACGACGACTACGTACATATGTATATATAAGATATTGGATTTTGTGACACACACATTTTTTACTCTTATTTTGATTTTTTTATTCTATTTTTATTTATTTATTTGTAGTGTTTTGTTATTACTAGAGTAGTGTGTGCTGTGTACGCTAACCTAAACCGTCACACACAATATTTATAACTATTGTTTTAATAAAAATATATAAAATAGTGCAGAGCAATTTTTTAGATTTTTCAAAATAAAATATATTTTTTGATAAATTTTAAAATTTTTTAGTTGTTTATTTGGGGGAGATAAAATCTGTGAATATGTTCTGTGATTTGTTAAAAAATGATTTTAAAAAAATATGAAAATTAGTGCGGTGCCAATCCGAGGCAGAAATTCAAAAACTCAGTCCGAAAATAAATTTTAATTGTTACTTTTTTTTGTTATATATATAGAATTTTCAAAATTTTGTGTGAAATATTATTTGTGTCTGTGTTTGTATGTGTGAAATATAAAAATTAAAAATAACAATTTTGTGTTCGCGCAAAAATGCAAGTGGCCACACTTTTTCGCGAAAGTGCAACCCTCTTAGGAGCGGCGAGCATGATTGAATCGCCATCCTCAAATTCTTCATCATCTCTACTCTCGTCTTCATCGCTAGTATCATCACCCAACTCAATACTCGGAGGTGGTGGTGGCACAAGCATCGCGTGCACAAATCTTGGAAATATTGATAACTGCCAAATTAACGATGGTTACTTTAATAATAATAATAACTCCAATTGTGTACATCCCTCCACTACCACCACAAATAGCAGCATCGATGTCATCAAATCAGGACTACCACAATCTTCACCAATTGCACAACAACAAACAATGCTATCACCAATGATACCTGGGTCTGGCTTATGCGACCCACATGACAACTCATTAAATAGCAACTTTAATTTTTCATGTACCGAAACGGATACGAACATAGATCCCAAAGAACAGCAGGTCACATGTTTTATAGATCACAATCACGGATATAAATTGTAAGTAGCATACCTAAATACAAATCTACCTACGGCGAAAAAACCGCGACACCACTGTATAAATAAAATATAAAAATTGGTTGCTTAGCAAGTTCTCATGTATCAAAATGTTAGTTTTGAAAAAGCAGTTTTATTTTTGCTTTTCTTAGACTTTACATTACAATATATAGTATGCAATAAGAAAATATCTCAAATACATGTATACAGGATGGTTGAGAAATAAATGAATGTAAGGCGCGCGCGATTTTATACTTATAATTCTTAAAATAAATAAAAATACCAACCGCGAACGTCGTCGTGGACCGCCTAAGCGTTGTGATTTTGGTTTATTATGTTAAAGATAATGTTTTATGTTTATTGCCACACTATGAATAAATGTATTAGTGCGCCGCAAAAAACTATTTTCCAAGGTTTTTTTAATGTAATTTTGGTACATTTTTATGTGTAGGAAAATTTTTAATAAAACACAATTTTCCACAATGATTGATTTATTCTGCAAATTGTTTATAGTTTCGGTATATAGATATATTGATGCATTGAACTCACTCATACTAACATACGTACCCACTATAAAATACAAAACACGGCATATGTATAATTGGATATATATATATATATATATATATATATATATATATATATATATATATATATATATATATATATATATATATATATATATATATATATATATATATATATATATATATATATATATATATATATATATATATATATATATATATATATATATATATATATATATATATATATATATATATATATATATATATATACGAGTTACATATATTTTCTATATCTATACATGGAGAATACAAAGTATATAATTTTCAGATTTAGGGTTATACAAAAAATTATGTATCTCCAAACCGTTACAGACTATCACCCACCGGAAAACCTGACGTCCATGACGACGACGGATATGAAACAAGTAATGGAGCTACGCCAAATCGACAGCACAGTCATAATAATGTAATTTTGCAGAGGCACGAATTACCTTTATCGTCAATGTCAGACAACAATGATCCGTATAATTTCATTGATGATGACAATTTTGCCCAATATCATCACCATCATCATCATCATCACCATCATCATCATCACAATCAAAACGACATGATGCATATCGAACAAGCTGAAATAACATCACCCTCGCAATCTCAACATCATCATCATCATCATAGTGGTCACCACCATCAAAATCAACAGCAAATACCACACCATCACCATATCAATATAGAACAACAACAGCAGCAACAACAAAATATTACAAACACCATTGCAAGTCCTACAACCAATATTAATACAAGTTTGCTGCCGATATCAATTTCAACGCCTCCAAAAAAGCGGGGTCGAAAAAAGAAGACTGGCAACCTTGAAACAATCGTCGATGGGGATCCACAAAATATCGGAATTATAAAATCAATAGTAATCAAAGAGCGTAAAAAACACGATCGATTTAATGGAATGTCGGAAGAGGAAGTCACGCGCCGCACGCTCCCCGATCATTTGGCAAATAATTTGGATATAATCATAGTGAGTGTAAATAAAACTTTCGTGTAAACTCCCGAAACATTTCTCAAACCTATTTTAAACGGCAGTATTTAATTCGTATTATTTTCCCTCTATCCGCATATACAGATTGGTATAAATCCGGGCCTTTTTGCTGCATACAAAGGACACCATTATGCCGGACCCGGAAATCATTTTTGGAAATGTCTTTACTTAAGTGGTTTAACTCGAGATCAAATGACTGCTGATGATGATTATAAACTTTTAGATTTTGGTATTGGATTTACTAATATGGTGTCGCGCCCAACAAAGGGTAGTGCTGATTTGACTCGGAAAGAAATTAAAGAAGGTTCCCGTCTTTTAATGGAAAAATTAAAAAAATTTCGTCCTAAAATTGCGGTATTCAATGGGAAACTGATTTATGAAGTTTTTTCGGGTAAAAAAGATTTTAATTTTGGTCGACAACCGGGAACTGTGGACGGTACCAATACGGTAAGTTTTTTTCTAATTCCATACCTTTATATGCAAGTAGGAGAAATCAAAAAATTTGAGTATACCCTTATTTTTTTAATATTTTTGATCTAATAAAAACAACAATATTTTTGACAGAAAATGGTAAGTTTCTGAAATTTAACTCCCAGCTTTTATTTCAATCCAAACTTCTGTCTACCAGTTCCAAAATGTAGCAGATTAAATATTCAATTTTAAATGTATTTTTTGACTAAAATCGTCCGTCATTATTTTTTGTTACATTCCAAGAATTCAGCCCCTGAAGTTCCATTAGATAGCATTTATTCCGAATGTTCCGAATGTTATATTTTACGTCATTTTTAAACCTAGTTAAATTTGATTATATTTATGAAAATACTTTAAAACTTTTGAATTTACAAACTTTGAGTTTCATAACAATATTTTGACATAAAATTATGTTCTTTTAAACATTTAAATTAAGCCATAACTATTTTATTGAAAAATACATTTTTTTCGTATTGAAAATAGACAAATTTACTAATTTGATTCCGATCCTTCCTCCAATAAAGTTTTATATTTCCCAGTAGACTAAGTTAATTTCATTGCGTTTGTAACGAAATCTTGGCGCATCCGTTATTTAAACGATCTTTTTGTTATTACGGCCATGGTAAAACGATGACGTTTGTGCCTAACAATTTGTTTCTGAACACAAAATTAAAATTTAAAATGAATTTTATAAAATAGTTTGAAAAAAAACTCAAAGACTCAAAGAAGTAATGCAGTCCTGAGTAGTGTTAAGCTTGGCTTATATACTGTAGAAAAAGTTTATGGACAACAAAAAGTAAGCGGCCATGGTTATAAGGAGATTCAAGAATGGTTTTGAGCCAGCATTGTTAACAATATTGTAAATATACTTCAGAGAGCATAAAAATTTTACTTTACCTAAAGTCGCAAATCTGCAATATGCCGAGATTATAAGAACAAAGTATTATACTTCTTAGTCAATTCCTACAGCGATGTCAAAAAATAAGAGCCAATTTACAAATTTAGAATTAATTTATATTGATTACTACTAGAATTTTATATGGCTACGGACCAGTATGCCTCTAACTCTCAACGCCAGTCTTTACAATTAGTCTAACCTGGTATCTTAAATCAAAAAGCCCAAGTCTGTTTCTTTTACACTTACTATAAGGTTCCGTGTATTAAATTTTAAAAAACAAATTTTTGTACCAAAGATTTCTTAATAAAATATATATATATATATCATTTTTATTCTCTAGTACATGTGGGTCATGCCATCGTCATCCGCCCGATGCGCCCAATTACCGAGAGCCGCAGATAAAGTGCCATTTTATGCAGCTTTAAAAAAGTTTCGCGACTATTTAAATGGTATCATAACCGAACTAGATGAAACCGATATTATAGTAAATGAACCGATAAAATATAGTAATAATGGTAACAGCAATAATAGTAATAATAACAGCAGTAATAATAATATTGATAATAATCTTGAGTTTAATGTGAATAATAGTGGCAATGACGTGGTCAAACCAGAACTCCTCCTTGAGGAAAAAAATGTAAATTGCTGTGAAATAATGAATCTCGACAATAACAGCAGTAATAGTGGGTTAACTGATTTAAGTGGCCGCAATATTACTAATTGTAACAACAATAATAATAATAATAGCAATCTACTTGATTATGGTAATGCGAATCAAAATATTATGACATTTAACTATAGTCCATATACAATGGACGGCGGTGATCCTGGAATGAATAACCACCATCAACTGAACAATCTACTTAGTAATAAGAAAAAACGAGGGCGACCGAAGAAAGACAAGGCATCCTTATCGGGGCAAGTAAATGAGTGCGATAATACGAATAGTTTGTTGCTTATTGACAGCATTAACAAAAGTCTTGAAAGTAATCCGTTCAGCTATACGCACCACCATCAGCATCATATCTACAATAGTAGCGATATTATTAAAAAAAAGCGAGGCCGTCCAAAAAAAATCAAAATAAGCTGCGGGATTAATAACAATAATAGTAATCATAATATGGAATATAATAATAGTTATAGTAATCAACATTTTTGCGTACCACAATCAGAAAATTCGCCCTCTATTTTAGATATTGGATTCGCTACGAATAACACGGCGAATAATAGTAGTGATACGAACAATAACGACAATTGTAGCAATTCAAGTTTATCCGTTGATAGTAATAAAAAGTGTAACAAGGATGGTGGGACAGATGTTGCAACTAAAAGTTTGTCGGGGCTAGAATCATTGGTCGATCAAATACCTAGCATTTCGGATGACCTCCGGACGGGCGGTAGTGGTTCCGGCGTTGGCGCAAATGTGCTTCCAAATCAATCGGCCCAACTAATGGATTCAACCGAACAATACAATAATAATACAAGCACACAAAACTGTTTGTACACACAAAATATTTATACCACAAGTCAAGCGCAGTCTCCCTATCTATTGTCCGCAACTCCAACCTCATCACCATCCCCACATCATCATTACAATTTTATTGAATCACCACACGTTCCAGTTCCTGTTAATCCATTATATCATCATTCTCACCATCATCATTCATCAGCATATGGCCAACAAAATTATCATCATCATCACCATTCATCATATACAAATGTTCCACCGCCAACGTTACACATGCCTAGTCCAAATTACCCACCGTATGGATATACAACAAATCCGCCGCCGCCACCGCCACCCCCACCTCCACCCAATTATGGTCATTCATCGCCACATCATTCGCATCAATCTAATATAACCTATTTAAATAATCAAAATCCTCACCATTTGTTCATTGGTGGCGATCAAATACCTACAGCACCCCCAATACCCAACAAACCACAGCAACACACGGAATTGAACGGTACGAATTTTGGAAATTTTTAAATTCCGTATATAATATATATATATATATATATATATATATATATATATATATATATATATATATATATATATATATATATATATATATATATATATATATATATATATATATATATATATATATATATATATATATATATATATATATATATATATATATATATATATATATATAATCGGCAAAACCAAAGAATTTTTTTTTGTTCAAAGAAGATTTATATGCCAATCATTTATTCACGTTTTTCATTTTCCAAACTGTTGACTCTTATACTGTAGAGAGACTTGAAATTACACAGTGCGATTAGCTGAACCACATTATCCGATTACCTTTTATGATATTTATTGTGTTTTTGTGAAAAAATTATAGTTCCGATTTATTATAATTTTGAAATAAATCACAAACAGTTGACAACTAATTTTGTATTGAAGATGTCACTATATTTTCCACTTCCCTTAACAGACTGACTATTAAAATAAATGGGGTTTAGTTAAATTGGTTTGGCTAATCTTATAGGCTTGACCGACTGTGGGTTAGTTAAACTGGTTTAGCACAATTCAATCAAGCACCCTATGGAAAAACTTGAATTTGCTAGTGGATTTTTGAATTTTAGGGTACTTGAACGAATTTTGCTAAACTAGTTTAACTAATCTTCAGTTAGGAAGCCTGTCCAGGCTATAACACGTACTTTCACTAAACCCTAATTATATAAAGAAAATCTTTAAATATTGAGAGATTAGTGTATTAATTGCGCTTGGCCACTAATACCAAAATATCAAGAAATTAGTTAATCTTAAACATAGGTACAGCTAAATTAAAAAAAAATCACTAATTGCGTTTAGTTCCTTACTCTACCAGCGACATATTTAGTACTATTACTGGAACCTTTTAAACTCAAAAGAATAAATATTTTAAAAAAATATAGTTTTGTTCTTCAGTAAAAGGAGTCCGATAAAATTTAATTTTTAACAATGCGGACTAGGATATATTCACCCTCTGAATTGGTTAGCAATGAGACATTAGCATAGCTTTTAAAGGTACATTTACACTGCTATTTTTCTGAGCATCATTAAAAAGGTTTAAATTGGGTTGGTGTACATGATCTTGTGAAATACCTATTTTAAACCAACAAGAAATGTCAGCATTTCGTGATTATGACGAAGAACCTGTTAAAACATATATATATATATGTACGAGTACATTATTTTGAATTGCTGTTATACTCATAATTTTAAATACGCTTATATGAAATTAATCAGTTACAAAAATTGCGGTGCCAATTTTTCATTATCCATATCTCCAACTTATCGCCATTGTTTTGTTTTTTATTGTTTTTATATTTTTCATAACATATAAGATTGTAAATAGTATTTAATAATAATTGTCAAATAAACTAAATAATTAAAATATACGTAATAAAAAATTAAAAAATAGTTTGTAAGTTTAAACACACTCAGTTGCCAAAATTGAATCATGCGACTTGTGCCATATACATATTTAATATTTTAATTAATTAATTTAATTTGCAAGAAAAAATTGTATACGATTTATTATTTAAAAAAACCAATTAAAAAAATTAGACACAAAAAAATAAAGTTCCTTAAACAATACTAAACTAAAAAAATAATAATTTTGTTTATATAATTTCTAATTTATTTTTTATAATACATTCCTTTAATATTGATAAACAATTACTACTTAACATATAAATATGTTTTATTTTCTCAAAAATAACAGAAACAATATTTGCAAAATAAATAAATTACTGCAAAAAAATTATAATTATTATTAAATATTTTATTTTAAATGTAAATATAATTCTATTTGTTATATAAATTGAAAAACAAAAAATTAATAAATAAACCAACTATTTGAAAAATATATATTTTTTAAAAATGTGAATGTTCGCCAAAAGATGGAACTTAGGACAAGCTGTGATGTTTGATGAGAAGTAAACTAATCCCAAATCAGCGTCTGTTCTCCAGGTTACTAGGAGCTGAAGCGGGCGTCTATCTTGTATCACGCTCGCGGCTCGCTATATAAATGTGTTCAAGGTAGGTCTAAATGCCTTAAGAACCTTCACCAGTACATGACCCATACACGTAACAAGCGGATTCATAAAACAACTAATTTATGAACCCTGCACAAAGGCTTCAGATAGCCATATCGGATTCATCATACACACGATGTTTAACATCACGATCGTAAACGTATGTACATCCACCCACCGAAGATAAATCGGGCTGGTCCCTATTCCTGAATACGATACGAAAAAAAGTATAAGATTAATATTCAATTTTAAATAAGAATCGTACGAATCTGATTCAATTCATAGATGAATATTGTATTTTCGTATTCTTATCGTATTCAGGAATAGGGCCCCAGCAGATGATGTCAAAGATATATATACTGTCGAGTTGAAGAAAGTCATCAATAACATACCGCACCACAACATTAAAATCATCGTGAGTGACTTTAATGCAGGTAGGAGTGCGGAAAATACATCGCATACTGGTCCTAAAAGCTTGCAGTAACAACAACAGCCCAGGCTCAGTAATTTTGTAAAAAAATTGAAATTTATATGATTGTAGGAATTCCACTTCAAAATAAGTATAGGTAATGAGAATAAAATATTTAGCAAGAAAATACGTTTTGAAATCCGGTTAAATTTTGTAATCGAACCAGTATTGAAAGCGACAACTTAAATGTTGTTCTACTTAAAATTACTACATTAACTCAAATTAACCGAAACAGACTGAATTTGGGACAATAAATTTTTCCCACTCCAAATCAGTAAGGCCACCAGGGATTTTCGCAAAAAACTGAGAACATTTTATTGTTGAAATTCCGGTTCAAAATGATTATAGGTAATGGGAATAATACGATTAGGCAGAAACTAACGATAATTTGCATATGGGTTCAGCGCGGTTTTTGGAAGAATCGTATTTTGAAATTCGCGGTCACAATCGAACATAGATTGCAGGCGAATAAGACGACATATTGTACCAACTTAAGCGAACCTTTACTAAAAATTACATCAATAACACAAAATAAGCAAACTTACTGACTATATGACAATAAATTGTATCCGTTCAAAATCAGTAACGCTAACTAACCATCAGGGATTTTCGCGAAAAACTTAAAACATTTTATTGTTGAAATTCCGGTTCAAAATGATTTTAGGTAATGGGAATAGTATATTTAGGAAGAAACTAACGGTAATTTGCCTATGGGAAGGGTGGATTTTGGAAAACATTATTAGTTTAAATTAAAATATAAAATTCAATTGTTTGATATCTAAATTCCAATCAATCAACAATTCACGGCATATACTACTCATTGCTTATAACCTAAATAGTTATTAGCAAACTAGAAAAACAGATTGTTACATGCGCGAATTGAATACTTATGCTCGGTTAGTAAAATTTATTAAAATAAATATAATATGTATACTAAAATTTCACTCAAGCATTAATAAAATTAGATTACCATTATTACATGCAGGAAGTAAATCCGTTCATTGCTACAGCTTTTTAGTTTAAATTAAAATACTAAATGCATTTATTTAATATCTAAATTTAAATGGATTGTTCACGGAATATACTGCATATTGGCTAATTAGATAAATAAATTATTGCATGCACGAAGTGAATAATAATATTCATTTAGCAAAATGTATTAAAATTACCACAAGTAAACAAAATATATATATACTTATATTTCACTCAAGGAATAATAGTAATTTTTACACAAATAAAAATAGATTACCATTATTCCATGCAGGAAGTAAATCCGTTCATTGCTACAGTTTTTTAGTTTAAATTAAAATATAAAATGCATTTAATTGAAATTTTTATTATTTACTATTTAAATTATTACAACTGAATACAATTTATCTAGTAATTTTCCTTTCTTAATTTAGTCACTAATGAATGAGAAAGGCCAGCTCCATTTATAGGTTATTTACTGCAGTAGTCTTTGCACTGGTGTCCTTAATCCATTAAATCAATTGGTTTCGTTCTCTGTAATCGCCTTACTGCATGTGAAGTGTCCAACATTCCACGAAGCTCTACATTTACGTGTTGATAAATACGTTGTCCATGAATTACTGCAAGTTTTTTTTATTTCTTCGTGAGCCGTCTGAATATTTAGGTCCCTATGAAGGTCATCATTCCCAATGTACCACGGAAGGCTAACTATACCACGTAGCACTTTGTTCTGAAAAGTTTGTATTATTTTGGTGTTGGTTTTCATTGTACAGCCCCAGAGCTGAATTCCGTAAGTCCATACAGGCTTTAGCACCTGTTGATATAATAGCAATTTGTTTTCGGTTGACAATTCCGAATGTTTCCCGAGCAGATAATACATTTAATATAAAGTTAATTTTTTTTTCTTTTTAACGTGCTCTTTCATCTGAGCCTGGTATCTAAGGTCATCCCTAAATATGTACTTAGCCTTATTTGCATACAGAATCTGCTGATCGTTAATGATTGCAAGTTTGCAGCTGACTTTTAGATTAGTAAAATTCACATGCGTGGATTTCGATTCATTGAGCCCGATACGCCACATTTTTTTTGTCTATTTTAAGATTTTGTCACATGCTTCTTAAAGTTTCGATGTCGATTCCTCGATAGGGTCTCCTATTGAGAGAACTGCAGTATCATCAGCAAATGTTGCAACGGTAACATCGTTTAATTGAGGTAAATCTCTGGTGTAGAATAGGTCCCAAAACACTACCCTGCGGGACTCCTGCCGAAATCATTTTTAGCTCGGAGTTTTCTTCTTCATATTTCACCCTAAAGTGGCGATTCTCTGTGTATGATTTTAAAATCATATAATATTGTTTTGGTACATTTTTATGTAGTTCGAAGAGTAAATCTCCATGCCACAAATTATCGAAGGCCTGCGCCACATCTAAGAAGATACTAGAGCAACCCTTTATCCTCTCTAGTGTATTCTCAATGACATCTGTAAGCCTATGAACCTACTCAATAGTTGAGTGTTTCTCTCTGAAACCAAACTGATATTCTGGAATAAAGTTTCTTTGTTCTATGGTTCCTTTTAATCTATTGAGCAACAGCATCTCAAACAATTTCGCTAGTGTTGGTAGAAGTGAAATTGTCCGGTAAGATGTTCTATCATTCAGTGGCTTGCCCATTTTCTTCAATGAAGTTGTCGGTACTTTTTTCGATACTTTGGCTGAATGAACTTCATGTACTTCAATACTTTAGAGGAATGTTTAGTACTTTTGAGAAAATTCAACAAATGTCACTCGTAATTAAATTATGAGACAACTTTTTGTTTCATCTAAAAATTAGAATGTTCATCAGCTCTAATTCAAAGACTAAAATATCTAACCATTCGAAATCCAACGCTTTCTTATGAAACTCTCAGATTTCTTTGGTTTAAATGAAATTAAATTCCAGATAACAAATTTAAAATTTAAATTGATTAATTCTCGGCAAATTGGTTTCTCGAGTAATTGAGTAATTAAATACTTATAATATTTACATAAGACCACGTTGGGTGTTCTAAACAAATTATCAGTTTAATCTTTTTTCCTTTTATTGGAAATAAAGGAAAGTGTGAAAGCAATATGACGAAAATCCTCAATATTAACCATCCGTTTTGAGAAGATATTTAAACTAAAATTTCAGTCTATTGAATTGGGCTTCAACCAGTACCTTGGTCTGAACGAAACTTTAAATTAAAATCGTTGTTATCAGAACTTGGAGAATTGCATTCTAAAAGATTTGGGGCGAGATCATAAAATCTGACCAGAAAAATCAATTGTTCCAAAATATTTCAATGGCCTGACACAAAAAAGTTTGAAAGATGGTTGAAGTTGGCTTCGATATTTTGAACGAAAACACAAATAAATGAAGCTTCAAACGGTAAAATTATATTCGACAACTATTTCAGAAACGAGCAATTTTGAACGGAAATGTTTTACCGGTAGAAATTGAATTTCGAAAATCTTCTATAAATAAGTCATTGCTCTTAAAATATTATAATATAAAATATTATTAAAATATTACATTTATGCAGCAGTCCACATCCACTAAAGTAAATTTGAATACTTTTAATCGAGTATGTTGGACAATATTTTTAAATCCGTTTAAATATTCATGGGTCGTATTTCCTGATCCCGCCTCTGCTTTAGCCAAAGTTTAATGTTTAAACGGTTAATTGTGTGGGCTCCAAACACACTAGTCTTACATCGCTCAGGTAAAGTCAACAGAGGTTCGAAGTATGTATTTGATATTGAGACGGCCGACCAAATGGCACAGCGGTTAAAGCTTTGGCGTTTGGATCGGGAGGTACCGGGTTCGAGTCCCGATACGCGCAGGATGCAAAGGGAATTTATATCAACAGATTACGATCTGTGATGAAATGGAACACATCTATGACACCCTGTCGGAGTACAAAACTCATGGGCCGACCCATCTTCCATGCCAGTATAAGCTGGCATGGAGCTACGCAATGTGCAGATGATGATAAAATCGGGCCTATAACCGTACGTTCTCGAATTGGCTAACACTGGCGTAAAAGTAAGGATGGAAAAAGCAAATCGCGAAAGAGGTGGGAGAGCCTTGGCCCCAGAACAGATTGCAGAGATAATAAAAAAAGATATTGAGACGATCATATACGCAAACATTTCGTATTTACAGTTGGTTGAGTGTTCAACATGACCTAATAATTACCTAGGTTTTATTTAACGCCGCTCTTCCAGTCTAGTTCCAGGGTTAATAATAAAAATTAGTGACATAACGAACGAACAATGTAGGTAGCATGTATGTAGCAAACACTTCTAATTATATTTTTTCAATGCGTTACGATTGGCGCGGTTTTAATGCTTTGGAAAAACACCACCAGGGACACTAAACAGTTTAAATCCCACTGTTTGCCAAATAAAAATGTTGAACCGGTAAATACTACTTTTAACATGAGGATTTGTAAGAAATTTTTGACACAACATGGTCGAGGTTTGATTATTGATTAATTAATAACTTGTCGCCTAATCTTTGCTGTGCAAGATAGAATCATTTAAAATTGTGACTTGGCTCTTGCAAAATGGCATTTAAATCAATTTGCCTTAAAATTTGTTTGTTGCTATTATTTAGTTGCTGAAAAATTCTTCAAGCTAGATCCAGTACCCTTTTGTGCAAAAATGCAGTACTTTTAATTTCTTGACAATAACACCACTGGGATCGCATTGATTATGTGCAATAATTTACGGTCGCCTTTTTCAAGCAGCTCCTTTATTATTTGACCTGTTGTCAGATCGTAACCAGGAGCTTTCTTTGTTTTTATGTTCGTAATTTCAGCTTTTGGTTTTTTCAATGTTACAGGCCTGATATCTTCGATGTCAGATGTTCTGGGCGTATCTTCAAGATGTTCAGTAAACAGGTCAGCTTTACCTTGCGCACTTGTAGCCCATTTTCCATCGTTTGTTTTGATTGGGGGAGGGATCTGCGTTTTAGGTCGTTTTAACCATTTTGTTGCTTTTCAGAAGGAATAGTCGGTGTCTTTAGTTGGAGCTTGGAGCTGGAGAACAAAGGTGTTTTCCAATTGTTTCATTTTTCACTGCTTTTATGAGCGCCTTAAGTTTTATTTTGCGGCACACTCGTAGTCTGCCATTTGTTTCGGGCTTTCGTTTTTCCTGCAAGTTCTTTTACTTCTATTGGGTGAGGCCTACTAGCTCTACTAACTGCTTAAACAATTCCCAATTTGTTTTGTTGTTTGTGAGCTACGGCTTCAAAGATCTTCTGTAATCAAAAATTTTGATTAGAACTATATAATTTAGCTTAATCAGGAACTGCAACTGAATAGTATTATTATAATAATGCACGCCTGATAAACCTCGGTAACTAACTGCTGATATAACTAATTAAAATATAACACATCGCCTGACAAGTTTCCGGTCTAACAAAGAAAACACAATTCTTTGGAGAAAAATACATTTTATTCATCAACATAATTTCCTTCTAGAGCGATACAATCAGTCCAACACCCCTCTAACATTTCGATGCCCTTTTTGTAGAACGATCCATCTTTGTCTTCAAAATAAGCTTAAGTTTCGGCAATCACTTCTTAATTGGAGCCAAATCACTTTCACGAGCTTTTTTTAGGTCTGCAAACCAGTAATAATTGCTGGGGACCAAATCTGGCGAATACGGTGGGTGCAAATGTACAATTCGTGCAATTGTACCATTGTTGTGACATGGTGTATTGTCTTGATGAAAGAGCAATTTTTTTCATAGACAAAACAAATTTTTTCCAAAACAATTTCGTGGATTTTTTTATCTTTTCTGGAGTCACAGCCTCATTTGGGCGTCCAGAGCGTGGTACATCATCGGCGGTGGTACGTCCACGTTTATATTCAGCATACCAGTCAATGATGGTTGATTTTCCTGGTGCAGAGTTCGGATAAAACTTTTCAAGCCACTGCTTTGCACGGTATTTTTTCTTATCAAAAAACACTGTTTAACCAACACTCGAAATTGTTTTCTTTCCAATGTTTTGAAATTATCAAAATTAGCGTCACTATAAAACAACAGTAACTTGTAAACTAATGGTCGGAATGTAATGCAATCTTGACACATATCGTTTGAAGGTTGGAACAATTTAAAACTCATATAGATTTTAAATTTGTGGTATTTTCAATGTGTCAGACCAGGAACTTTTCAGGCGATGTAAGAATAAATATAATAATTTATTACTCAGAAGCTGAATAATTGGGTAACGGAATATTACTAAAATTAGTTAACCTCTGAAATCAAAATACGACCAGATAGAAGGCGAACAAAAAACACGGTCTGTATGTATGCAGGCCCAAACAAGGTAAACCCGAAAAAACACTTTGATACAAACGCCATGGAAATTATTTTTTGTTAAGATTTTCCCCGACCCTCCACATCCATCCGCTCGCACATGCGACGGAGAAACAAACCCCCGTTCACCCGAGCACAAACTCTGCCCATCGAACCTAAATCCCGATAAACCAACCTTCACTTTCAAGTCATTCCCCATTCAGAACTTCACCATTCCCCGCTATGACGTCAGTAATCCGATGATCACCGTACAATATACAGAGCAAAATTTGTGTATATGCACGTAGAGTGGAT
Source organism: Nephrotoma guestfalica (assembly GCA_963691935.1). Classification (NCBI taxonomy): domain Eukaryota; kingdom Metazoa; phylum Arthropoda; class Insecta; order Diptera; family Tipulidae; genus Nephrotoma; species Nephrotoma guestfalica. The sequence continues at coordinate 4,793,245 of OY829916.1, read as the reverse complement.
AACCTATAGAGAAGAGAAACGAACAAAGTTCCACTCTTCATGCATTCACCCCAACCACACTGTACACATTTTATACACCGATCATCAAATCAAAGACATCACCGCGGAAAACGGTAAACTTCTATAATAAAATTATGTTTCGTGTACTGAGTAATTGGAACGATAAAAATCCGATATCAATTACCGGACCTTGTTCTAAATCGTCTTATTGAAGCATAAATATTCAAACGCGAAAGTATAAATGGACAATCAATCCTTGCTTCCAAAACATCAGCCACAAATAAAGCCGCAGCAAAACAACGTCTGATTGATAAGGGCTCTAAATTTAAAACTAAACATCTCGTATTGCAACTATAGGCATAGCCCAAATATCAAATTTTTATTATAAAAGAAAATTTGCAGTTTGCAATTTGCCAGGATACTGCAGGTAATGATATGATGTAATGGATAATGATATAATACAATATTTTCTTAAAACTGTTGTCCAAGAGCTTTCAAATACATTCAAAATAATTTTGTGGTCAATTGTGTGTGTAGCTCAAAACAAAAATCGAGTAAACGCCAAAATGATTTTAAACTAAATAAATAAAATAGGAGGTAGATTCCGTACATAAAGCCATAGAAAGTTGTTATACTTTTGCAACATTCTACAAAGTTCATTTGAAAATTTTGCAAATGAAGGATGTTGATTTCTTAAATTTTAATTTGGTTTCAAAATAATTTACAAATATGTTGCAATTTTTTAAAGTTAGAATTATTAAATACAATTCGACTGATTTGGGCGAATTAAAGTTACACAGTTAGAAGAAGCTACAAATATGTCCAAAGATCGTGTTTTCAAATATTGAATCGAAATTCAGGCATGAGAAAGCTGTCAAAAGCTGCGTGTACGAATAAACATTTCCAACGCTCTGTTGGCACAGCTTAGACGCAATAAATCATAGTTTTAGCGCCGGTTAATTACTGTTGATGAAACATGGATACATAATTACATTCCAAAATCAAAAATACGGTCAAAACGGTGAACTGCAATTGGCTTCAAAAAGGCAAACTCTGTTCCTTCAGCTGGAAAAGTCATGGCAACTGTTTTTCTAGGACAGCCATGGAATTATCTTAATCGACTATCGTTAAAAATGGAAAACCATTGCGGGTAGGTAGAAATGTAGGTAGAAATTGCGGGAAAACGGCCACATTTGCAACAAAAAAATCTTGCCTCAAAGAGGCCATCACCTTCGTAAACAACGGTTTTGCACAGAAAGGCGCCGAGTACTATTTGGACGGGTTGAAGAGATGGAAGCATCCCTGGGAGCAGTGTATATACTTACAAGGATAAACTCTTCTTAAAAATAAATTTGAAGAAAATATGTCTTGTATCTTTGTTAGGTCGGAAACTTATCAGACAACCCTCGTATAATGTACTATGTGGGCAAAAAGTAGTAAGACTTTTTAATTTAAATTTCGCGCGGAAAACCATTCGTCGAAATATTTTTTTTTCTATGTTGGTATGACTGTCAGTGACATCTGTGCCAAATGTCACATCAAAATAATCATTAGTGTTTAGTATACGCTTGTCTTTCTGAAGTACAAAAAGTGCATTGAGTGAAATTATTCAACAAAAAGAAGTTCCATTAAATGTTGAGTGCGGAATCAATTTTGTGGTGCGGAAACGTTCAGAATGTTGCAAAAGGCCTTCGGTGATAATTGTATGTCGCGAGCAAGTGTTTTTCATTGGTACAAATTGTTCAAAGAGGGTCGAGAACGTGTTGACGACGAACCACGTCTAGGACGGCCATCAACATCAACTGATGATCAACACGTTAATAAAAATCAAGGAATTGATGCTCAAAAATCGACGATTAACAGTCAGAGACCTTACGGCATCGTTGAAATATCGGAAGGATCAATGAAAACTATTTTGAAAGATCATTTGGGCCTAAGAAAAGTGAAAGCACGATTGGTTCCAAAATCACTAAATTTTTTGAAAAAACAGCGTCGCGTTGACGTCTGTGAAACAATGCTTTCCAACTACCAGGATGTAATGAGACGTATTATAACTGGCGATGAGTGTTGGATCTATGCTTACGACCCGGAAACAGACGATCAATCAAAGGTGAGCCGAAGCCGAAAAAACCACGTCAAAGCAAGTCAAAAATCAAGGCGATGTTTACAGTTTTCTTCGATTATCGAGGTGTGGTGCGCTCCGAATTCCTTCCGCCCGGCCAAACTAAGAGGCCGGAATTACGGGTCGACAACACTTGGTTTTTGCACCACGATAATGCACCTTCTCATACTGCATTGGTTTTACGTGATTTTTTACGCGTGATTTAGCTCCGTGTGACTTCTGGCTGTTCAGCAAACTCAAACGACCGCTCCGGGGAAACCGTTTTGAGTCAATTGAAGACATTAAACGTGAATCGCTACGCGCATTGGAGGCTATTCCGGAAATTGACTTTAACAACTGTTTCGAGGATTGGAAAAAATAAAATTATTTAAAAATAATTTACAAAATATCCCGAAGATAGTGGTAAAACAAATTATTTTAATTGGAAAGTTAACGAGGAAATGATGTAGGACATTAAATCAATGATGAAATATATGGAAATAGCCGATAGTCGACGTGTTATATATTATCAGTGTAGCACTGTATATTTAGATTCTGTAACTCGCTTTTAGCATATAAACATATATAATTGTTAATATTAATTATAAATACTTAATTACTTTTGAATAAGTATAATATTTCTATATAATGTATTAGTCGACCTCATATTTACATAATGTTATATACTACTCCTCAAAAGCTATATAAGGTTTGAAATTTTGAAAATGGGGAGAGATTATTTTAAAATTAAAAGATGGATAGATCGGACAATAGTATTGTCTAGTAAATAAAAAATAAATTAATTGAAATAAATGTTTAAAACTAAATAAGTTAAATGGTAGAATTCCATAAATAAAATTTATAAATTTACATGGTGTACAACAAAAATTGGTGGCAGCGGAGGGATTTTTGCTCAACAAACCGAGCAAAATCTTAAATCTTATTCACCTTGTAAATTTCGGTTTGTCTTAAATAAAATATAAATAATAAAAATAAAAATAAAAATCTCAATTGTGAGTTATAATCAGCTACCTCATGTTTGCTAACAAGTAATTTCGAAAAACAGTTCTGTGAATGTGAAAAGTGGTGTAACACGAAACCCGTAAAAAAAATATATAAAAACTAGTGCTTGCTATGGTAAAATAAGTAATATTACCAAATATAGTCTACTGAATCATAAAACTCAGTATTTATAATTGAAACTATCTTAAGTTGTGTATAAATATGTAACCGTAAAATATAAGTAACGGTTCAAAAATATTTCGCTGAAATAAAAATGTGCTCAGTGAATCATCAGTTTCTTAAGTTGCAATGCAATTGTATGTACGGTGCATCAAAAAAAAATCATCAATTATAACGTTGTATTTAAACAACATCAGTTACCAAATATCCAAATGCAATTCTAAAATATTAAAATTATCATTTTAACATAACTGGCAAACGATTTACATTTTGCCATTTCATCTATTTAACATCACGAATCATCATCAAGCAAAAAAAAAATTTGATTTGATCAAATCTCATTACATCTTAAAACCTCAACTGGAACATCATCAGTATTATTTGTGCTATGTAATGTATTATCAACGCGATTGTAAAAATATCCATTGGAATCAACATACATCATTTCAACTCATATAATTGATCCAGATCATCCGTATCAGCTTTAATTAAAACCAGGTCATCATTGTGAACAATTATATTATACCACGTCATCAATACTACAACGAATTTCTTAAACAAGGCTATCAACAATTATTTTTAAAGGATTATGTCATAAAACGGGCGCCGCCTTTCTAGCACCCCATTCAAAGGTTTTGGCAAAAGTGATGATTGAATTCGTTTGGTCATCGTTTGGTCAGGATTGGTCACTAGTTTTTATCGTTTGGTCACTTACGATTAAACGGTAAATGAATAATGAAAAACTCAAAAAAAAATTTCCCGGGTGGCACCTCATTGCAAGAAAATCATACCGTTTTTATTAAATTTCGTTAGGTAATCGTTAGGTCAGGATTGGTCAACACATTTTGCCGTTTAGTCACCAATGGGTCAGTTTTTATTGCGAAAAAACAAAATCAAAATTGCATCAATAAAATCAGGTTCGTCGCTTATTTGGGAATTTCATTTTACAAAACTAATAAAAAATCCAATTGGAATATACCATTTAGATAAAAATATTTCTTTTTTCAAAGAAATGTATCTAAAGTGCACGACTTAAGATATAATCATTTAAATTTTTTGGTTTTCCATAACTCGTTCAGGATTAGTCACTAGTTGGTTTCGTTTGGTCATCGCGACATAATGATTTATTTCGAAAATTCTTTAAAAACTCATAATTTTCACACGATTCGGAGTGTTCGGGGCTGGAATCTTGTCCAATTCTAATATTTTTATAAATCCAACGATCGGAATCGTTTGGTCGACTGTCATTGAGGATTGGTCACTAGTTGGTTTCGTTTGGTCATCGCGACGTAATGATTTATTTCGAAAATTCTTTAAAAACTCATAATTTTCACACGATTCGGAGTGTTCGGGGCTGGAATCTTGTCCAATTCTAATATTTTTATAAATCCAACGATCGGAATCGTTTGGTCGACTGTCATTGAGGATTGGTCACTAGTTGGTTTCGTTTGGTCATCGCGACGTAATGATTTATTTCGAAAATTCTTTAAAAACTCATAATTTTCACACGATTCGAAGTGTTCGGGGCTGGAATCTTGTCCAATTCTAATATTTTTATGAATTCAACGATCGGAATCATTTGGTCGACTGACATTGAGGATTGGTCACTAGTTGGTTTCGTTTGGTCATCGCGACATAATGATTTATTTCGAAAATTCTTTAAAAACTCATAATTTTCACACGATTCGGAGTGTTCGGGGCTGGAATCTTGTCCAATACTAATATTTATATGAATCCAACGATCGGAATCGTTTGGTCGACTGTCATTGAGGATTGGTCACTAGTTGGTTTCGTTTGGTCATCGCGACATATTGATTTATTTCGAAAATTCTTTAAAAACTCATAATTTTCACACGATTCGGAGTGTTCGGGGCTGGAATCTTGTCCAATTCTAATATTTTTATAAATCCAACGATCGGAATCGTTTGGTCGACTGTCATTGAGGATTGGTCACTAGTTGGTTTCGTTTGGTCATCGCGACATAATGATTTATTTCGAAAATTCTTTAAAAACTCATAATTTTCACACGATTCGGAGTGTTCGGGGCTGGAATCTTGTCCAATTCTAATATTTTTATAAATCCAACGATCGGAATCGTTTGGTCGACTGTCATTGAGGATTGGTCACTAGTTGGTTTCGTTCGGTCATCGCGGCATAATGATTTATTTCGAAAATTCTTTAAAAACTCATAATTTTCACACGATTCGGAGTGTTCGGGGCTGGAATCTTGTCCAATTCTAATATTTTTATAAATCCAACGATCGGAATCGTTTAATTGACTGTCATTGAGGATTGGTCACTAGTTGGTTTCGTTTGGTCATCGCGACATAATGATTTATTTCGAAAATTCTTTAAAAACTCATAATTTTCACACGATTCGGAGTGTTCGGGGCTGGAATCTTGTCCAATACTAATATTTTTATAAATCCAACGATCGGAATCGTTTGGTCGACTGTCATTGAGGATTGGTCACTAGTTGGTTTCGTTTGGTCATCGCGGCATAATGATTTATTTCGAAAATTCTTTAAAAACTCATAATTTTCACACGATTCGAAGTGTTCGGGGCTGGAATCTTGTCTAATACTAATATTTTTATAAATCCAACGATCGCAATCATTTGGTCGACTGACATTGAGGATTGGTCACTAGTTGGTTTCGTTTGGTCATCGCGACGTATGATTTATTTCGAAAATTCTTTAAAAACTCATAATTTTCACACGATTCGGAGTGTTCGGGGCTGGAATCTTGTCTAATACTAATATTTTTATAAATCCAACGATCGCAATCATTTGGTCGACTGACATTGAGGATTGGTCACTAGTTGGTTTCGTTTGGTCATCGCGACGTATGATTTATTTCGAAAATTCTTTAAAAACTCATAATTTTCACACGATTCGGAGTGTTCGGGGCTGGAATCTTGTCCAATACTAATATTTTTATAAATCCAACGATCGGAATCGTTTGGTCGACTGTCATTGAGGATTGGTCACTAGTTGGTTTCGTTTGGTCATCGCGACATAATGATTTATTTTGAAAATTCTTTAAAAACTCATAATTTTCACACGATTCGGAGTGTTCGGGGCTGGAATCTTGTCCAATTCTAATATTTTTATAAATCCAACGATCGGAATCGTTTAGTCGACTGTCATTGAGGATTGGTCACTAGTTGGTTTCGTTTGGTCATCGCGACATAATGATTTATTTCGAAAATTCTTTAAAAACTCATAATTTTCACACGATTCGAAGTGTTCGGGGCTTTGAAAAATCCTATTGTATTGCTCGTATAAGTATTTTTATGGTTGTTTATCATTTGTGGTAAATTTAAATCCAATTAATTTAAAATTGATTTTATTGTACATTTCATTAATTAGCAAAATATAAATATTTTTTGTTAAGTTTATATGGCTTCTTTAACCGCGTTCACATCTACTGCTCTGGTGTTCTGTTTGTTTTCGGTAAGAGATTGATAATTAATAAACTTATTTAAAGTTATACTAATTAATAAAATTTACTTACTCAGTTTTTGTAAAAATAGCTGCGATAGGTGTAATAAGCCGGTACCGTTTCGCAGATTTTATAGATTCAGCTAAATTGTCATGCGTTTCCCACCAATCGTTTGCTCTGCGACAATAAGCAATAAAATGTCCAGTCGAATATGAGATAATACCTCTTAATCTAAACATAAAATACACATTTAAGGTGAAAATACACATTTAAGGTGTGTAAGTTAGCTGTTTAATTAAATAATTTCAAAATAAATATAAAAAAGTACCAAATAAGATAACTTACCGATATTTTCCATTTAAATTTACCGTCGTTGGAAATTCATCTAATTTGCACTGCAGACCTGTTGTTGCCATTTCCATACGAATATCCAATTCTATACAAACATGTTGATTGTAAATATTATTTATTTGTAATGGAGACTCGCATGTACTACATTTAGTTGTAGTTTGTCTTTCCATTATACGTATCGCATCCTCCAACTTTCCAAAACCTTTTTCCCATATCAACTTGTGATTCACATATACTATTGCCTTTGATTTTGGGTAAGATCCACATTCGCAGTTATGGTATTCATACATGCTTGGAGTTGAGCAAACACACATTCCCCAAATTTGATCGACGCTACCCCACATGTCTAATTTATAAGGGTACAAATTGAGACCTGTACCGATTTGTCGATCAATTTTATCATTATATAGCGTAGATAATAAAATCGTTCGTTCTCGATAAACTTTAGCTGTTGCACCATCTTTTATGAAATTACGAACAAATTTCATTGTTTGATTTTCAGAGCATTCCTCTATGAAAGATAAATATGAAGGATCATCGATTCCACTTATCATTAGAACCTGTATTATAGCATCAAAAGCACAAGTATTTAACAATAAATAATAAATACCATTTAGAGGAATTGCATTTCGCCTACTACCATTTTGCAGTAATGTGAGTTTCTTGCGTGACGTAATATTTTCGTGTTGATATGCGATGTCGGGTTGAGGTGTAAAATAAAATCCTTGTTTCTTGTTTATGGCAGGTCCCTCTTGGAATGTAAGCTCTTTTTTAGCCATGTTTGTTTGTTCTACATGTAATGTCGAAGATAGTAGCGGTTCAAGATGCAATTTATCATCACAATTATCTAATACATTATTTCGATCATTTGAGTCAGATTTGCCTTTATTTCTCAAAATATTTGTAGACGCCGTGTCCGAATCGTCTGATAGTTTTATCGCGGGGTTTTTGTAATCAGTTTTCTTTTCTTTACAATTAATCAATTGCGACTGAAATATTGCAGCACTTCCGTTGCAATCATTGTGTTCTATTTTTAAATATATATCAGCCCGTAGACGACCCTTCCACTTATCCAAAACTCTATGTTTTTTATCATTAAAAAATCCTTCCAAACAGCTAGTCGTCGCGTGAGGTACTTTACATGGTAAACACGCCCTGTCCAAAGTGGAAATTCGAAAGCGACGGAAATCAATTGAGTAATAAACTCTTCCGAATAAAAAGCATTTGGATCAGTACCAATGGTTTTTAAAGTTTTAGCTGCGTGCTGCAAATTTATTACAAAATCTCTTACTGGGTTCTATTCATCTTTAACCATATTAAGATTTTTGTATTCTTCTTCTTTATCTTCATTGGTTTTAGAAGCAGCAGCTTCAAAAGAGACGTCCTCCGGTTCTAGTATTTTATCAAAATGGATTGTCTTGTCCGAAATAAGTGATTCCAATATCAACCGAGCGTTTTTCACAACAGTTCCAGTTTCAGTTTCTGAATTAATTTCAAATTGATTTAAACTATGACAGTCGATCATAAGGGCTACACAATAAAGGAAAAATTTTCGCACGGTTGTGTAACGTATATTTTTAATACAGGGCCATCGACAAACCATTTTAATAAAGTGTGCTACATCCAAACGTATGTAAGTATAAATAGCAGGCCTTGTAAAGTGAACTAGGTCATTAGTAGCTCGTAGAAACATAGTAGTGGTGTAGACTTTAATTGCTTGATCATTAAAGGCAAACGAGACAGCATTAATTAATGCTCTCGATCCATTACAATGAGCCTCTGCTGGCTTCGATGCTCCTAACTTGAGCCACTGCTTTAGCCACCAAATAAACAAATTGGTACTTTGGTTTTCCGTTAAAAGTTGATGAACAGAGAGAGTAATGCCTTCAAAATTTATTACAATCGCATAAAAAAAAATGTGGCCTGATTTTGTTCCATTTGGTTGTTTTATTTCTTTTACGATACTACCAGTATTATCATCGATTGAAATACGCGCGGAAGTTCCCATCAACTAACAAAATCGTTTGTACGCATGTAATTGACTTGGAGTACTGTAAAATACGTAAAAATCATCTGGTTTAACGTTATGAATAAACTCCGGATATAAATGATTGTATCGCATTTGTTCAATAGTATAAACAACATCTTGTCCGTCTTTTGAATGTACGTGAAGGAGTTTGCTTACAAAATCATTTTTACATTCACGAACAACTTTAAGTTTTGGCATATTAGGTGGTAGGCGACCGTCATGAATTCCGTGGGCCGCAGCTTGGCGTTTAGTCCAATTTCCACATCTCTCCTTGTGTGCTTGTTCCCCTATAACTTGTCTTTTAAAATATCTACAAGGTCTTCTGACATCTTCATGATTTTCGAAGAGAGTGTCTCGAGTTCTTACTCTGAGGTAGCATGGGAATTTAAATGGTTTGTGATCTACAAACCCCAGAAATGTATTTCGACAGCTCTTGCTTAAACATTTACCTTTTACTGTTAGGTGGTGAGCACTATCCTCGCTTTCGTACATTTTAGCATTTTTAAATCCGAAAGCACAAGGCATTCGCGTCAGTTTATAAAATTACTCGGCTAGTAAATCAGCCCACATAAATCGTTTTAAAACACTGTACTTCCTTTCCTTATATTGGATTGCGTCAGAATCTCGTAATTTGTTCCACAATTCTTCACTTAGCGGCACCATTATGTTATCTAAGCCTGGGGCTTCCCAATCATCATCATCGGAACTATTACTGCCGTACTCATCTTCAATTCTTCGATGATTTGAATTGTCAAAACTTCCATTTATTTCTGGTTTAATTGACACCATCTCTAATTCTCGTGCTTTTGATAAAATACCACGACGATCCTCGCGCACTTCCCGGTAAACATCCCGAGGAGTCCATTTTTCATTCAGGCATTTGCTCATGTCCTTCCATACTGTAGCACTAAGTACTGGAAATATTTCCGTTTTAAAATAAGAAATAAATTTTCTTATGACGGTAATTGCGTCTGTTTCCAAAACTTGTGAAGGTCTAGGCATAACTTTAAAATTGATAGTTTTAACTGTTTAATAGAGAAGAAAATTATCTTTATTTTTCTTAACTGATTTTTTCAAAGTTAATTTCAAGTTCAATCAATAAAATTTAAGACGAAATAAAAAAGCAAAATATTCAACATATAAGTCCTGTTTTAAAATAACCGTATATAAATAATTAAATTAACTTCACTTACCTTTAATAATTTATTAAACGGAGTAAATTTGCTTTAACAAAATTGGTATACAATTTTATACACACTTAAATATCACTTCTACAGAAAATTTAACGAAGCACGTGCAATATACTCGTAAGTGTATATTATACATTTTTATTAAAGTTCTCTTAAAAAGAGAAAATAATATGTTCATTAAAATAAGAGGTAGTATATTACGAAATGATGAGTTTTAACGAATTTACGCAATAAATCATAATGTCGCGATGACCAAACGAAACCAACTAGTGACCAATCCTCAATGACAGTCGACCAAACGATTCCGATCGTTGGATTTATAAAAATATTAGAATTGGACAAGATTCCAGCCCCGAACACTCCGAATCGTGTGAAAATTATGAGTTTTTAAAGAATTTTCGAAATAAATAATTACGTCGCGATGACCAAACGAAACCAACAAGTGACCAATCCTCAATGACAGTCGACCAAACGATTCCGATCGTTGGATCTATAAAAATATTAGTATTGGACAAGATTCCAGCCCCGAACACTCCGAATCGTGTGAAAATTATGAGTTTTTAAAGAATTTTCGAAATAAATAATTACGTCGCGATGACCAAACGAAACCAACAAGTGACCAATCCTCAATGACAGTCGACCAAACGATTCCGATCGTTGGATTTATAAAAATATTAGTATTGGACAAGATTCCAGCCCCGAACACTTCGAATCGTGTGAAAATTATGAGTTTTTAAAGAATTTTCGAAATAAATCATTATGTCGCGATGACCAAACGAAACCAACTAGTGACCAATCCTCAATGACAGTCGACCAAACGATTCCGATCGTTGGATTTATAAAAATATTAGAATTGGACAAGATTCCAGCCCCGAACACTCCGAATCGTGTGAAAATTATGAGTTTTTAAAGAATTTTCGAAATAAATCAATATGTCGCGATGACCAAACGAAACCAACTAGTGACCAATCCTCAATGACAGTCGACCAAACGATTCCGATCGTTGGATTCATAAAAATATTAGTATTGGACAAGATTCCAGCCCCGAACACTCCGAATCGTGTGAAAATTATGAGTTTTTAAAGAATTTTCGAAATAAATAATTACGTCGCGATGACCAAACGAAACCAACAAGTGACCAATCCTCAATGACAGTCGACCAAACGATTCCGATCGTTGGATCTATAAAAATATTAGTATTGGACAAGATTCCAGCCCCGAACACTCCGAATCGTGTGAAAATTATGAGTTTTTAAAGAATTTTCGAAATAAATAATTACGTCGCGATGACCAAACGAAACCAACAAGTGACCAATCCTCAATGACAGTCGACCAAACGATTCCGATCGTTGGATTTATAAAAATATTAGTATTGGACAAGATTCCAGCCCCGAACACTTCGAATCGTGTGAAAATTATGAGTTTTTAAAGAATTTTCGAAATAAATCATTATGTCGCGATGACCAAACGAAACCAACTAGTGACCAATCCTCAATGACAGTCGACCAAACGATTCCGATCGTTGGATTTATAAAAATATTAGAATTGGACAAGATTCCAGCCCCGAACACTCCGAATCGTGTGAAAATTATGAGTTTTTAAAGAATTTTCGAAATAAATCAATATGTCGCGATGACCAAACGAAACCAACTAGTGACCAATCCTCAATGACAGTCGACCAAACGATTCCGATCGTTGGATTCATAAAAATATTAGTATTGGACAAGATTCCAGCCCCGAACACTTCGAATCGTGTGAAAATTATGAGTTTTTAAAGAATTTTCGAAATAAATCATTATGTCGCGATGACCAAACGAAACCAACTAGTGACCAATCCTCAATGACAGTCGACCAAACGATTCCGATCGTTGGATTTATAAAAATATTAGTATTGGACAAGATTCCAGCCCCGAACACTTCGAATCGTGTGAAAATTATGAGTTTTTAAAGAATTTTCGAAATAAATCAATATGTCGCGATGACCAAACGAAACCAACTACTGACCAATCCTCAATGACAGTCGACCAAACGATTCCGATCGTTGGATTTATAAAAATATTAGAATTGGACAAGATTCCAGCCCCGAACACTTCGAATCGTGTGAAAATTATGAGTTTTTAAAGAATTTTCGAAATAAATCAATATGTCGCGATGACCAAACGAAACCAACTAGTGACCAATCCTCAATGACAGTCGACCAAACGATTCCGATCGTTGGATTCATAAAAATATTAGTATTGGACAAGATTCCAGCCCCGAACACTTCGAATCGTGTGAAAATTATGAGTTTTTAAAGAATTTTCGAAATAAATCATTATGTCGCGATGACCAAACGAAACCAACTAGTGACCAATCCTCAATGACAGTCGACCAAACGATTCCGATCGTTGGATTTATAAAAATATTAGTATTGGACAAGATTCCAGCCCCGAACACTTCGAATCGTGTGAAAATTATGAGTTTTTAAAGAATTTTCGAAATAAATCAATATGTCGCGATGACCAAACGAAACCAACTACTGACCAATCCTCAATGACAGTCGACCAAACGATTCCGATCGTTGGATTTATAAAAATATTAGAATTGGACAAGATTCCAGCCCCGAACACTCCGAATCGTGTGAAAATTATGAGTTTTTAAAGAATTTTCGAAATAAATCAATATGTCGCGATGACCAAACGAAACCAACTAGTGATTAATCCTGAACGAGTTATGGAAAACCAAAAAATTTAAATGATTATATCTTAAGTCGTGCACTTTGAAAAAAGAAATATTTTTATCTAAATGGTATATTCCAATTGGATTTTTTATTAGTTTTGTAAAATGAAATTCCCAAATAAGCGACGAACCTGATTTTATTGATGCAATTTTGATTTTGTTTTTTCGCAATAAAAACTGACCCATTGGTGACTAAACGGCTAAATGTGTTGACCAATCCTGACCTAACGATTACCTAACGAAATTTAATAAAAACGGTATGATTTTCTTGCAATGAGGTGCCACCCGGGAAATTTTTTTTTTGAGTTTTTCATTATTCATTTACCGTTTAATCGTAAGTGACCAAACGATAAAAACTAGTGACCAATCCTGACCAAACGATGACCAAACGAATTCAATCATCACTTTTGCCAAAACCTTTGGATGGGGGCTAGAAAGGCGGAGCCCATAAAATGGACCAGCAGTACATCATCATCAATGCAATAATTATATTCATTACTGCAATATAATAATTATTCAAGGTTAGTGTTCAAATCTTTATTTCTCTTAAATTTAATTGAAAATCTTATTACCATAGAATATGAATGAAAATATGGAATTTTGATTGTTTGTTCTATTTTTATTATTTTATTGCCGTTAAATTTTATTATCAACCCAACATAGTACGTATACATTATGGTTAATATTTATTATCTCTCGTTCAATGTCATTGGAAAATATAAATCAAATCGCCAATATTAACGAATTAAAATTACGCACGCGTATTATAAATAAAAAACGACGATCTTTGTCTCTAAATGCGGGCGAACAATTAAAAATTCTTGAGTCCATAGATACAAAATTAATTCTTTCTGACAGCGTGGAAAATCACTTCAAAAGTATGTCTAAATTAAACGTTGAACTAGCTCTTAAATTAATTCCCGATTTTGATGGTAATTCTGATCAATTGCATAAATTTCTATCCTGTTGTGACGTAGTTTATAATCCATTAGCAGCTACCGAAAATGAAATTTTTTTAAATTTGCTTAAAACTAAATTTTTTTCTAAAGCATACGACATTATAAAATATACAAAATTTGACTCTTGGGAAAATTTGAAACTTGAATTGAAAAATAAATTCCAGTACTCGCGATCCAGTGAACAACTAGAAATTGAATTAATAAATATTCATCAACAACGAAATGAAAGCGTAACTGCATATGCCGGTCGAGTCGAAAAATTGTTATCAGAACTGAACGAGGTGTGCATAGACCAAGAAGGAGAAAAAGCATCAAGCACTATCTTAAATTTAAATTCAAAGTCGGCTCTTAAAGCCTTTCAAGAGGGTCTTACCGAGTCTATAAAAATTATTATTAAAGCTTGTCGATTCAATAAACTCCAGGATGCAATAAATCAAGCGTGTGAAGAGGAGTTAATTATTAATAGTCGTAGCCACATTAGCTTTAATCAAACAAATACTCGTGTTAGTTGCCAACTCTGCAAGAAGAATGGGCATATTGCTGAAGGGTGTTACAAATTACACCAGTTCACACCAAACTCTAATCATATCAGTAGAACTCTTTCTACTTACAACAATGTGTCAAATAATACGAACGACGTTAGGCGTATATTTTCAAATACACGCGTTGCTCAAGGAAGTGTTATTTGCGCTTATTGCAAAATACCAGGTCATCATGTCAGTTCATGTCGGAAACGTCTATACGTAAACTCACGAAACAAAATTCAACCAATCTACCTTGAAAAATGAACAATCATCTTCTTCGGGAAATGGTTTAGGATCCGATCCAATAAAGACAATGAACACTCCTGTTCGGATCCAAGATATTCCAAAGAAGAGTGTTCGAAATCAAATACCAATATTCTCGCAACTGAATCGAAATTCAATTTTCCGCTTGATTCTAAATTAGATCTTAATTCAAAATCTTCTTACACTAATTCTTTTAACTCTATGCTAGAATCAAACTGTAATCCATATTCGTTAAATTCAAATCTTTATTCAATTAATATCAGTTCCGATAATTACGATAACAAATACGTTCAGTTAGACTTAGATATATTAATATCAACTTCTTATTTTTTTCTGGTAGATACTGGTGCTGATATCAGTATATTCGTAGTTAAACGAGAATTCATCAAGGAAAATACATTATGCTATCCCGATCGTAAGTGTAAGGTGAAAGACATTACTACAGAAACAATTGAAACTGAAGCAAGTTGTGAGGCTAACATAAACATTTCAAATTCATTACTTATCCCACATTCATTTCAAATTGTTTCTAACTCATTCCCTATTTCTTGTGCTGGTATTATCGGAAAGGATTTCTTATCAAAACATAAATGTAAGATTGATTATTCTAATTGCAATCTCGAAATTCCAACCAAAAACGAAATAATTGTATTAAAACTTATTACGAATTCTTGTGTATCATTACCAGCTCGAGCTGAAAAAACGTTTACAATTCATCTAAATATTCCTAATAATACAGTTTTTTTTGTCAGTCGCGAGAAATTTTAAATGGAGTTCATATTGCCAACTCAATTGTAAATTCTAAAAATAATTTAACTACTCTAAGTCTTGTTAATACGAACGATTATGACGTGGAAATAGAAAATTTAGATTTATCGCTACAAAATTTAGATGAATTTGAAGTTTTTCATTTACGATCATGGTCCAATAATATTAGTAATCGGTTGGAAATAATTCAATCATCGCTTAGTCTAGATCACCTTAACTCGAAGGAAAAGAAATCGATCTTAAACATTTGCCGCAAATACAACGATATCCTTTATTTGCCGAGTGATAAACTTACCGCAACGGATGTTACTCGTCATAAAATTCGAGTAGAACCTAATCAACATCCTATATACATTAAGCAATATCGCTTGCCAGAATCAACCAAAAGTGAAATCAACAATCAGATTGCTCAAATGCTAGATGACGAAATAATCGAAACTAGCAAAAGCCCGTGGAATTTTCCTCTCATAGTAGTACCAAAGAAAACTAACGACGGACAAAGAAAATGGCGAATTGTTCTTGACTTTCGGAGGCTAAATAATGTCACGGTAAACGATGTTTTTCCGTTACCCAATATCTCAGACATTTTGAACCATCTCGGTAAATCAAAATATTTTTATACGATAGATCTCGCAAATGGTTATCACCAGATATACCTAGATGAATCTGACAAAGAAAAAACTGCATTTAGCACGTCTTTAGGCCATTTCCAGTTCAAGCGAATGCCGTTCGGGTTGAAAGGCGCGCCGACAACATTTCAACGCTGTATGAACCATATACTAAGTGGACTAAATGGTATTAAATGTTTAGTGTATTTGGACGACGTTATAGTGACAGGCCATAATCTAAGAGATCACAATTCAAAACTAGAATCTGTTTTTGCTTGTTTTAAGGATAACAATTTAAAATTTAATTTAGGGAAATGTCAATTTTGGTCTAAGGAAATTGTTTATCTTGGGCATCATGTAACCGAACATATTATTAAACCCGACCCATCTAAGGTTACTGCCATTCGAAGTTATCCTCAACCAGAAAATCAAAAACAAATTAAATCCTTCCTGGGTTTAACTAGATATTACAGGCGATTCATCAATAAGTACTCAGAAATAGCAAAACCATTGACCCATTTATTAAAAAAGGAACAACTATTCATTTGGGATGCTTTTTGTGAAGAATCCTTTTCCAAATTAAAAAAAGCATTAATAAATCCGCCAATACTCCAGTACCCAGATTTTTCCGAACAGTTTATTATAACCACGGATGCAAGCGATACGGCCATAGCTAGTAGGGTGCTGAACAAGGCAGAAAATAACTATCCGACAATTGAGAAAGAACTTTTGGCGATGGTATGGGCTGTTGAACATTTCCGACCATACGTTTACGGTCGACCATTCGGTCGGCGATTGAACGTCGTAAAGGAAAGACGTGATTTTTGTCTCTCCTTTAAATAAATAAATAAATAGTTTAAATATGTGTTAATAATTGATTAATTATAATATTAATCATTATATTATTTATTAATATATCTCATATGAAATAAATAAATAATAATATTAATAATAATTTGTGTGTAAAGAAGTAATAAGTAAAGTGAAAAGTTATACGTATTGTGTTAATATATTAATTTGTGTGCGGTGCGCTTGCAATGGTGTAGGATATGCATATAACAATTTCGTTTATATGTTTTTCGACACCGTTGTTTGAATGCATCGTACGCATTGTATGTTAATATTCAATTTGTAGGACTTTTTTGATTACAAAGGATGCTTAAGATAAGTGTTATTTTTATTACTTTATTTTACATTATACATTATATTTTATTACATAATAATCAATGAATCGTATGGATGAGTTATTTGTGTTGTTGTGGTATGAAACAGTTTGTGACGACAGTTGCTAGCATTCATTCTATGTAATCTGTTTCTATGAAAAATACTGTCGTGGTCTCTAATTTTTATAATTTGTGTTTTTTCTCTCGCATACGTATTGTTTATAGTTTTTTATGTACACAGTGATTTTGTTGAATTTCGTTATATGAGTAGATGGTATTTTCTTGGAAAAGTTGAACAAATCACGACCAAAAAGCTAATTTAAAATTTGGATATCAAGTCTTTATTGCATGTTGTACTGAAATCCTTATTTCTTTTAATTTTTTTATTTAAGGATATACATATAATTGAAAATATGGTATATGGGATGCGCAAGATATAAACAAAATGATCGTATAATATTCTCTGCTCTCTCACGGTTGTATTTATATTTTTGTAGTGGATTACACTAAGACTTCGTATTACGTTGTCTAAATGGGCGAATTTCTTTGGATTTGCACTAAATGTTCTTGAATGTGGATGATTCAATTTGTGAATTGGGAAAGTCGATTAGACTTTAATTGTTCATAATTTGTTGATTTGTTATATGTATAATAATTTAGACTTTAGTCAACTTTGTGAGATTTTTTTGCCGTCGTTGTGGAGAGGCGGCTGACGTTGACCTCTCCTTGTCGACCTGGGTTGGCGTCATCGGCAAGGGGTGGATGTTGTCGCAGGTCGAGATCGCGCAAAATGAATATTGTACATATAAAGGAATGTATATTTTTGGCGATTGGGAGGGGGTTATACTTTTTCTCTGTGGTGCGAAAACTGGATTAGATTTTGACGAGTGGTGTATGTGTGTGATTGGTTTACACAGGATGTGCGGCGAGGATGTGCTGCAGCTGTATTGCAGTGAATCTTTTTTGATATTTGGAGTGATTTGAATGGGTTTCGTTCATGGTGAGTAATGGCTCGGTGTCTGCGGTTTGTGGTGGTTGTTCGTTGAACGTTGTGTTTCTCAACTTGCGGAGAGTTGTGTTCATGTGTGTTCTGTCGTTACCTGTATTTATAAGGTATTTTTGACTGTTTTGAGTTGTTTTGTTTAGGACTTGAGGTAGTTCTCATTTGTTAGTGTATGAGGGCGGATTTGCAGTTTTGTATTGAATCATTGCCTGAATGTTGGATTTGTATGTCCAAATTGGTTTCTTTGCTGAATGCTTCGGGTGTTTTTGTTGGAGTTTGCCGTCGATTTGGCGGGGGCTGAATCATTTTGGGAGTTTTGGTATGATCGGTCGTACGTTGAAGTTTTTGGGCTGTAGGGTTGCCATGGTTCGTTTGTGATCTGTCATGGATTCGTCACGGCTTTGTGAAGCGTGGTTTTTGATGAATGGTGGTGTTGGCAGGTGGTCGCTTGATGGATGATAGTGGTTTCATAGTGGGAAGATTCATGCCGTCTGTTGGGATCGTTTCGAGGTAATTTTAGCTCCTGGATGGACATTGCATAATTCTCTTGGTACATTTTACTACGATTGTTTGTAGAGGTGGTTTCTTCCACGCTTTGATTTCGGAGATTTTCGGAGAGAGCTATTTTGGTGACGTTCCTTCATCCTATTATTCAGCGTTTGTGTAATAAATTGTTATATTTTTATTTTGGTTTGAGTAGCGATAGAATTTTCCGTTTCCGTATTTCTTCTGTGCATTGAGAATATAGTGTAGGTAATTTATGATTAGCTGTTTTCTATATTGTATTTCCTTCATAATCCATCATTTGTGCAAGATTAATTGCAACTATGTTGGAGTTGGTAACGAATCCTATTATTTACCGCAAAATTGCCTTTTTGTGACACTCAATGGGTTACTAGTATTTTCTCACAGCTTATTAGCGATATTTTTGCTTTATAAAAAGAAATATTATTTGCATTGGATTTGGGATTTTAACAATCTTAACATAAAGAATTGTTTATCGGCAACTTCGTTATATCTATGTAACTGAAAAGCTAGAAATATTTGATATAATTAATATAATTATTCAAAAGAAAGAGAAGGTTTGTATACTTCAATACACCAACGACTGGATGTTTGTCATAAAATGCAACGTTGCCAATCTTGACTGTTTTAGTACAAGAATTATAATTATTAATTCCCAATTTCAAATCAACCCTAAATATTAATCTACTTGTACAATGCCGAGCTATTATATTAAAATTATTCGGTTCTCAGGAAATCTCATTCAAATATATTTAATATACAAGTAAATATTATCCCTCTTTTAAGATACTGGTACGATTTATATTTAATTATAAAAATTATAAAATAAACTTATTTATCATTCATTTTAGAATAATTTTTTCAAATTTTATCTAGTTGCCTTAATAAAATTTAAATATTACCTTCCAGCAGGAAAGCCATTGACGACGCACTAATTACTAATTTACGTTTGTTACCAGTCTGAGATGAATCGTTTATGACAAGTCTAATACAAGGTGACAAGTCATAGACGAGTCGCATGTGTCATGTCTGAGATTAATTGTATGTGATATATCCCCAGCAAACGTAGAAGAAGTTCCAGAACTAGTGCAAAAGTAGTGATAAAAGTATTTGTTTCCTTGTGAAAAAGGATGGGCGTCGGGAAAAATTCATCAGTTTTATAAAAATTTTTTAGTAAACATAAGAAATTTTTGCGAATTCTAAATTATTTAGGATATTTTAATGGATGGATATTTTAAGGGATATTTGAATGCAATCCGGTAGTTAATCTAGTTAATCTGTTTTTTTTTTTTTTTTTTTTTGCTATTTCGTGTTCGCCCAATTCAACGGTTAAATACTAATGAATTTTAGAGTTATTTTGAATATAGTTCAAATAACTTTGGTTTCAGGAAATTCTACTGTAAGTTGCGGAGTTGCAGAATGATTAAATTAATAAATGTTTCAATTATTTAGGAAGCCGGAAAATATGAATTTAGAATTAAATTTCAGGAAATTTACAGATGCTTGTGAATTAATGCTTCATTGTAATTGCTGATTGTGTAGTTTAGAATTGTGTTGTCATTTTATTACTAACGACTTTACATAGGTGTCTGTAACGGGTCGAGTCAACCAATTTTGGTTAGGAAGCCGAAAATTATTAATAGAATTAAATTTCAGGAAAATTCCAGATGCATGAGAAATAATAATATTTTTTCTTAGGTTGCCGTTTTAAAGAAGCAATTGTTGAAGACCAATACCATCGTTATCCATTAACCTGTTAAGCCTTTATCCTTCATCTAGTAGATTAGAATTGTGTTGTCTTTGTGTTACTAACTATCGGCTATACCTAGGTGTCTGTAACCGGGCCGATTCTGTCCCACTTAACTAACCTATCCAATCCTTCGGTTTTGTTATGTGTAAAAAAGGGTGTACGGTGGACCCGGCGTCATCCGGGAACTCAAGCCTAAGAACTTGGTCGTACATTCAAAATCAATCAAATCAATCAATACGTTTACGGTCGACCATTCACAATCGTCACGGACCATAAGCCATTAGTATGGCTTAATAATTTAAAAAATCCATCATCCCGCTTGATGAGGTGGCGTATTAGATTAGATGATTTCGATTACAAGATAATCCATAAACCTGGGAATATGAATCTAAACGCGGACGCGCTCAGCAGGATTAAAATTAATAACACCAATCCAGAATTGCATGTTGTTACTCGATCACAACAAAAGCAATTAAATGAAACGAAATTAGAGCAATCAACTCTCAATCCTAATATCAAACATGACAATGACAATACTACAATAATACAATTAACCGATGATGCTGAAATAGACAAAATAATTCAAGAGTTTCATTCAAGTCCAGTCGGAGGTCATCAAGGAGTATTTCGTATCGCCGAAAGACTGAAACGATATTATTATTTCAAAAATTTATATTCGAGAATTAAAAAATGTATACGCTCTTGTGAGTTATGCCAAAACAATAAATGTAACAAAATAAATAAAGTACCGATGCAGATCACTTCTACTTCCTCAGCTCCATTTGAAAAAATATTTTTGGACATTGTGGGTCCTCTGCCTATATCGTACCAAGAAAATAAATACATTCTAACTGTTCAAGATGATTTAACTAAATTTTCCATGGCTTTTCAGATGTCTAATCAAGAAGCACATTCTATAGCACGTGTAATTTGTAGAGAAGTTAATATGTATCTTTGGCGTTCCCCGACAAATACTTTCAGATCAAGGAGCAAATTTTATGAGCGAAATATTTGCTAACGTCTGCAAATTGTTAAAAATTAAAAAATTAAATTCATCTGCTTATCTCTCAGAAACAAATGGGGATTTAGAACGTTCTCACCGTACCTGGGTTGAATATCTGAGAATTTACACTCAGGCCGATGATCAAAATTGGGACACTTGGCTTGCATTTGCTATTTTTACGTTTAATACTACTCCACACACAGCAACAAAATGTTTGCCATACGAATTACTGTTCGGATATAAACCATCTATACCTATTTCTTTAATGCGCGAGCCTGAAATTGCTTACAACTACGACGATCGTTCGACGTTGCCAGAAAAAAACTTATCATTCAGAAACAAAGATCTAAAGTAAAAATAAAAATAAAAAAAGTAAAATAAAATTGTAAAATTTAATAAAAAAAATAATATAAAAAAAATAAAAAATTATGTATATCTAATTAGTCAAATTTATTTGTTAAGTTATAAAGTTGTTAAATAATTAATAGAATTATTTAAATCTTAGGGGAAAGGTGTTATATATTATCAGTGTAGCACTGTATATTTAAATTCTGTAACTCGCTTTTAATATATAAACATATATAATTGTTAAAATTAATTATAAATACTTAATTACTTTTGAATAAGTATAATATTTCGATATAATGTATTAGTCGACCTTGTGGCGATGTTTATAAACTTAAATGTCAAATTTACAAAGTAGAAATGGGCTCGCTAAAATTATGGAAGAGACAACAAAAAAACCCGGTCTACCAACGTAGGTTGTGAAAAATAAAAATAAAGAAATGTTCAATTTTTTTTTAGACAGAAGAAAAAAGTCGTAGTGTGAAGTTTTCATAGTTAAGAATAAAAAATAAGAATTTTAACTCAAGTGTTTAAATATTGTGCCGTGAATTTTAATTTGTTTCGTCGAAAAGTCCCTCTGGTCCATCACCCCAAAAGAGGGGATAAGTTCTAGTATATGTGCAGCCATAAAGGGAATAAAATTTAGTATTTCTTTAAATTGGTGACCACCGTCGTGATTACGACTGCGCAAGTATACGGCAGCACATCACAGGCGTTTTCTCTTTTTGGAGTACTACGAGAAGAGCACAGCAGAGGTGTCAACAGCAAATCAGGAAAACAAATTCACAACAAATTTGTAAACGTTAGTAGATCGGGGGTAAGTTTTTTCTTCCTTAATTTTATCGAGTTCATTGCCTCAAATTTAATAATAAAATTTTATTTAAAATTAAAATTAACTCCGGCATTTTACTTATTTCATTTTTTTTTTCCTCTACTCGATTTCGCATTTTTGTTTCGTTTTCCTATTTGAGTTTATAAATGTCGTCTGATACTCCATCCAACTCTCCGGTAAATGACGAGGATTATGGAGATGCAAGTTCTGCAGATCCAATTAATTCTGCATCGCAACTACAAAATTTATTCGCAGAACAATTTCAATTGTTTCTGCAAGCTCAATATTTATTCCGGGATCCAGGAGTTGCTCAATCGTCTGGGCAGTCTGGTTCAGGACCTGGTTGGACTGGGGTCCAAAATCCAAATTTGGAGATTGGAGCGGTCCGATTCCGACCTCCACAACCGTTGTATGGTCAGAATCCGGCCGTTTGGTTTACGATTCTTGAATCGCAGTTCGCTGTCGCGAACATCAGGTCGGAGACCACCAGGTTCTCTCATGCAGTGGGGGCATTGGATGCGAGACTGCATGATCGCTTCGCGGATTTAATTCTCCGCGATAAGGGTACACTTCCTTACTCGGTGTTTAAAGAGGAAGTGATTCGCGTGTTGGGCGAGTCAGAGATGTCACGCCTAAATAACGTCTTGACGAACCTGACTTTGGGGGATAAAAGGCCGTCTCAATTACTAAGTCAGATACGTTTGAACGCTGGCAGCAATTTCAACGACAAGTTGCTCGGACAACTTTGGATGAAGAGGTTGCCTTCGCAGGTTCAAGTTATCCTGACCACTTTTGAAAACGACGTGACGTTAGATGTTTTAGCAGCACGAGCCGATAATATGATGGAGGTGATGCCACCGTTAGGTTTAAATGCTGTTAAATCGTGCAACCCTTTCGGCCCATCCTCGTCTGCAGCATCTAACGGGTATGTTGATCCAGCTGGTATTTCTGATGCATCTAATTTAGACGCAAAATTAGAAGATTTCAAAATTAAAATTTTAGCTGAAATTAAATCTATGGTTAACCCTAGCTCTCGATCTCGTTCACACAATAGAAAACAAACGAATTCTCGTTCGAGATCTAGAGGTCGGGTTAACCCAAAATTCGATTTATGTTTTTATCATTTTCGGTTCGGTGAAAAGGCTCAGAAATGCCAGCCTGGCTGTAAATTTTATGATAAAACCTGCGGAGGTCAGTCGATCAAGAAGGATTTTTAAATGTTCATCAGGACGTGACGACCGTTACTGATGAACCTACTACCAGTCGTCTATTAATTCATGATGCCAATTCAAGAGTTGCATTTCTAATAGACACTGGTGCTGACGTTTCGGTTGTTCCACTCAAAATTTGTCACATTCCGCAGGCATTAACTACCTCCAAACTATTCGCTGCGAATGGAACGCCAATTAAAGCTTATGGAACAAAAATTCTAAATTTAGATTTTGGGTTACGGCGTAATTTCAAGTGGGAATTTATAGTGGCAGATGTCTCGCTGCCCATTATTGGAGCTGATTTCCTTAAAAGTTCTGGATTGATAGTTGATCTTGGCAAACATCGTCTTCTAGATCCAACGACATCATTGTTTACTGTTGGTTCTATCTCTCTCACAGCCGAGTCAACACTGTCTCAACTAGACAAGTCCCAGGTGAATAATCAAATCCAGCAACTTCTCTCTAAATTCTCAGAAATTATGACAAACTCTCTAAACGTCAAACCAGTTAAGCATATGATCACTCATCGGCTGGAAACTTTTGGAGCACCGGTTTCTTGTAAAACTAGACGTTTGGCACCTGATAAATTAACGATTGCAAAACAGGAATTCGAGAATCTGATGGCACTAGGAATTTGTCGTCCGAGTAATAGTGCATGGT
The DNA here is from genome assembly GCA_963691935.1 of Nephrotoma guestfalica. Classification (NCBI taxonomy): domain Eukaryota; kingdom Metazoa; phylum Arthropoda; class Insecta; order Diptera; family Tipulidae; genus Nephrotoma; species Nephrotoma guestfalica. The sequence goes on along the minus strand of OY829916.1, from coordinate 4,768,615 downwards.
CTAGTCCTTTGCATCTTGTCTTGAAGAAGAATGGAGATTGGAGGCCATGTGGAGATTACCGAAGTCTGAATCGTGTTACTATTCCAGATCGTTATCCTATTCCACATCTTCAAGATTTTTCGTACCGGCTTGAAGGATGTACAGTTTTTTCGACTCTTGATCTTGTCCAAGCTTATCATCAAATCCCTATTGAATCATCTGATATTCCAAAAACCGCTATTGCGACTCCCTTCGGTTTATTTGAATTCACTAAAATGACTTTTGGTCTCAGGAATGCAGCACAAACTTTTCAGAGATTCATGCATTCCGTATTGTTGGGACTTAATTTCGCATTCATCTACTTAGATGATATTCTGATAGCGAGGAACATCACGCGCATCTCGAACTAGTTTTCCAAAAATTATCAGACAACGGTTTAATAATCAATCCTGGAAAATGTGTCTTCGCTTCACCTGAAGTTAAATTCTTAGGACATTTTGTTAATGCAAATGGCATTTTACCTGTTCCAGAACGTGTTGAAGTCATCAAAAATTTTGAACGTCCGTTAACGGTTAATCAACTCAAAAGATTTTTGGGGATGATTAATTTCTACAGACGTTTCATTCCAAACGCCGCGGCTGATCAAATTTTACTTAATGATTTTCTTAAAGGTTATAAGAAAAATAGTAAAATTCCAATTAATTGGTCAGCAGAGTCCATTGATGCCTTCGACAATTGTAAGGAGAAATTGTGTAAAGCTACTCTTCTTGCACACCCTTCATCTACGGCTAAACTCGCTATCATGGTAGACGCTTCGGACACAGCTATCGGCGCAGTAGTTCAACAGTATATCGGCGATATTTGGCAACCACTCAGCTTCTTCTCGGTTCGTCTTAATGAAGCGCAACAAAGATATAGTGCTTTTGACAGAGAGTTGTTAGCAGCGTACTCTGGCATCAAGCATTTCAGATATCTTTTGGAAGGGCGGCAGTTTACGTTGTTTACGGACCATAAACCACTTGTCTACGCTTTTTGTCAGAATCCGGAAAAGGCATCACCGCGTCAATTCCGACATTTGGATTTCATCGGGCAGTTCACAACCGACATCCAACACATATCAGGCATAGATAATGTCGTCGCAGATACACTTTCCCGCATTAATCTAATTTCTATTCCTGAAAGTATAGATTATGCACAAATTGCGGATGCCCAAACCAATGATGTCGAGCTCAAAGATCTTATACGCGATAATTTAACTTTAAAGTTTGTCCAAGTTCCGTTGAGTTTTAACTCTAACAAAACTATATATTGTGATATTTCGACAGCTAATCAAAGACCTTTTATTCCAATTGAATTTCGGAAAAAAGTTTTTGAAGCCTTTCATAATCTTTCGCACCCTGGAATCAAAGCAACAACTAAATTATTGACGAAAAATGTCATCTGGCCCTCCATCACGAAAGATTCAAAAACTATGGCACAATCCTGTTTAGCTTGTCAGAAATCCAAAATTTCAAGACACACCGTTTCACCTCTTGGATCTTATCAATTAACTTCGCAACGCTTCGCAGAAATTCACTTAGACATCATTGGTCCTTTGCCTATTTCTGACAATCAGCGGTATTGCGTTACATTAATCGACAGGTATACGAGGTGGGCTGAGGCAGTTCCAGTTCCTGATATTACTGCAGCTACTGTCGCTTCTGCGGTATACTCCACATGGATTTCACGCTTCGGGGTACCAAACGTTATAGTCACCGACCAAGGTTCGCAGTTTGAGTCTTGTCTTTTTAATGAATTGTCAGCGTTAATCGGATTCAGGCGAGTAAGAACGACGGCTTATAACCCAAAGTCCAACGGTATGATTGAGAGATGGCACAGAACGTTAAAGACCGCAATCATGTGTCACGAGCGAACTGATTGGGTAACGTTCTTGCCAACCGTACTGTTAGGTTTGCGCACGTTGTATAGTGAGGAACTTAAAACTTCTCCTGCTGAACTTGTTTACGGAAGTACGTTGAGAGTGCCTGGTCAATTTCTAAATTCTTTTTCGACCGATAAAATTCTTCAGACGGATTTTGTAAATAATCTTAAAAAACATTTTGATGAAATTAGACCGTCTCCGGCAACCAGGCACTCCAATGTAAAAACTTTCGTAAGCAGAGAGCATTCAACGTGTTCACACGTATTTTTAAGGTCTGATTTTGTGAGGAAATCCTTACAACCACCTTATTCAGGACCGTTTAAAGTTCTCAAAAGAGGGGATAAGTTCTTCACTATTGACGTAAACGGCAGGTCAGGTGTGGTGTCTCTGGATCGCCTAAAACCGTGTTTCGCGGAGAATGCGGACATCGTGGGATCGTTTCCGGCGACCCCGCTGGGTGAGAGAACTTCGGATATCGAGCCGGCTTCTGATGATACACACGTGTTAAAAAAGGTTCGCTTCAATCTTCTACCGAAGGAACCAGTTCAAACCAGGACTGGAAGAAGAATTAGACCACCAACACGTTTTAGCTGAAGCAGCTTTTGGATCACCTTTGGTTCTTTTAATTAGTTTATTTTCGGCCTCGCGTATAGACTTGTATTCTCATAAATTCTTCCGAATTTATTGGGGAGGGAGTATTGTGGCGATGTTTATAAACATAAATGTCAAATTTACAAAGTAGAAATGGGCTCGCTAAAATTATGGAAGAGACAACAAAAAAACCCGGTCTACCAACGTAGGTTGTGAAAAATAAAAATAAAGAAATGTTCAATTTTTTTTTAGACAGAAGAAAAAAATCGTAGTGTGAAGTTTTCATAGTTAAGAATAAAAAATAAGAATTTTAACTCAAGTGTTTAAATATTGTGCCGTGAATTTTAATTTGTTTCGTCGAAAAGTCCCTCTGGTCCATCACCCCAAAAGAGGGGATAAGTTCTAGTATATGTGCAGCCATAAAGGGATAAAATATAGAATCTCTTTAACCTCATATTTACATAATGTTATATACTACTCCTCAAAAGCTATAAAAGGTTTGAAATTTTGAAAACGGGGAGAGACTATTTTGAAATTAAAAAGTGGATAGATCGGACAATAGTAGTCTAGTAAATAAAAATAAATTAATTGAAATAAATGTTTAAAACTAAATAAATTAAATGGAATTATAATAAATAAAATTTAATAAATTTACATGGTGTACAACAGACGACACAAAGCTGTATTAAATAGAATAAACAAATGGGATCAGGTGATTTCATGATCAGGTGAAACCTGATCAAAGAAATAGGAATCAAAAATAAGACTAATTCAAATTAACTAAGTTTTAAAATTGAACTGAATAGACATTTGTGATACTTTATTTTTTAAGCTTTTAATTATTCTAAGCTCGCATTGTTATTTTTGTTTAAATATATTATTATTTTATACTTGTCGGTTGTAATTCTGACTTAGAGAATTCCTTAATTTACAATAATTTTATTTCAAATAAAGGTGAAATTACAATCACATTTTTAGTCATTTACCAAAACTTTCTGAAAAATGTTAATTTTAATCTGTTATACAATCTTGAATTTTATGATCTAATATAATATATCCCAAAATATATCCCACGTATACCTAAGATATATCATTTTTAAAAAAAAACTTAACTTTTATAAAAAAAATATTTACCACATTTCAGCATGAAATGTGGTAAATATTTTTTTTATAAAGGTTTGAGCGTCTTTGGAGAAAAAGAAATGTATGAGAACCTAACTGGCCAACTATTTTAAAAACATGTGTGTTTAATGCAGATTCTAAAATGGTATAATACATCCTTTTATCTAATGTAAATACGAGGATATTGCTATTAATATGCAGAACGAGTAAATTCGATTAAATAACAAAATTTTAAAAATTGGATTGTTTCTTGTCTTAAACTGTACCTAATGATAAGGGATTTATAAACTTGATATTTGCCACCTAAGTGTGCTCTGCGCTACCCATCTTTTGTTCATAAATTGTATTAAACGTTAAATAATTAAACATTAACACTATTAAACATTAATTTAATGCGTCACTCGAAGCAACGCAAATGCAGCTGCAGCCCTTTATAGGGAAAGATACCCAAACGCGCGTCACCTGGATTATCGCGTATTCATCGGAGTCCACGGTTATTACTCAGAAGGAAGATTACCTGGCAGCCGTGTTGGTGGTACTAGCACTGGAAGAGTTGCTAATATTGACACTGAAGAAACGATGCTTGAGGGAATTGAGCGAAATCCGTCTATCTCTACAAGAGCAATAGCACGACGCACTGGAATCGCAAAATCGAACGTGCACCGTGTATTGAAAAAAAAATAAGTTCCATCCGTACCAAATTAGATGCATGCAAACTCTGGAACCAAGAGACTACTACGCAAGATTGTGTTTTTGCCAACAGATGTTTGAGAAAATAGAACAAGATCCGCAATTCTTTAATAATATTCTATGGAGCGATGAATCAACACTGAATAGAGATACATGCTTTAACATGCACAATCTTCGCAGCTGGCAACTTTCGAATCCTCATCTAATGCGAGAAAACAGATCCCAGTACAAATTCAAAATAAATTATTGGACCGGCATATTGCACGGAAAGATAATTGGCCCATTTGAACTGCCCGGGAACTTATCTGGCCAAAGCTATTTGGACTTTCTTCAAAAGCCAAATTTATTGGAAGAGGTGTCCGAGGAGGTGAGAGAATCCCATTGGCTCCAAAATGATGGGTGGCCTGCGCACAATGCAGTAAACGTTCGGGCGTATTTGAATTCCACATATCCAGATAGATGGATTGGCCGTCTAGGGTCCGGACCTAACTCCGTTGGGTTTTTTTTACTGGGGCTGCCTTAAAGAAAAGGTCTACTCTAAACTGATCAGGAGTTTAGAAGAGTTACGTAGCCGTGTCCAAGAAGCCGCTTCAAAAATTACTCAACGTTTATCAGAGTCGGTGGCAGACAGTTTGAGCATATACTGTAAATGTACATAGGTTAAATAAAGTATTATAAATTTGAAACGTTGTTTTTTATGAAGGCCTTAACATCAGGTACAGTTTAAGACAAGAAATAATCCAATTTTTAAAATGTTGTCATTCAATCGAATTTACTCGTTCTACAGCAATAACCTCGTATTTACATTAGATAAAAGGATGTATTATACCATTTTAGAATCTGCATTAAACACGCATGTTTTTAAAATAGTTGGCCACTTAGGTTCTCATACATTTCTATTTCACCAAAGACGCTCAAACTTTTATAAAAAAAATAGTTATCACATTTCATGCTGAAAATTGAAGTTTAGATTTTTTTTTCAAAAAAAGTGCAACTCATACTATTTACTGCATATCAATTAGTATAGTCCATTAATTTATTTGTAGCCGTGGTGATCGGAAACGTAAAGTAATGTGAAAAAATGGACTTTTTTAAAAAAATAATATATTTTAGGTACTACCTGGGATATATTTTTTTGGTATTTTATTTTGAGCGCGCAATAGCTCTACTATAAGGTGTTTCAGGCTTATCCATTCATTTTGGGATACCCTGTATATATAAGCAACTGAACATTTTTGTTAAAGTGTTACATACAATACATTTTGAATAAAATTGAAAAGTTTTTGTGTTACATATGCATTTTAAAAAATGGCCAAGCCCAATTTATAAAAAAACCTAAAGTTCAAAACAAGGAGCCTTTATGACGTAACATTTAGTATGTCGGACACTTCCGTACAACGTAATAAAATTTTAAGAATTATTATTATGTTTTTTTTAATCATCACCAATTTTTATTTACATCAAGTAAACAATAATTTAAAATATATAAATTGGTAAGAAAAGTGTACCTTTGGTTCAACAGAACACGCACCAGGTATACTGATTCCTTTTTAACGACAATATGTATGTAATTTATAAAATATTAGTAAAGTATATAGATATAATAGATAATGTAATGATGATAATAATACAATCTCTCCACAAAAACTTATGACAGTTGAATCCAATTATTGTAAACATCACGAAAATGTAACTAGTTTCAAAAAAAAAGCTAAAGAGCTCATCAATATAACGTGTTAAAAATGATAGGTGAAATTACATTGAAAAAACTTCTTACTATATTTTGGAATATTTTTTCTGAATAGAAGACAGTCTGAATAGTTAATAAAAGTGTTTTCGCTGATATTGTAAGAAATTCTTAAAACCTTGAAGACAAACATGTGACGTAGTGGCAAAATATCGAAATTTTGGAATATGAGCCAGTAGGGTGAACACATTTCTTTAAAACTCATGCATGATTCGAGCAATGTGTTTCTGTCTGTTAAATAATAGTATTAACGTGGTTTTGCATGCACTAACCCAACAGGAGAGTCCCTAATGCAGAATTGAATCAACTAGTGCGAAATATACAATTTTAAGTAAATATAGTGGACAGTATGAATGCAAATCGTACATTTTCCTTGTTACCAATAAAAGCTTAATGGTTAAACCGTAAATATGCGCCTTCCAAATTAAATGTCCGTCTATCAAAATGCCAAGATAACGATATACATGAACCGAGACAACCAAGAAACATCCACTGGAATTACAGATTCTACTGCAACCATGCTCATGGTAATTAATGGCTGATGGTGATGACAATCCTTGTCGAAAATGTAATATTTTAGTTGTATCACTTAGAAAAAGATTATGAGCCTTAAGCCAAACCGAGAGCATATTTAAAACAAATCACTCTCAATAAACTTAATATTATCTTGAATGCTAATTTTCATATAGGCAAATGAAAAATCATCAGCAAATAGCCAGAGGGAGGGGGGGGGGGGGTGAGTCACAGAATTGTTTGCTAAAAATGCCGTTTACAAAAATTACGAATAGTAGAGGTTTCAAATAATAAGTATTTAAACTTTCAAAGACAATATCAATGACCCTAATGATGCACCAGCACTCGTAGCACAATCCAATGATAATGGTACTGGCATTTTTTACAAAATAATTACAAATTTGTTACACAGTTAGAAAATTTGTTGCGAGTCTCGTTATCCTGCAATTCGTGTGTGGGCTGGCATTAGACAAAGCTAAACCACACTTTCCGTATTTTTGTTAAAATTTATTGCATCATGCTGGGGGTAGTACTGGAATTTTTTACAAATTAATTACAACATTTTGGCATAGTTCAACCCCCCAAACGCTACCTCTCAGTGGTGCAATTGTTCAATAACCATATTTTTCGTTAAACCATGTTTTTGGCATTTCAGTTAATATTTGTTGTATCGTATTGGGAGTGATACGGCAATTTTTTACAAATTAATTGCAACATATTGGCATAGCTCAACCCCTATCAAAAACTACCCCTAAGGGGAGCAATTTTTTTAAAAACCATATTTTTCGTTAAACCACGCCTTTTGCATTTCTGTGATTTTTGTTGTCTAGTGCTGGGGTGATAATGGAATATTTGTACAAAATAAATTACAATATATTGGAATAGCTCAATTATCAAAATCTGCCCCTAAAAAGTAATAAGTAATGCTATTAAACACCCACAAAAATCATTCAAAATGAATCGAATTACCTTTCTATGCAAGAAAAACATATCAATTTATTACAACAGCCCACACCCTTAAAAGTCGATCATAATGTATCGAACTTTCTTCCTATGCAGGAAAGAGGTATCCAATAATTTATTACAGCAGCCCACATCCTTAAAAGTCGATCATAATGTATCGAATTACCTTCCTGCGCAAGAAATAGGTATCCCTGAATTTAGAACCGAATCCCATAAAACCAACCATACTCCATCGAACTTCCTTTCTGTGCAAGAAATAGATATGCCTGAATTGATTACAACTGCCCATTACTTTCATAGGAAGGAAGCTCGATGCAATTTGATCGATTTTTGTGGATGTGGGCTGTTGTATTAAATTCGGAGGTGATTATTTTTTTGCTTAGTAAGGTAATTTGATACATTATGATCGGTTTTTATGGGTGTGGGCTGTTGTAATAAATTCAGGGATACCTATTTCTTGCACAGGAAGGAAATTCGATGCATTATGATTTCTATGGGTGTGGGCTATTGTAATAAATTAAGGGATACCTATTTCTTGGATAGGAAGGAAGCTCGATGCAATATCGATTTTTGTGGATGAAGGCTGTTGTAATAAATTCAGGGATATCCATTTTTTGAATAGAAAGGTAATTTGATACATTATGATCAATTTTTATGGGTGTGGGCTGTTGTAATAAATTCAGGGATACCTATTTCTTGCAAGGAAGTTCGATGCATTATGGTCGATCTTTGTGGACAGGGGCTGTTATAATAAATTCATGGGTACCTATTTCTTGCATAGGACAGAAGTTTGATACATTTTGATCGATTTTTATGGATGTGGGCGGTTGCAATTAATTCAGCGGTACAACTCAATACATTATTATCGATTTTTGTGGATACCTATTTTTGTACAGGCAAGAAGTTCGATGCATTATGATCGATATTTGTGGATGAAGGCTGTTGTAATAAATTCATGGGTAACTATTTCTTGTACAAGAAGGAAGTTCGATGTATTATGCTCGGTTTTTGTAGGTGTGGACTGTTGTAATAAATTCAGCGGTACTTATTTCTTGCATAGGAAGGAAGTTCGATGCATTTTGATTGATTTTGTTGGGTGTTTACTAGCATTACTCATTACTTTTTTAGGGGCAGTTTTTAGCAATTCAGCTATTCCAATATATTGCAATTTATTTTGTAAAAACTTCTATTATCACCTTCAGCACGATAGTATGATTTTAAACGGTTACTTCCATTTGGGGTAAATTTCTAGGGGTTTAACATTTTTGTTAAAGTGTTACATACAATACATTTTGAATAAAATTGAAAAGTTTTTGTGTTACATATGCATTTTAAAAAATGGCCAAGCCCAATTTATAAAAAAACCTAAAGTTCAAAACAAGGAGCCTTTATGACGTAACATTTAGTATGTCGGACACTTCCGTACAACGTAATAAAATTTTAAGAATTATTATTATGTTTTTTTTAATCATCACCAATTTTTATTTACATCAAGTAAACAATAATTTAAAATATATAAATTGGTAAGAAAAGTGTACCTTTGGTTCAACAGAACACGCACCAGGTATACTGATTCCTTTTTAACGACAATATGTATGTAATTTATAAAATATTAGTAAAGTATATAGATATAATAGATAATGTAATGATGATAATAATACAATCTCTCCACAAAAACTTATGACAGTTGAATCCAATTATTGTAAACATCACGAAAATGTAACTAGTTTCAAAAAAAAAGCTAAAGAGCTCATCAATATAACGTGTTAAAAATGATAGGTGAAATTACATTGAAAAAACTTCTTACTATATTTTGGAATATTTTTTCTGAATAGAAGACAGTCTGAATAGTTAATAAAAGTGTTTTCGCTGATATTGTAAGAAATTCTTAAAACCTTGAAGACAAACATGTGACGTAGTGGCAAAATATCGAAATTTTGGAATATGAGCCAGTAGGGTGAACACATTTCTTTAAAACTCATGCATGATTCGAGCAATGTGTTTCTGTCTGTTAAATAATAGTATTAACGTGGTTTTGCATGCACTAACCCAACAGGAGAGTCCCTAATGCAGAATTGAATCAACTAGTGCGAAATATACAATTTTAAGTAAATATAGTGGACAGTATGAATGCAAATCGTACATTTTCCTTGTTACCAATAAAAGCTTAATGGTTAAACCGTAAATATGCGCCTTCCAAATTAAATGTCCGTCTATCAAAATGCCAAGATAACGATATACATGAACCGAGACAACCAAGAAACATCCACTGGAATTACAGATTCTACTGCAACCATGCTCATGGTAATTAATGGCTGATGGTGATGACAATCCTTGTCGAAAATGTAATATTTTAGTTGTATCACTTAGAAAAAGATTATGAGCCTTAAGCCAAACCGAGAGCATATTTAAAACAAATCACTCTCAATAAACTTAATATTATCTTGAATGCTAATTTTCATATAGGCAAATGAAAAATCATCAGCAAATAGCCAGAGGGAGGGGGGGGGAGGGGGGGTGAGTCACAGAATTGTTTGCTAAAAATGCCGTTTACAAAAATTACGAATAGTAGAGGTTTCAAATAATAAGTATTTAAACTTTCAAAGACAATATCAATGACCCTAATGATGCACCAGCACTCGTAGCACAATCCAATGATAATGGTACTGGCATTTTTTACAAAATAATTACAAATTTGTTACACAGTTAGAAAATTTGTTGCGAGTCTCGTTATCCTGCAATTCGTGTGTGGGCTGGCATTAGACAAAGCTAAACCACACTTTCCGTATTTTTGTTAAAATTTATTGCATCATGCTGGGGGTAGTACTGGAATTTTTTACAAATTAATTACAACATTTTGGCATAGTTCAACCCCCCAAACGCTACCTCTCAGTGGTGCAATTGTTCAATAACCATATTTTTCGTTAAACCATGTTTTTGGCATTTCAGTTAATATTTGTTGTATCGTATTGGGAGTGATACGGCAATTTTTTACAAATTAATTGCAACATATTGGCATAGCTCAACCCCTATCAAAAACTACCCCTAAGGGGAGCAATTTTTTTAAAAACCATATTTTTCGTTAAACCACGCCTTTTGCATTTCTGTGATTTTTGTTGTCTAGTGCTGGGGTGATAATGGAATATTTGTACAAAATAAATTACAATATATTGGAATAGCTCAATTATCAAAATCTGCCCCTAAAAAGTAATAAGTAATGCTATTAAACACCCACAAAAATCATTCAAAATGAATCGAATTACCTTTCTATGCAAGAAAAACATATCAATTTATTACAACAGCCCACACCCTTAAAAGTCGATCATAATGTATCGAACTTTCTTCCTATGCAGGAAAGAGGTATCCAATAATTTATTACAGCAGCCCACATCCTTAAAAGTCGATCATAATGTATCGAATTACCTTCCTGCGCAAGAAATAGGTATCCCTGAATTTAGAACCGAATCCCATAAAACCAACCATACTCCATCGAACTTCCTTTCTGTGCAAGAAATAGATATGCCTGAATTGATTACAACTGCCCATTACTTTCATAGGAAGGAAGCTCGATGCAATTTGATCGATTTTTGTGGATGTGGGCTGTTGTATTAAATTCGGAGGTGATTATTTTTTTGCTTAGTAAGGTAATTTGATACATTATGATCGGTTTTTATGGGTGTGGGCTGTTGTAATAAATTCAGGGATACCTATTTCTTGCACAGGAAGGAAATTCGATGCATTATGATTTCTATGGGTGTGGGCTATTGTAATAAATTAAGGGATACCTATTTCTTGGATAGGAAGGAAGCTCGATGCAATATCGATTTTTGTGGATGAAGGCTGTTGTAATAAATTCAGGGATATCCATTTTTTGAATAGAAAGGTAATTTGATACATTATGATCAATTTTTATGGGTGTGGGCTGTTGTAATAAATTCAGGGATACCTATTTCTTGCAAGGAAGTTCGATGCATTATGGTCGATCTTTGTGGACAGGGGCTGTTATAATAAATTCATGGGTACCTATTTCTTGCATAGGACAGAAGTTTGATACATTTTGATCGATTTTTATGGATGTGGGCGGTTGCAATTAATTCAGCGGTACAACTCAATACATTATTATCGATTTTTGTGGATACCTATTTTTGTACAGGCAAGAAGTTCGATGCATTATGATCGATATTTGTGGATGAAGGCTGTTGTAATAAATTCATGGGTAACTATTTCTTGTACAAGAAGGAAGTTCGATGTATTATGCTCGGTTTTTGTAGGTGTGGACTGTTGTAATAAATTCAGCGGTACTTATTTCTTGCATAGGAAGGAAGTTCGATGCATTTTGATTGATTTTGTTGGGTGTTTACTAGCATTACTCATTACTTTTTTAGGGGCAGTTTTTAGCAGTTCAGCTATTCCAATATATTGCAATTTATTTTGTAAAAACTTCTATTATCACCTTCAGCACGATAGTATGATTTTAAACGGTTACTTCCATTTGGGGTAAATTTCTAGGGGTTTAATTAAGCCATTTTATTGTAATTATTTTGTAGAAATATTCCAGTATCACCCCCAGCACTGTACAACAAAAATTCACAGAAATGCAAAAGGCGTGGTGTGACGAAAAATATGGTTTTTTAAAAATTGCACTCTTTAGGGAAACTATGCAATGGTACAAACAAAAGGAAATAATACCCCAGGTGGTACACCAATATCAACATTGGTAAATCCACACTCTGTGGAGACTGGCCCTATGGATTCTGGGGAGGGCCACCTATTGCATTATCAGGGAACATCAAATCCGTTCCAGAGAACAGCAAATTTACAAAGATCACCGATAAAGAAAAATAGAAGCAAATCGGTAGCTGACCAAGCCGATACTTTTTCTAACGCTATACCTAGACAAATATTACACGAAATAAGTGATACCACCGGAAATTTTACTTTGCAAATAGCCGAATCTAGTAAAACAACTATTGACCTAGAAAAGGAGAATATGAATCTCTTGGCGAGGCTAGAGCATATGGAGCAATTATTGGCTAAGCGAAGAAATTGAGTATCTGAAGCAAGAAAATGAAAACCTAAAAATGAATCGGGATTCAAAAGAAGATTGCGATATAGGAAGCATTGAACTAGACAAATTCATCTATTCCACTGATGAAGATGAATTACAAAGAGAGACGGACTGGATCCTAAAGAAGAAAAAACAGTCCAGGAAGAGTAAGAAAAGAAAAGCTGAATCGTCACCTGAGGCTGAGCAATTAAATGGTAGGGGACAATCTAGTCCAGATGCAAACGATGCTCTACCCAAAGCCAATCAACCAAAAGGTAGTAAATCTACCAAGAACATTACACCAAATTTGGTGCAACCGAAAGAAAAATCACTCCCGCCAATAAATATTGTGGGTGTAACTAGTTACCCAGAAATTCAGTCACTGATGAATCGGTTACTGACAAAGGCTAAAAGGTAACAGTGTTAAATAATGACGTCTGGAAAATTAATACTCTGGACTCAGATACTTATAGAACCTTATCTATGAAATTGAATGCGGAAAAGTATCAGTGGTTCACTTACGAAAACAAACAGGCCCGACCTATAAAACTCATGGCAAGAGGTTTGCATCACACTTGCTCAAGGAAAGAAATAATGAAAGACTTACAAAATAAAGGTTTTGAAATACTAGATGCTGTGAATAATGTTAAAAAAGAGAGAACAGAAATTCAGGAAGGAAACCAAATTATCAGTAAAAGGGGACTCCCTCTTTTTATGCTAGTATTTGACAACAAAGAAAATGTTCAAAACATTTATGGCATAAAAGGAATTCTTCACATGAAGGTGAAAATTGAACCAATGAGGAGAACCACAACACGCATACCCCAATGCAAGAAATGCCAGGCATTTAATCACACCCAAAGATATTGCGGCCGGGATCCAAGATGTGTAAAATGCTCAGGTAATCATTTTACCCAGGCGTGTACAATAGGGAGAGATGTGCCAGCCAAGTGTACAAATTGTAAGGGCCAACATCCGGCTAATTATCGAGGCTGTGAGGTTGCTAAACAACTACAAAAATTAAGAGTTAAAACAAGAAATCAACCGCAAAATCACTAAAATCGAAGGGTTCAAATAACAAATCAGATGAATCAAAACCCGCAACCAAGCAATACAGGGCAAAGAAGTTCATTTGCGCAGGTAGTGAAAGGTTTGGGTTCAACCAAACATATGGGCTCTGAAAGTAACCAAATTATGGAAAACATTATGAACAGCAACAGTAATAGCTGCAATTACATAGCGGCTAGATGACCAAAGTAATCTGAACAACATGATACTTGATCAACTGAAGAACATGCAACTCCCTCCACGCAATCCAACAAAAAATGTTAAGTAAGAACTCAACTTTCAAAATAGCAATCTGGAATGCGAATGGCATTATGCAACATATTCCAGAAATAGAAATATTTTTAGATTCAGAAAAAATCGACATTTTGTTAATATCTGAAAGCCATCTAGTTAAATCTTCGTTTGTTAAAATGCGGGGTTATAACTTATATCACTCCATTCATCCAGCGGAAAGAGCAAGAGGTGGTTCGGCATTACTAATAAAAGAAAATGTAAAACACCATTTAGAATCAAATATCGAAGAAGAAACAATGCAAGTCACTACTGTAAGGATCCAAATTAAACACAAACAGCTTACTGTCTCTGCAATATATTGTCCTCCTCGGCATAACTTGAACGGGGAGGACTACCTTAAACTATTTAAATCGCTTGGACGTGATTTTATTATTGGAGGTGACTTTAATGCGAAAAACACCTATTGGGGATCTAAACTTAGCTCCCCAACATACTGGCCCAGTGACGGAGCGATGATACCTGACCTAATAAACTTTTATGTAGCAAGATGCATATCCCAGAACTACATTCACATTGAAGACAGTAATTCTCTAGTATCGGATCATTCCCCGGTTATCATGACAATCACTGAAATGGTAATTCAAAAGGAGAGTACACCCAGATTAATAAATTCAAAAACAAACTGGGATCTCTTTCGTGAGGTATTGGAGGAAAAAATCAATCTTCAGGTGCCGATAAGAAATCCCCACCAGTTGGAAGATGAATTAGAACAACTCAATGAAGCAATTCACTATGCTGCTTTGGCAAGTACCCCCATTATACAAAATAAGAAGAAGCTTAATATATCCTACACAATGGAAGTTAGAAAGTTGGTAAGACAAAAACGACGGGCACGTAAAACCTGGCAAATAACTAGAACACCGGAGAACAAAACAATTCTTAACAATTTAGGTAACCATCTCAAATCTCTTCTTAAAGAAGTTAAAAATGCATCAATCAACAGATTTCTAGTTAGCCTAACCAATGAAAAAAATTCTGATTATTCTCTGTGGAAGGCGACGAAGGGACTCAAAAGACCCAAAATGCAAGTGCCTCCACTTAAAAAGGAGGATGGAACCTGGGCAAGAGGTCCTAAAGAGAAGGCTGATCTGTTTGCGGAGTATCTCGAGGATACTTTCCAACCACTACCAAGGCCAACGGCCAATGAAAATATAATGTCAATCCAAAAGCTAGATGATTTTGATATACGCCCAGTAACTCTCAAAGAATTAAAAGAAGAAGTGAAAAGCAACATGAATGTTAACAAAGCCCCAGGATATGACTTGATTACTTGCCAAATAGTCAAGGCTCTACCAGATAAAGGATTTCATAAGCTATTACACATAATCAATGCAAGCTTTCGGTTAAAATTTGTTCCGTGGCAATGGGAAGTAGCAGAGATAATCATGATAGCCTACCATGGTTTACCATGAAAACCTGATAAACCACCTAACGATTATCCACCGAAAAATTATTACTAAAAAGACTTAAACCAATAATTGAGGACCGACAACTAATACCTCCACATCAATTTGGATTTAGGGAAAAGCACTACACAATTGAACAGGTGCATAGAATCACCAACGTTATTGAAGGAACGTTAGAACGCAAAAAAATATACTCCAGCATATTTCTGGACGTCGCCCAAGCATTCTATTCAACAGATGAAGGAACCATAGCAAACTCAAGAAGATTACCAATGAGGTTTGTAACTGGACTAAGCGCTGGAGAATCAAGCTTAATGAGACGAAATCCACGCATATTTACTTTACATATGAAAAGGCTTCCCATCTACCGATAGTAATTAACTCACGACCGGTGCCATATGCAAACAAAGCTAAATATGTGGGCATGACTCTCGATGCCAAGCTCAAGTGGAGAGAGCACGTCCAAAAGAAAAAAGAAGAACTTAATATTAAGTTCAGAAAAATGTATTGGCTCATATGTAGAGGCTCTGAGCTTACAATATACAACAAGCTGCTGCTATATCGGCAAATACTGAAGCAAACAAACGCCAAAATGATACAGACGTTTCAAAACAAGGTTCTCCGTAGCATCGTAAATGCTCCGTGGTACACAAGAAATGAAGACCTTCACAGGGACTTACAGATGAAATACATCAAAGATGAAATAAAAAAGCATACCGGCAAATACGAAATAAGGATCCAGGAACATGGAAGGTTTAATTAATTTTGGGACTAACTAGTGGGTTTCACCCCAACAAATCAGGATTATTTAAGAAATGTAAAATTTGTAAATTTGAAAGATAAATTGCTAGATGAGCACAGCCTCAGTTGTAATTAATAAAGGGAAAAAAACACTTTAGGGATAGTTTTTGAGGGGTTGAGCTATGCCAATATGTTGTAATTAATTTGTAAAAAATTTCAGTACCACCCCCAGCTGCTACAATACAATATGCTACGATACAATAAATATTAACAAAAATACGAAAAGTGTAGTGTAGCTTTGTCTAATGCCAGCTCACACACGAATTGCAGGATAAAGGGACCTGAAAAAAAATGTCTGACTGTGTAACAAATTTGTAATTAATTTGTAAAAAATGCCAGTACCGTTTTCATTGGATTGTGCTACAAGTGCTGGTGCAGCATTAGGGTCATACAATATCTCTATTTTGACTTTTTGTTGCTTATAACACTTAAATACTGGGGTGACGATTAGTATATAAAACAAAAGGTAGGTTGCAAAACGAAAAATAATCATCGATCACTAAAACATGATTACTCTTGTTAGCACAAACAACAACAAAAATTGTTAACGAGTGTAGCAAAACAGAATTGAAAAACGCGCAAATAATACTCGAATGTAGTGGGTCATGAGAATACTAGTACTCTACACCTTTAAGTGTTATAAAGTACAGTTAAAATATATACTTTTGTATAATTAAAATTTATTTAGAAAAAATATGTATTAAAACAATGAAAAAAACCTACCTTAGGCATCCTTTTGAATCAAAAAAGTCCTACATATTGAAGATTCATATACACCATTGCTAGCGCACCGTACACAAATTAAAAAAATATACAATATGTACTATTTTTCACTTCACTTTCACAATTCACACAAATTATTATTAATATTATTATTTATTTATTTATCAACACATATATATTACATATTTATTAGTTAATTACAATACATTTAAATTAAATTATTTATTTATTTAGAGGAGAGACAAAAACACGTCTTTCCTCTACGACGATCAATCGCCGACCCCAGTATAGCTAACCAAATCATATAATTTTATTTTATTATTTATTTGGTCCGCTGGGTTTTCGTTTGAATCCACGTGATACCATTGGCTAGGATTTGTGTTGGATGGTAACACTGTTAATATGTTGGCCAAGAAGCTCTAATGATGTTGTGGTTCCTCTTTTATCTAACATAGAACTGATGTGAAATTATTCCAGAAAAATGTTGATAATTTTTTTTTAATATCAAAAGCCTTTATGACATTTTTGTCCAGTTTGTAAAAAGCACATTGGCATTCAGTTCTTATCTTATTAGTAATATACGAGTAGTTTGGTTTAATGGTGCAACCTTTGTTTTGGCAACAATTATTGTTATTTCACTGTTCATTTTGCTGTATGTCGCTGCAGCGTATGTTAGAGGCTTCACAGAAATCAAGTAGTACAATTTTAGCACCGCCGGTATAGTTTACCCATCGATGAATTCTAATCTTTATAACTGTGGTTGTCCCAGTTTGTAGCTTAGCCACCTGTTTTCAAGATTTAAATGGAATTTGATGTCCCAACCAGAAGCACATAAATGTTGAAGTAGGATTTTTACCTTAATCACTATTGTGGGTTTGCTAATAGTACTCTTCAAATTCTTGCTTTTCAACAGTTAGGTTTCTGGCGAGGTGTGGTTCTTCGGCTTTCCAATAGCGTTTTAATTGGTTATCTGTTGGATGTATGAATATGACTCCGCCATTTCCCAATATGTGTCGTTATATGGACAATATTGGTATTTTATAGTACTTGATGTCAGCTGTCAAATGCAGTATGCGACGTTTGAATGAAGTGTAAACAACTAGTATTTTAACCTCCCTGACAATGTTGAAGAAAAGTGCAGCGGAAACTTATCGCTTACTTGTGGAAATTTACGGTGGCTATGTTCCATCGAATACAACCAGTGCCGCATTGTCTACACCGCGTAGATAATTAATATTATACACGTGTAAACAATGTATGTAGAAAATTAATAAATTGGCGTCGACAATGTAGAAAATGTAGACAATGTTGAAAATTATTATTTCTGTTAGCAATTATCAAAATTTTGTTGTTGATTTGTTGATTGGAACCGTAAAAAGGGCCTATATTGAGAGGATTAAATGGTCGAATGGAGGTCCAGGAACTAGTCGTATGCTCGTGAAAGTTATGTCGGCAAATAAAGAATACAGTTCACGCTAGAACCTTCCTTGTTAATTTACCATACACCATTGAACAATTCACAACTGATTTGACAACATCTAACAACATAGCTGCTATAACCTAACAAATTTCGAGCGTCCCTTTTGAAAGACCCTTTACAATGTTCAACATCATTACCACGCAATAAAAAGATAAAGCATAAAAAAATTTTGAGGCATATAATAAACCATATACGAGTACAAGTTCCTCGGGTTTATAATCCTAATAAATGCCAAAATATGATCGAAGACTCACTTGATATTTTAAGCAATATTTTTCCCTTTATCTCCATTAGGAGCACAGGGTGGGCTTTATTGCTTCGATTTCCACCCACGACTGTCCGAGTTGTTTCGCTTCTGCTAGCATCGTTCGATTCCACGTTAGAGCTGATCGTCCGATTTTCCTTCTCTCTTGTGGATTCTATTTCAGAGACCTGCTTGTCATTTAATTATGCGATTTCATCAAACTCTAATAACGCATTTATTTACAAATACCTGTTCAGCAACACTAATTTCACATCCGAATTAAACATTCTTAGTTTGGTGTTTGCGGGATAGGACAAATGTGTTCCAGGCTTTGTGTAATATGTTCAATGTTGTTCTGGCTTTGTTCATTTGTTTCTTTATAACTTCATCTGTGCCACCCAATTTCGCTAAAGTACAATTGAATACAATTTTGAGGCCAACTTCTTTTGCTAGATCTGAGTACGTGTAGTGGTGAATTCCATTCAATAAACTGCTCAGTGAAGATGCATTTTGTTTTAATATGATAACATTGTTGTAATTTCGGCCTGGTCTGAAGCCAGCTTGTTCCTTTCTTAATTTCGGATTGACTATCGGTGAAATTCTATAGAGGATGGCCATTGCTAATATCTTTATGGTTACATATGGATACATATCCTGCCAATTTATACATTCTCTTATAGGACACTTTTTTGAGAATCGGTATTATTTGCATAAATAACATTTTTTTTTATTATTGCACTCGCATTGACTGATGTAGTGCGAGAATCTTTTACAACATAGAAAACATAGATAAAACCCAATATAAAATGGAAAGCTAACAGATGACGACGTCGTACAGATAAACAATGGAAACACAACAAAAAAGTAATAATCTACATTGTCTACAAATTATCTACATATTCTTCCAACATGTCGAGAACATTGTATACACAAAAACCAATTGTCGACGCTATTTTCGACACCAACATGTACACAATTCGGAATTACGCGTAGACGCACAACACTGAATACAACGTGAAAAGAATGGTTTCGACGATTTAAAAATGATGATTTTGGCATGACGAGAAGATAAAGTGCTTGGAAAACCATCCAAAAAATTTGAGGATGCTGAATTGGAAACGTTAATGGCTGAAGATTCTACTCAAACACAATCAGAATTGGCTGTAATATTAAATGTTGATCGATTAACTGTTGCAAAACGTTTACAAATAATCGGAATGTTTCAAAAAGCTAGCAACTGGGTTTCACATGAATTAAAAGAAAGATACCTCGAACATTGATAAACCATTTGTGAAATACTGCTTCAAAGACAACAATGAAATGGTTTTTTTGCATCGAATAGTTACTCGAGATGAGAAATGGGTTTATTATGAACCATCGCAACCAAAGCGAGATACTCACTGCAATAAGATGCATGCTCTGTATCTGGTGGAATCAAAAAGCTGTGGTACATTATGAACTGCTGGAATCAGGTGAAACTATCAATGGCGATGTCTACCGACGACAACTAATACGTTTGAAGCGAGCTGTATGTTCTAATGTTGATATCTGTAGCTTTGCATAACTGTAGTGCTGTTCCTGATTTATTGCGTGTAGTAAAGTATGATGTTTCCACTAACAGGTAAAATAACCTGCTTTATTGCTGCAATTTGTTGTCGTATGGATTTTGTTGGGACAATAATTTCTACACAAATTAGTGCAACAACATTTGGTTTCTTGTGGAAGTGCTCATATTTTTGAAACGTTTGCATGCTTTGGTTTTATGGTTTTGCTGACAGCATACCCAAATGTAAATTGGTTGAATGTTCCGATTCTAATGCCTACGTTTTCTATAGCGTATATACACTCGGTTGTTGTATCGAGTTGTTGTAAGCTTTTGATCGCAATCGGCGGATTTCGGGTTATTAAATTAAATATGAGTAATATTTTATTATTGGGTTCCAATGGGTTCCAAATGGCTCACTATTTTTTCAGCTAGCCCTCGAATGTGAATTTTACGTAGTTCATTTTGTGCGTGTTAGTAAGCTGCTTGTTGTTATGAAATATTTGTTATGTTATGAAATATTTAATTTTTTGGTAATGTTGTTGTTCTATGAAACAGTTTAAATTAACCTCCTGTTCTTCGGAATGTTCCATTCAGATTTTTTCATGTAGATTCATGATCTGCATCATCACCCTCTCCATGTTTTTAATTTGAGCCGTAAAGCTAGTCTAGATCTGTTGTCGCTTGCCAGTAGCTACCCGTCCTTAGCTACCCGGATTTCTCGATATAAACCGCAGATTCGTATGTCTTGGTGTTTTAACTGTAGTCTGAATTTTGGCAGTTGCCTTGGCAGAAATGCATAGTTTAATTCGGCTCTTGATGTCTCGGAACCAGCTCCAAACAACTCAATTGAACTTATAGGTGGCCTGCATGTGTGGAACACATATATTACACCCATTTTACCGTATACTTAATACTGGTAGTGACAATAAGAGACCTCTCAGTTTTTACAAAGGCCATTTGCTTTCGAAAGAAACGGGCTTTCATAATTTGCGTACTTAAAATAGTATTCCAAGCTGCATATGAGACATTATTTAGCAGTGCGATCTTAAGTTCTAAATTCTTTCCTAGCCAATATGTGGTTTATAGATGCGATTGATCACCGCATACAAGCATTAAAAATTCTGCTGGTGGAGTATTTATAGCTGCTGACACATCCCTATTAAGCGAATTATTTGAAGTTTCTGACCACTCAATCGAACATTCTGTGTCAAAATAACAATTAACAAGAAGTCAAATTCATATAAGTACGAGGTGTATATCAAAATCGAACGCCGACATCACAATATATTTCCTTTTGCGACACAATCATGGAACTCAACAGAGCTGCGGATTCATTCAATGTCATCTTAATCACGGACGATTTATATTTCCCTAGCATTAGTTGGATCCATGTCGACGAAGTAGACGATCTTCTATCTTTAAATGTCAGCTCGGATGTGGAGTGCTCGTTTATCGATACATTTTTTTAAATAAATGTAAGCCAAATATGTGGGATAGAAAATTACCGGGTCAGAAATTGAATTCAAAGGCAGTCGTAATGAAAAATATTCCATTTTTACCTTTCTGCTTTCTGTACTTCACACAACATGACACTTAAAGTAACAGTTCCTAAACAGCGGCGAGTCTGGTTTGGATATATAGATAAATTTGACATCGGTAAAATATAGGCGGTGAAGCGTCCGAGTTAATGATTAAATTCTATGGTCGAGAGTGATTACAGTAGAGTTGCGATTACTTCAAGTCGTGCTTCTATTTTAATGGTAATATTTGCAGTGGTAAAAAATTACTTTTTCCATGTTATTAAAATTTATAACGCATCCTTCAAGCAAAAGTGAAAAGATTTCTCGTTAAATTAAAATTCATTAGAGATATTTTTTTTAATTTTAATGTGAAATTCGTAATATAAAAAAATCAAAACATTCCATAATATGTATAATAAAAATTATTTATAAAACTTATAATAATTTAGTTTTCATCACAATTTTCCAAATGTTCTGTATTGGTTTGGGAGATGGGCGGTTCAGAGTTGTTGGCTGTACTGGTACTGGCACCATCATCAATTAGGGTCTGTGTCTCAGTATGCTCTTTTTTATTGTACCGATCGTGTAGCGTGTCCAGCTGTGATGACATTTCATCGCCACGGTTTAAATTATTGGTACATTGAGCTTTAAGCTGCTGGCATTGCTCCTCTAGTCGACGAAGACGTTCGGCCCGGCGCGTTGTATATTCTTCCTCTTTTTCGGTTAACACTAATTTATTTGTGGGGGTAGAGGTGGAAGGGCGGTTCTCGACTACTGTATGTAGTGCTTGTAAACGAATAAACATGGCTTCGAGTGATTCATCATTCAAGTTGGGTGGTGATGCCTCATCTTCTTCTTCATCATCACCATCCGCGTCTTGATCGTCGTTTATTAGATTAAAATCAATTGGTTCGCTGTTAGTGCAACGCGATGTTCTTGATGATATATTATTAATTTGTGATAAACTATTAGACCGATTAAATATTTTTGGTGTTAGACTTGGTGCTGGATCATCTTTTTCTGCGTCCGTATCATCATTATCATCGTCATAGCCACTTTCTGCTGAATTTGTAATGTCTGTGATTTTTGTTGTACCAATACGCTTCCGACTTTCGAATTCTTTATGTAAAATACGCCATTGATCTTCGGACTCGTTATTTTTTTCCTTGGCCATAGCCCATTTTCGGCGGCAATATTCTAGCTCATCTTTTAGCTCGTTAAGCATGCGACGTTTTTGTTGCAATTGATATCGCAATATTTGCTCGTTGGTGTGCAATTGACGATGTTGGCGCTAGAATTTAAAAAACAAATAATAATATTTCGTCAGTGTCTTTTATTAGATTACTTACCTGCATTCGGCCAACTAAGTGCCATGTCTTGGTTAATTCTAAACTAACAACGCTTAAACGCTTTTCCTGAGACTTAAGTCTTTTATCTAAATGCCCGTTTAATGTTTTTAAACGGTTTGTTTCTTTTTGTAAGGATTTCTTTTCTAATATGAGATCTTTTAATTTAATGAATGTTTTGCTGACGCTTAACGCGACCTCTGTGTTACAGTTATTCGATGGTAAATCGTCTGCGCACTCTACCTGATTAAAATCACAAGTTTGGTGGCTCAGAAATTCGAATAAAATCCGCCATACTTTCGGCAAATTTATCATAATTTCTTCGGTCGTCTGAATTTTCTTTAAATTTAGTCCTCCGCCACTGTCGACCAAAACTGACACCCCACCGCCGTCACTATTCATATTGGTTTCACGATCATCTTGCGGATCCGCTTGCACGACTAAATCAAATAGAAGTTTCGGTAGAACAAAAGCATCGCTTGATGGCATAATCGAGCGCTCATTTTGATTAGTCATATCAATGAGGAGTCCTCGGTTCTCTTCTAACATCTTACCAAGCCGGTCTAAATTAATATCGGTCTCCGATTTGAACCCTGTTAAAATTTTTGATGACAATTCATTTATTGCGGTCATCTCAGTCTCGAGCTGATTTTTATCGTAAGTCATCGAGTCCAATTTCGTTTTTGTTTCATTCAGGGACGCTACTGTTTCGCCAAGCGATTCAGCTAAATTTTTCGATCTAAAAAAAATATTTTCTATATAATAAATGAGATACATTCGAAATGAAAACGAAATGTTCTTTGTGCATGTATGTATATTTCCCCGATCTATATTTAGAAGTTATAAAGAAATTTTTCTTTTTTCTTTTAAGTCGTAAAACCCTTTCGATACGCGCACTTGGAATATTTTATAAACAAACTCACCGTTCTATTTCAACATTTAATTCTGATTTTGTGGCTGTCAATTCCTTTTGTAGATTATCACGTTCGATGCTTGAAACACGGGCTCGCTCCTCGTACAGTGCTTTTAAATTTTTGATATTTTCCAGTTGGCGGTTATACTCCCGACGTAAATCACTCGACATAATTTGCAATTCTCGCTCATTAAATGATTCTTCAATCTCTTTTAATTTCTCCTTCAGCTGGGTGACCTGATCTTCTCGGATTGCGACCATTTTTTTACTCACTTCGATCACTTCTTTCAATGATGTGACCTGTTTTCGGGTCACATCGAGCTCACTGCTTAATGATAAGTTTTCTCCATTTGCAATTTGTAGTTCATATTGGAGCTCAGATAAAATTTTCTTTAAACGAATTTCATCACTAATCGCAATGCTTGTTTCACCCGAATTTTCCACAACCAACAATTTTTTCTTCAGCACTTCATTTTCTAATCGCAACTCGTTTAATTCTTGTTTTATTTCATTCAGTTTTGTTAGCCGTTGTTCACGTTTTTTCACTAAATCACACTTAAATTCATCGAGATTTTCGTCATTTTCCACTGATAAATTATCATTTTGTGCACTGCTTTGATTTTCATTATTTTCCATACTTTCACTACTGTCACTTGTTTGATATGAATTTAAATTTCCCATTTCGTATTTGAGACTTTTATTTCAGACCGATTATAACATATACTTGTGTGTGAGTGTTTCGCAATTGAGAAAATTCATGCGATGACTAAAACAATTTACACGGAAAATTTAATATTTTCTTTATCTTGTGTAAAAAAAGAAAATAAATCGTCATCATCAATTCAAAGATTTTCGTTGTATCCGAGATGAGTAGGTGGAAACAATTACTCACAGTGCAGTACATTCAGCTTTGACAGTAAACACGAGAAAATTAAAATATCTGCAGATTTTTCATGATTCGGTTTACTCTCACTCTCAATTTTCTTTATTATCTTGCGTTCGTGTGTTGGATATATATATATATATATATATATATATATATATATATATATATATGGTATATTTGTTATATTATTCATTCGGGTTGGTGGCCCAAAACCGCGAATTATGAATCATTCTAAATATAAATCAAAATACAACAACAAATACATTTAATCTAGACTGCTTTTGTTCGACTGTTTACATTTTTATTGTGCAGTTATCGACGCGCAGTTTAAAATAATTGTTGCGAGAATCAAGCCACGTGTTCAATGCAGAGATTCTTAATCTGTGAGAGTCCACCTCAAAACTGGAGATGGAGACTGAGCCGCTTTTATGGTTGTGTACTTTTCTTCGTTCGTTCGTTCTGACAATTTGTTTCGACCAATATTCTCTTGTGAAAAAATGTAGGAGAAGAAAATCGTCATTTTGGAGCAGTATGATTGGTCGAAAAAATTGTCAGAACGAACGAACGTAGAAAAGAACACCAACCATAAAACCGCCTTAAGTGTTTTATTTGAGAGTTGGTAAATTGACGAGCAGGAAATGCATTTACTAAATATTTATTATACAACGTAAATAAAAATCTTCAGTTCCAATTAAAATTACGTATTATGGCCTATACACTGCTTGCTCTGGCATACGAGTATATTCATCGTTATTCCAGGGGGCATTGAAGAATTACAGTAAAATCTTCGAGACAACCATTTCGCATATAGCTCTACACCTGGTGACAAGTTCCATTTGGTCGAATTAAACAATTAACTACAAGTTCTGCATTATTGATACGTCGACTAAACTTACTTAATTATAATCGATGCGACGTGAGTACCAAAGGTTTGGTTAAAGATAACCTTCATGTGCGCCACAAGGTACAATTGTACATTTTCGTTTTAAGTTTAAATATTTGTACTTTGGAATTTAACTACAAATCTGAAACTTATGTTTACCCTTCATTGGTCTTTCCTTT
This sequence comes from Nephrotoma guestfalica, assembly GCA_963691935.1. NCBI lineage: Eukaryota > Metazoa > Arthropoda > Insecta > Diptera > Tipulidae > Nephrotoma > Nephrotoma guestfalica. The sequence goes on along the minus strand of OY829916.1, from coordinate 4,742,753 downwards.
AACAGAATTTGGTTTTTTTTTGAAATTTTGTGGAAGTAAAATAAGAAGAACGTAAGAAAAACATAACGGCGAAAAGATTAGTAAACCTAAATAATCCAAAATAACGGTGATTATTAGATTATTATTTTTGTAACATAGGATTCTTATATGTATCCAATTGGAAATACATAGAAAAGTATTTTTTTTAGTTGAAATGCCAATGTACTCGTACCTCTGCTGTAAACGGGCGGCAGGGGTATTTTTCATTTTATTGTTAGTTCTTCTTATTTTTCTTCAACAAAATTTCCAAAAAAGCCAAATTCTGATAAAGGAAAGACCAATGAAGGCTAAACATAAGTTTCAGATTTGTAGCTAAATTTCGCTACAGTTCGAAGCTTCAATAATACAACCCAAAGCGTTATCACGAGTGCAATACCAACCACATTATAGATTTGCCGGTTTAAATTATCGTAAGGACCAATCAATTTTATATAATAGGAGCTGGGGGTAAGGGCACAGAACGATTATAGAATCATTGGTGAGAGGAGCTCCTTCGAAAATTTTGTTTAAGTTTTAACCTTCTCAAACTTACAAAAATATATAAAAAAAGTGACAAAGGAATTAATTCAGGCAATGGATGGATGAATTAAATAAATTGCGATTCTTACTATCTACTATTCTTACTATCTATATAATATTTATTGATCGAAACAAACAGAGACTAATTACTCTTTTAATTAAACAGTATTTATAATTGTTTTCAATCGATAATATTTCAAATGCAGAAACATTTGAAACACATTTTAAACACGATGACAAGGTTTCCTGTATTCAGACTATCAACCTAACTAACAAGATATGTGCAATTTATGAATGGGGAGTTTGAAGTTCCATGATACGAGTTGACTTCCGGAAGTGCTTTGAACAAATTTGATCTTGGTGGGTCGTGACATCAACGTAGGAATGAAACTTATTACATTTGGTCTCTGATTGTCGTCTATTTCTTTTATAACCGTCAATGCAGTTTCGTAATTCCCAACTATGGCGTGAAGACAATTATTAATTTGGCTGTCTGGCAACGAGTGGTATGTGTTTAGATAATTTTACTTAGCGTATTTGTTAGTGTATAGTTCTCTATACCACATTTCCAACGATCTAACTATGTTTGGGCGGCTGATACGTTTCATCGTACGACCTTCTTACCTCATAGTAATGCTCTTCGGTAAAATACGGTAGTGTTGATTCTTTCTCATTCGATGCCTTCAGATATATATTTTCATAAAAATCAGTAATTTATACATTTTTTGCTGTGTTTCGTGCTACGTTATTAAAACAAACACACATTTATTGTATCGAGACAATGAAGGCATTGATAACCTTCTTCCTTTGAATTAAATATTGGTATATTACATCTTAAGGCGTAGTATCTCGAAATGCAGCATTGTTGGATACGTAATCGGCATATTACATTTTAATGTGGCTATCGTTGCTTCGAGATATTTTATTGTTTTTCTAATATCAATTGTTCTTGTGTACTGAATTGTTGCCCCTTCATACCATACTTTATCGAAAGCTTGAGCAGTACTTCGTTTGTTTAAATAAGTTTCTGATACGATCCTATACACTTGTTCTAAATCCAAACAGATGATCCGGTATAATACGATGCTCTTTCAGAATTGGAAGAAGCCTTCTTTTAATTTTTTTAACTAAATTTTTTCATAAACCAGGTTCGTAAAATCGAGGCCTTTGAAAACCAGGCTTTTGAAAACAAGAATTTTTAAAAATTCAGGCTTTTGTACAACCATTCTTTTGTAAACTAGGAACCAGCCAGTACCCCTCGACCCGTACTGACTAGTAAAAGATTATTAATGACCGCTTTTCTATTTTTTTTTTGTAAATTCAGCCGGCGTGCGTGTGCCGAAATTCATAAAAAAAATTCAAAAAGCGGGGTTTTGATAATCGGGATTTTGAATAGCGGGATTTTAATAATCGGAATTTTGAAAAGCAGGACTTTGAAAAACGGGATTTTAAAAAGCGGGATTTTGAAAAGCACGATATTGAAGTTCGGGATTTTGAAAAGCGGGACTTTGTTTTCCGGATTTTGAAAAGCGGTTAAACGACCCCGACCCTTTATTTTATGCAATTTTGCTTTATTTACATAAATTTTCTTGTAAGCATAAAGTGAAAATTGAAATACGTAAAATAATTCCTACATTTTGTATAAATTCTATTTGTTGCAAACTTAGCAGCTTGTCTTACTCATCTGACGTTTCCATTAATGTTACGACTTACGTGTGAAATTGATGAGAATAACCTACAACCATGGTTAGTATTGTGATTAATGTGATTAGTGTACTGTTTCATTAAATCAGTTGTATCAGTACCTTACAGCCCTGTTTAGGTTTAGTGGCGCCGACTAATTTAACTCCATATGTAAATGAGATAGTTAACTTGTAAAGCATAGGTACATATGTACAATATGTACAATATATAAGTGAAGCTTACTTGTCATGGAGCGCGATAAGAATAACTACCATAATCAAAAATTTGTCGAAATAGCTAAAATAAACAAGTATTGGTAATGTTTCGGATAAATTTATCTATACAAATGTCGCTGCTTGAAAAGTTCCCATTCATAAATTTCTCATGATTCAGAGTTGATGTGTTCTTTCCAAGGTTTGAATTTTAAATTTTTTAATTTTTTTTTTTTTTGGCACTAGCTCCAAAAATTTGGTGCCATATGGCCCGTTTCAAAATTTACAAATTTTAAATGTTTACATTTTTTACCATAATAATAATAATTTAATTTTAATTTCTTGTCATTCACCTAGCACACATCGATCCCCTTTCACACTTCTATCTGATTTGTTCTAATAAATTCATACATATTCTTATATACGTTCATTCCCATTCGTAATAATTCAGTCAAACTACTTGCACTCCATAGAACATCGAACATTTGTCTGCTCTGGTTAAATGCAGAACATTTCAGAATCAAATGTTCGATGTCCTCTACAACCAAACAGCTTTCACATAATTCACACACAACCAAATTGCGTTTCTTCAAACATTCTTTCCAATTTCCATGATTCAATCTTACTCGTTCCATAGTTCGTAACATTCTAGTATCTCCTTTGAGCACCTTAAAGAACGGTTGCCTCAAAGGAGACCTAACCAACTCAAAGTACTTCTTACCTTTCACCTGACATTTTTCAACAAACTCTCTCTCCCATTTTCTCCACAGATTCATCTGAAACATGCGAAGTACGTCTCTGGCATCCATGAATTCATATTCGTTTACATCCTCAATCAAACAACCCCGTTTCGCAAGCATATCGGCTCTTTCATTACCTTCAATCTGTAGGTGTGAAGGTATCCATTGAAGGATCACCTCCCTCCCATAAGATTGAAGATACTTATATAGCATTTCCACATACACATTGCCATGAGTTCCCCCACCCTTACTAATTAATTCCAACCCACTCCGAGAGTCAGAGAATAACACTATTCTCCTTCTCCCTTGTGTCATTGCCAACTTGATCCCTTCCATAATCGCTATCAATTCTGCATTCATTATACAGATACTGTCATGCACTCTTACCATTTTCTCTTTCCTCATTGAAGGAATATAAATTCCCACACCTACGCGATCATCATTTACACTAGCATCTGTATACACTTCCACATGTGCAACATAATTCATTCGCATTTTGCAAAATTCGCTCTTAACCGATAACTCATTCATCATTGCTTTTGTTGTGTCACCAAACTTCAACCGCACTATTAGATTGCTCGGAGAGACTTTAGGATTTGCCGGACGAATCTTGGAGAATATGTTAATATTTTCCAAGATTACCAGCGATCTTGTTGTCTTTTTGTAAACCGTCCCTCTTTGCAATCTCTCTTTCATTTCATTCACTAATTTATTGTCCTTAGTTAACATTCGCACAGTCTCTCGCACGGTGATCCATTCCCTCTTAAAATTAAGAGGCGAATCACCCAATTCAGACCACAGAGTGTGTATTGGTGTCGAATTGATCGCTCCCAATACCACTCTAGCATACGCATTCTCCACAAGCATCAACTTTTTAAACCCAACCTTGGACCCATCACCATATATACTCATTCCATACGCAATTTTAGTTGACACTAACGCCTTTCGTAACATATCAGTCACACCCGGATGAGCTCCCCATTTCGGCTTGCTCACCCTTTTAATCACGTTCAATCTACTCTTACAATTATCGGCCAATTTTTCCATATGCACTTTGAAACTTATTCTTCTGTCAATCCAGATTCCCAAATACCTAGTCAATTTCACACACTCAATTCTCTCATTATATATTCGCACATCAACCATCCGATTCGTTCTAAAAGCCATACTACAACATTTACTCGAATTTACTCTCAAATTCAGTTCACTCAAACATTCGGTTACCTGATTCACACATTGTTGAGCCCGACTCAAGGCCTCCTCGATGGTACTCCCCTTACCCATCAGGACAAAGTCATCTGCAAATTGCAAAATGACTTTGCCCGAGGAGTTACACCTATGTATCGAGCTCGTATACAGGTTGAAGAGAATCGGTGAGATTTTACTGCCTTGGGGGAGGCCGATAGTCACCGCTCCTTCCAACCTATACCCTCTACCACATAAAACTAACTTTCTCTCATTCATGAACTCATACACCCATTTGCAAATTTTCCAAGGAAACCCCAAGTCCATAAGGATCTGATAAAGTTTCCCTGGAACCACGTAATCATATGCCCTTTCTATATCCAAAAATACCGCCACAACATACTTATTTTCCTTTTGTACTTCCCACACAAACTTTTCTACACACTCATTAGCAGAGTGGTTCTGACGAAACCCAAAGGTGGTTTCCGGCAACAAATTTCCCTCATTCACAAATTTATCTATACGACCTTTCATCATACCATTCACAATTTTAACAAATACATTCAACATACATATTCCCCTGTAATTTGTTGCCAGATTCCTATCCCGATCCCTTTTAGGAATAGGTACCACTCTGCTTTCCTTCCATTTTTCCGGTATCTGAATACTCATCCATACTTGATTGAGAATTCGAAGCAAGGCCGCCTTTGCTTCGAATTCTAATCTACTAATCATTTTATAACTCACTCTGTTGGTTCCGGGGGTAGTAGATTTGGATGTTTCTAAAACCCCTCGGAACTCTTCCCATTCAAACTCCTTACACATATCGTTCATAAATTCATTTTCATTATCAGGTAGCAAAACTTCATACCTATCACTCAAATTGTTACGTACGTCCGTAATCATTTGTAAAAAGACACCTCCATTCTCTCTGTCATCTAACACTGCATTTCTGCCTTGCGCTCTATACTCTCTCACTCTATTAAATTTATCCCATACATCCTTAGAACCACAATCTATGTGTCATTTTTGATACATAGTCCCGCCAACTTTTTCTTTTCGCTCTACGGATAGCCTTTTTCAATTTTGCATTCATTCTTCCATAATTTATTCTGCATTCATGACATATACACCTACTGAACTCTCTCAATGCTATCCGTTTCCTTTCATACCAATACTGGATTTCATTGTTCCACCAACCATTCACCTTGTATTCATTCCCTCTGATATTTATAGTGCACATTTCATTCACTCTCTCTATTTCATCCTCAAGTTGGTTAACCTCATTTACTTCTTTCATTGTGAGAGTCTCATTCATACGTTCGACCCATTTCTTACCATTCATAATGACCTTACACGGTCTATGTCAACATTTATACCACCTAAGCATGCCCTGATCAAATAATGATCACTACCCAAATTCTCATCTGTGACATTCCAAGTGACTTGGCCCGCCAGCCCGCTAGATATTAAAGTTAAATCTATCGCGCTGGCTGTCGACCCCACTCTCGGCATTCTAGTCGGCCCACCATCATTCAGGACTACGAGATCGGAATCCAGAATGAGGCGGGTCAACCAGTTACCTCTAGGATCAGTTCTTTCACTCCCCCATATTCTCGAATGCGCATTCATATCACCCGCTAGAATCACGTCACTTTTGCCTTCCACCCATTCAAACAAAATTTGAAAATCTCGTTGGCTTCTCTCTCTGTCAGACGTAGACAACACTGGAGTTGCATAGATACTAACAAATAACAAGTTTCTGTCCAGATTCCGAGTTTTGGCCGCGATGACTTCAATGTGCTCGAAGCGCGGTATGTCACAAAGGACCAGGCTGATATTGGCACGTGCCAATATCACCACGCCGCCGAAGCCATCAGCCCTCGGTCTGGACAGATAATTGTATCCTTTCACCCGAAACGTCTTACCCTCCCGCTCCCAAGTTTCACACAAAATCATCACATTCACATCATTATTGGTCAGATAATTCCGCAACATATCGCCATTGGCATATATACTGCGAATATTTATCTGACCAATTTTCATGCATTCATTGGATCTCAGCATTCGCTCTACCATTCAAAGAAATGAAGAAAGGATAGGGCATTTATAAATGCAAATGCGTTCTCTCTCCTCCTTCCCTCATTCATCATCAATCATACTTAAATGGTTATTTCCAAATAGTGTTAATTCTTTTGGAGTTAAATTAGAATGTCTCATTGCTAGCCATGCTTCATTTTTTTTTATTGTCTCCATGTCCATTGCTGTATTACAAGTTGTTTGTTGATTTGATTGCGGTTGTTGTTGTAATCTTTCTTGTTGTCGTTGTACTTGCTGTATTTGTTGTTGTAGTTTGTTCGTTTCTAGTAGTTGTTTTAGTTGTTGCGGCTGTTGTTGGTTTTGTTGTTGTTGTACTTGATCTTTTTGTTGCTGTTGTTGTTGTGGTTGGTTTAATTGTGTCTGTTGTTGCCTTGAAGTTGAAATAGTTTTTGGATATGATTGTGGTTTTGTCTGTTCTAGTTGGTTTTCTTTGTTTTGCGGCTTTTGTGGTGTGTTTGGTGGGTTAAAGGATGTTTTTAGTGTATCTGCATATGTTGTCTGGTTAGCTAGTGTGGTGTTTGCATATAATCGAAAATATTTGGCTTTCGCCTCGGGAAATGTTAATCTATCTACAGTTTTAATTTTCACTATTTCTACTTCTCGTTTATATACTCGACATTCCTTACTGTTGCTGGTGTGTGCCTCTCCACAATTTATGCATTTTAGTGTAGTGCACGGCTGGTTGTGTGGTGTTACTTCACTACATTTGTAGCACTTAGGATCACTTGTGCATCTCTTTTTGGTGTGACCAAATTTGTGGCATTCGGTGCACTTCAACGGATTTGGAATGTACAATCGAATGCTTAGTTGTATAAAGCCTGCCCTCACATATTCCGGTAATACTGGTGAATTAAAAGTCAGGATAATTGCTGCTGTGTCCGTTAATTTATTTTCCACCCATTTCTTTATTTTGTATACCTCTATGACGCCTTGGTCCTTAAGCCCTTCTTTAATTTCCTCCTCAGTTAAACTTTTTAGGTCGTGGCAGAAAATGATACCTTTGGAACTGTTTAATATGGGGTGTTCCGTCACTTTTATTTTGGCCAATTGTCCCAGAGATGTTGCCTTCAGTAATGCATCCGTCGCTGCCTGATTTTTTGTCAGAACCAAGAGTTCTCCAGCTCTCGAACGTTGCGTTTTAATGATACCTTTGGTTATCATATCCAGCGCTTTTTGTATTCCAAAAGGTGAAAAATTTGACAGGTTTTGTCCCTCCTGCTCGTGCTTGATTATTAGATATTTTTCATTTACTCCATTGCAATCCATTATATCTGCACCGCCACCGAATCCTAATCTCTTTGTTCGCATTTCTTCGATCTTTTTCCTTTTGGAGGGTTGGGTATTATTTCCCAACATCCTCAACGGTGCGAATCTATTTGGGCTTTCAAACATCGCCCCTTTCAAGGGCCGAAGCCCTCCTTTTGCCCACACCTGACTTTATTTACTGTCTAAAAACACACCGCTTAAATATAAACAAACACTTGTTGTTGTTGCCACCAAATAATAATTCACTTAAAACACTATATATATGCGTCCACCGCCTTTTTAATATTATAAAATTCTTCGTACACCACTATAAAACTATTTTAACTTAATGAAAACCCAAAACCACTTTAATTAACTATTTATTAAATGAAAACTAAATTTTACACCGAGCTGTCAATTTTTATATGTACGCTTGATGTCGATTCACAAGCGTATATGTTTAATTTTTCAATTTCACATTTCCTATGTGATTGATAATTGATAATTCATAATTGATTTCAAGTTATAGTAGTTATAGAATTACAAATGATCTTTATATCAAGGGAAACATATTTGTTATTGAAATTTTATATGAAAAAAACAACACTTTGTAGTTTAACAAAACCTCACAAATTCGTTCAATGGCCTGCTATTTGTGCGTTTTTTGTGAAATAGTGGAACTTAATCGATACAATTTTTATTGCATGTTTTGTCGATATAATTTTCAGTGCAAAGTTCAAAGTCCGGTCTCAGGTGGAGGGTAGTAAGTCTCTGACAAAATTCGAAATGAGAGCCGTTGCGAAAATAACTAGCGACTTAAAAATCTTGAGTAAACCACCGTGAAAGGGTTATATGGTTTTACTTATTTTTTAACTAAACAAGCAAATCTGTATAGAAACTATAGTTCGCCGAAACATTTTGATGAATTTTGTTTGCCACCAAACGAGCAATGGAAAAGTAATTAAAGTCAAACTAGATATAAGCTTTATCGCTTTATTTTGTCAATTTCATTTTTTTCATAATAAACCAAAATTTGTTTATGACTTCTGACCAAATGTTAGGTTTCATTGTTATATTTATTTATGTCTATCATTGGAAGCATGGTTGGTTCTTGGAAGAGAAGTTCCTGAAATGAAGAAAAATCAAGTATTAGAAAATTGTTTAAAAATAAAAATTATAGTTCGCTTTACTCCATTGATATGTGACATTCCAATTGAACCAGGTACATATGTAGTTCCGGATGAACATTTCGTACACGTTCGTTTCAATGCTGGTCGTTGCCGGGAACCGTGACACCGAACTGCAAATTTTAACTCTTCTGCCATTTCCGAACACAACGATTGGCGATCAGTTTGAGCATTCTTTTTTGAATTCCAGCAAAATTCTAATATTGCAACCAATATGGCTAGAGCTAGGCCACATAATAGTACAACAAATACGCCTCCAATATTTTCCACGCCGAGGGCATTTGCTTTCGATTCTTTCGATTTATCATCTCGATTGCATACATCGCCCGTATTTTTCCACCATTTATCATACAAAATTTGAATGACGCCTTTCTCCTGTAGTTCTAATATAGCTAATGAAATTTTATCACGCCATGGTGATCCCTTCGGCGTTGCAATACCATAACCCTTTGAATCTAGTAGCCCACCAATTTGGGTCAAATTACAATCACGTTGAACTGCATAATCGAGCATTGTGGATTCCATAAGGAAAGCATAATTACCATTCAAAACACGTTTTATCCCTTCCTCGTAGGTATTAACGAAAACCGTTGCTTTTTTACTCTCCATAAACCGCCACATTTTTTGATAAATTCCAATTTTTGAATCGCGAAAAAACGTCATCGTTGAACCACCCGCCAGTGTACCATACGCGATATCGGTTTGTTCGGCTAAATCGGCAGCATTTTCTATTGGTGTGATCATACGTTCAACAGTTAAAAATGCAGCTAAATTCGCAGTGTATGATGATATTATAATCAATGTAAAAAACCACCATATTCCACCGACAATTCGAGTTGATGTAGCCTAAAATATGTTTTTTGTCAGAACCTTCGACTTAAAATATGTGGTCGATCTAATAAATATGTGCACATTGACTTTGAATTTTATGCGTATAGTTGAAATATGGAGGAAATCTAGCATACAAAAGCATTTAACTTAATTTTTACATACATACACTGACACACGATTGATATACCTTTGGATTCAAATCAGATCCCTGTTGCATCAATGTGCCAATTGTAAACCAAAAACTATTGCGTAATGTAAAATTGTTTTCGACGCAGATCAATTCGCTTGTTTGGTGATGCTCAAAAATCCGGATATCAAATAATAAATCCTGTTCATTTTCAACTACTAGCTCATTAAAACTATCGTAGCAATATTTAACGTCATCATCATCGCGATCATCCTCACTGTGAATATGGCATTCATCATTAACTGTCGGTACTTGCTGAACGATATGCCATTCGAATGGCGAAAATCGAGCAACAATCCATATTGTTAGCGACACAAGAACGTAGGCGATTGCGATATAGAACCATATATCGATCGCTAATGGATTTAAAAATGAAAAAAATTGGTTTTGTAAAGGTTCGGCTTTCTAGAAAATATATAAAAAAAAATAATAAAATTAATATCGGATATGCTGTTAACCGACCGATGTATGTTCCTAGATTTCAAATAATGCTCAATGGTACACAAAAAATTCAAAGTCAAAATATTTTATGATGCGCGTTATTCCGAACCTTTGGATTTAATCCAGAGCCCTGTCTCAAAAATGTTCCGGTTATAAACCAAAAACTATTTGAGACACTAAATTGATTTTCCACGATATCCGAATCTTGGTGGCAGGGATGCGGGTTGTTCCATTCATATGGTGAAAATCGTGCCATTACAAATAACGTAAACGAGACAAGTAGATATGCGGCCAAGACGTACAACCATATTTCAACAGCTAACGGATTCATAAATGAAAATAACCGGGTGGGTTGGCTCGTTGGCATCTTCAGAAAAGCCGCACATTTAAAATTATATAAATATCAAGTATAACATCTACTAGCAATTTAAAATTCTGAAAATTGTGATTACATATACTTTATTAAATAATTCGGAGTACCACCTTGATGTTATCCCAAGATATCCCAAAAAGTAGTAGTGGTATTGATTGGTTTGGACTTAAAACGAAATGAAATCAATTCGATAATTTATGCTACCTTTCAAAAATGTGTTGGTGCTGGGACTCGCACGACTGGATGTGCAAACGTCGTAAAACGTGGCGCGACTCTGTACAACATGACGCAGCACTGAGCGACATGTTTACGGATGGAAGAGTTAGTTTTTGTTTGAAACAAATGAAACCTGTGTAAATGGAAATGTTTATGAATTTTGCTCTAACCTAATATTTAAGTTACAAGATTGCTTAATATATCTCAAATTACGGGTTGGGTATGAATGCACTACAACGTTTCTCCTTGTCACCAACATTACTAATTATTCGGTGTATTGTGCATAGAAAATATTAGTATTACATTAAGTGAGATAATACAATAGGTATACTGACTGCTTGCTCTCTTTGCGTTGTTAATGATTGTTTTTTTTAACACAAATAAATATATCCGAAATTTTTTTTTGTTTTAAGAACAAAAATCCAATTTTTATTTGTAATAACAAAATTGATTAGTTATTTTGAGGCCCTCACCTCAAGCACTTCTCGTGAATTGTGATTAGTAAGTGTATATCAAGTGAAAAATTAGTTCTTGATAGGAAAGCTTAACCTAAAGCTTAAAGTTATTATTTATAAGTTAAGAACTAAAGTTAATGAAATTCGTAACTTTATAAATAGTGAACAAACAATATTTATGGTTAATTAATTGATTGTGTGTGTATAAATAATTTCGAGTAAATTTGACAGTGGTATGCACGCCCGAAGGACATAGCAGCACCAACTGTCAGACTCGAGCGCTGGGAATATAACGTTATTATAAACTATTGTGGAATAATTCAGCAAAGTGACGTCATATATAGGTTCGGTACTGCCGCCATCAGCGGTTTATAAATTTGGAAGTTCTGTTTTTTTGGCATATGTGGTCGTGTAATTTGCATGTACATTTAAATTCTAAATTCATTTCATTTAAATTTATAGATTCTGATATTGTAGTGTTCGCCTAACTTACATAATATGTACAAAGTGATTTAGTAAGAATATTCGAAATAGTGATAAACGTTGCGAGGTGTTAATAAAACATTCCTTTTAGCTGGAATAGCTTTCCGTTCAACTGAAGAGCGCTCATCAGATCTACAGGAGGCAGATAAATTGTAAGTTTTTCGTTTGATTTTTGTTTTACTACAAAATTTTACTTATAAATGAATCGGCGTATGAAGTCGCTATTTCACCCCAATCTTCTTACTAAATTTTCCAATTTTATTTTGTTTTCTTAATCGTTAAATATTAATATGTACAATAAATTTTGATTGATGATGATTGATGATGATTTACTTTTGAATAATTATTTAATACATTAATATGAAGTAGTGTGTTTCCTTTTGGGTGATGATGATTGTTAGCTTGGCCAATTCTGAGTTTTTCTAATACATTTTTTGTTGTTGATATACTCGTATGGTTTGTCGATCAGAAATATCTAACATTGTAGTCTACCCTAAAAAACGTGTAGTCACCGGGTGGTCGTAACAGACATTACTCGACATAACATTATGCAACATGACGTCCCAACAGGAAAATTTTTCTTGCCAAATTTTATAAAATATTTCGACATGAGAAAAGTTTTTAAACTAACTCGAGCTCTACCTAGGACCCCTAAACGAGTTATACCATAATCTGAATTCATTTTAGTTTAAAAAGGTTGCCTGCAATATCTAATGAAAACACCCCTTAAGTAGAAGAATTTTTCCCCCTCAACAGTTAGCTCGATCGACGGTGCATCCCTGCATTTTATGAACTGTGCAGGCCAAACACAGAATCACTGGTAGCATCTTCCTCTTTCTGTAGTTGGAGTTTGCAAGGAAATGCACAGATGTTGCGCTAATTTCGTGAACGTCCTCTTTCCTAAAATCGGTATACTTTTTTAATTTAGTATAGAAAACAATTCAGACTTTATTTGACTGTACGATTAACATTAAATTCCCTATTAACATCATTTGTCAGATCGCGTTTATTTCCAGTAACCGTTACCAAATCCGACACAAATATACAAGTCGAATTATATTCGAGAAGTAACCAATGACTATCTAGCCAATTGGAACCCATTGCCATTAACTTTTGGTTTTCTTAACGACTTGGAATATTTCAAGGTGGCCTCGAATTCATGCATAACGGTCTTCTTCCTAACGAAAGCATTGTACACACACATATAAACAATTTACGTAATAAATTCTAACAAATAGATAGACCGATATTGTTTTAAAAGTTATTAACAATTTCTGCAAATTTTAAAACGCCAAATTATTTAATTTTATTATGATTACTTCTTACCTTAAACAGTATCCCAATTCCCAAATTCATAAACGGTTTTGTAAAATCAATGACACTTTCGCGCGCATAATTAATGGTCATAGAGGCAACTGCTAAATCGGCTCGACGCTCCATTAGTTCTCGTACTATGCCATTCCATTGTTTTGTTTCTGGATCGTATACTCCATACATACGATCTGGCACCAAACGTATTTGATACTGAAAACCAATCTGTGATGCAATTCCTTTCAGTAAGTCAATGCAAAATCCCTCGTAAATTGCATTGCCCGTTAAATTTGTATCCTCTTTAACCATGACATAAGGTTTTTCTTCCCGTGTCATAACAATTAGGGTGATATTTGTGGCATTTGTTTCATAAAAGGCACTCGGATCTGTTATATTAATCCCATCAATCGGACTCCAATGGCCAACTTTCTCTAATTGCTCGCGCTTCAATTTTAACAAATCAATTCGAAAGTTATCTCGCTTTCCGTCCTCATTGAATTCGATCATACCCGTAAGTCCATGAATTTTAATTGAATTTAAGTACCTATAGAAAATTTCCCCATCAGCCCACGGGCGTTCAGAGTCACACGATAAATTCGATGATTTTACTTGAACATTATTATCATCCAGAAGCGACAAGGCCGCCGCAAATACATAAACTGAATCAAAAATTAAGGCAGGTTCAGTTTGGATAAGGCTTGTGTTACTACCATTAATCAAATTCGATCCGGTTAATTTAATACGTTTCATCTCCTCAATAAGATCGGTGACCTTCGGATTCTCGACATCGATTAAACGGAATGCTGTTATATTAACACCGTTATACTTAAAATCCTCTAGATCAAATAATTCGATATCCTTTAAGAAAAATACAAAAGATTAATAGGTGAAGAATTAAAATAAAAGTATTTCGGAATTGTAAGTAAACTATACAAGACTAAAAATGATTTTATATCGAATAAAATTTTTCACGAACTTAAGAGCGAAATAAAAATTAAAACAGTAAATTATTGTACGTTTGAAGAGACTGCTAAAGTTTTGGTCATAAAGGAACCCAATAGCCCAAATTAGCGATAATGAAAACCTCAAAAAAGTTAAAATAAAGGGTGTTTTTTTAAGAGGTTGCCGATTTTTTTTTTGAATAAAACACATATAAAATTATGAAATGACCAAAATTTTTTTTTATTTGGTAGATAATTTTTTGGCATTTAACATTTAAACACAATTTCTGGCATATGGCTACCACGACTATTTTTCACAAATGTCATTCTGGAGGTCCAATTTTCCAGCACTTTTTCAAGCATTTGAGGGCGTATGTCAGCAATGACACGTTGAATATTGGTTTCCAAAGCGTCAATCGATTGAGGTTTATCCACATAAACCAATGACTTCACGTATCCCCACAAAAAGTAATCGAGTGGCGTCAAATCGCACGAACGCGGAGGCCAATTCACCGGACCATTTCTCGAAATAATGTTGTCGTTGAAAGTTTCTTTCAATAAGTCGATTGTTTCACGTGCTGTATGGCAAGTGGCACCATCTTGTTGAAACCACATTTCATTCATATCCATATCTTCAAGATTTGACAACAAAAACTCATTTAACATGGTTCTGTATCGATTTCCATTCACGGTAACGCGTCGTCCTTCCTCATTTTTAAAGAAATATGGACCGATGATCCCACCAGCCCATAGACCGCACCAAACAGTACATTTATCAGGATGCATTGGTAATTCTAGAACGGCGTGTGGATTATCTTTGCTCCAAATGCGACAATTTTGTTTGTTGACGTATCCATTTAACCAAAAATGCGCCTCATCACTGAAGAGAATTTTACGGTAAAAAAATGGATCTTCGTTCAATTGATTTAACGACCAATCACTGAATTCACGGCGCAAACGATGGTCGTGTGGCTTTAATTCTTGCACCAATTGAATTTTGTATGGCACCAAACCCAAATCTTTACGTAAAATTTTCCATAAAGTCGATGGACAAAGTCCAATTTGCTGAGCACGACGACGAATCGATAAATTGTCGTTTTCTTCGACACTGGCCTCAACGACAGCAATATTTTCTTCTGTACGAACTCTTCTCATTCTTGTCGGTGGCTTGGCATCCAAAAGAGTGAATGTAGACCGAAATTTGGTAATTACGTTCTTTATGGTGGTCTCTGACGGACGATTATG
Source organism: Nephrotoma guestfalica (assembly GCA_963691935.1). NCBI lineage: Eukaryota > Metazoa > Arthropoda > Insecta > Diptera > Tipulidae > Nephrotoma > Nephrotoma guestfalica. The sequence goes on along the minus strand of OY829916.1, from coordinate 4,727,360 downwards.
TGCACCATAAAATTCACGAAGTGCTCTATAAACATTTTTAATTGAACACTGATTTTGAAAATAAATTTCCACGATTTGAAAACGTTGTTCTGGAGTTAACCTATTCATAATGATTTGCCAAACAATACTGAGTAGAAATGCCACTTTGAGCTGTCAAAACAACTGTCATAAAATAAAACGACATCTATCGGAAAAACAAACCTCCTAAAAAAACACCCGTTACAAGTAACTAAGGTGACAATTCAAAACAAAAACACATTTCCGTTGATTTGAAATTTGTGACGATTTAATAAGAGGAATGTACACTAAGAACGCGAAATAACTAAAAGTCTATGTTCTATGAAAAACAATTAACAACAATTTTGCCAATCAGCCCACAGGCTTGTCACGATTTTCTGTTAGTCCGTTGAACCAACAATATGTGTACTGAGTTTTAAGAAAATCTCTTGGATTTTGCTACCCTTATGGCATAAAAACTAAAATCGAGAAGTGGCCAAAATTTTACGTTCTACGAAAATAAATGGAAACAAATTTTCCAATCAGCACACATATGTCTTGTTACGATTTTCTGTTAGTCCACTGAGCCAACAACATATGTGCTGAGTTTTAGGAAAATCTCTTGGATTTGAGAGTCAACAACACTTGTGATGAGTTTTAGAATAATCGTTCGATTTTGCTACCTTGCGACATGTAAATACAACTAAAATCGAGAAATAACTAAAAGTTTATGCTCGACGAAAAAAAAATTAAAAAAGGTTTTTGCCAATCAGCCCACGATCTCATTGGAATATTATATTAGCCCAGTTAGTCAACAACGACCGGACAAGTGGTGCAGTGGTTAAAGCTTCGGCACTTGGACCGGAAGGTGCTGGGTTCGAATCTCATTAGAGGCTAGATGCAAATCGAATTTTCATCATCGATTACGATCGGCGATGCTAATAAATACAACTAAGACCCTCTGATGGATTGCAGAATTCCGTGCCACGCGCCGACCCACCTTCCATGTCAATGTACAGGTTGACATGGAGCTTGCAATGTGCAGGTGGTATACTGTAGTTGTGTGAGTAGGTGAAGTAGGTGGGTTAATGATGTGGAGTGAATGAGTGGTATCACAATGGGCCTAAAAATTGGCCTAAGTGTGCAGTAAGCAACCACTGAAACCTAAAACCTAGTCAACAACACTTGTACTGAGTTTTAGGACAATTCCTTGGATTTTGCTACCTTTACGACATGTACAACTAAAATGGCGAAGTGACGTGTCTGTAGTATTCTTCATTTTATCAACGTTCTAACTCAATAAAAGGATTTTTTGAAAAATTTTACGCTAAAAGAGTTAGCTAAACCTAATATGTAAGTTAACGCAAAAGTAATTTGAGGTCGATGGTAATCTTGCCGATCCATTTAGTATTCATCATTTCGTTGACGAGAAGGCTTAGTTTATGATCACCGTTTTCAGTAATTATTAACCGCAAGGGTAGTAAAGTCCAAAGGTTTGTCTTGAAATTTTGGACATTTAACGTTCCTAATAGTGTAAAAAACTTAATAAATATTTAAAATTTTCAAATATCTCCACATTTTTAAGAGTTATTAAATTTTGCTTTGTAACTATTTCTATAAAATTAAAAATTATGCTTAATAAATTTATATACAATCAATCCTAACATTTGAGAATGGTTTGGATGCACAAACTCGCCCGCTTGACAAATCTTCCATCTTTTAATTATTCTGGCTAGTTTTGAATGACATACCGTGTATTGATTTACAAGGTTCTTGATAGAGCTGCGGCTGTCTATGATCCAAAATAAATTTCCTTGATGGACCGGGATGTCGGAATCTTTCATGTATTTACAGGATTTTAATTTTGCCAAGTGGAGAGGTTTTTGACAAAATATGAGGATTGCTTATCAGCATTTGTTAATCGTCCTTCCATCCTGAGTAAGCCGTCATTATCAACAAATGAGCCTAATCTTTTCAATTTGCTGCGGCTAGACGCAGGACATTTGCTTCTTAATCTCTTCAGCTCGTCAGCAAAAAACTCATACAAAGCTGCCTTGATTTTTTTAATTTTACGGACGTTAGAAAAGTGTAGATTTCGATTCATTTCATTCAAATATATTAAAATTGTGAATTCCAAATTGCATATAGTCAAGGAAAATTACAGGCCATGTAAAAGAAATTCGTTCCGAGACAAGTTCTCGAACATTAACTCTGGGCTAGGAATTTCATTGAATTTGAAGTAAATATTCGCCCTGCTCGATAAAACTAAAATTATTTCGACAAAACTAAAAATGTCTCGAATTAATTAGGGCTACATAATTTCGAAATGGGTACACTCGTAGCTAAGATCACGCTAAATTAGAAAAACATTGTCTAGTTGCAAGTACTAGAAAATGAACTCCGGGCTAGGAATTTCATTGATTTTTATATAAATGTTCGTCCCGCTCGACACAACTAAAATTATTTCGCGAAGACTAAAAATGTCTCGGATCAAGGCTACATGATTTTGAAATGCATACATTAGTAGCTAAATTAAAGATGAATTAGAAGAAAATCGTTAAGTGGCAAGTTCACGAAAATTAACTCTGAGCTAGGATTTTCATTGAATTTTATATAAATTTTCGTCCCGCACGACAAATCTAAAAATATTTCGCCAAAACTAAAAATGTCTCGGATCAAGACTACATGCTTTTGAAATGAATACACTATTAACTAATTTTGAGATGAATATGAAAAAATCGTTATTTGGCAAGTTCTTGAAAATGAACTCTGGGCTAGAAATTTCATTGAATTTTATATAAATTTTTGTCGCGCTCGACAAAACAAAGAAATTTTTTGCCGATACTAAAAACGTCTCGGATGACAGCTTCATTAATTTAAAATGCGTACACTAATAGCTAATTTTAAGCTGAATTAGAAGAAAATCGTTTATTGGCAAGTACTCGAAAATGAACTCTGGGCTAGGAATTTCATTGAATTTTATATAAATTTTCGCCCCGCTCGACAAAACTAAAATTATTTCGCCAAAACACATTAGTAGCTAATTTTAAGCTGTTCTAGAAGGGAATCGTTTTGTTGCAAGTTCTCGTAAATTTACTCTGGAGGCTAGGAATTTCATTGAATTTTTTTAAATTTTATTTAAAATTATTTCGCCAAAACCAAAAATGTTTTGGATCAGGGCTACAAGATTTTGAAATGTTTAGACTAGTAACTAAATTTGAACTGAATTAGGAAAAAATCGTTATTAGGAAAGTTCTTGAAAATCAATTCTGTGCTAGAAATTGCATTGAATTTTGTATAAATTTTGGTCCCGCTCGACAAATCATAAATTATTTCGCCAAAACTAAAAGAGTATCGGGTCAGAGCTACATTACTTCAAAATGCATACGCTAGTAGCTAAAATCATGTTGAATTAGAAGAAAATCGTTTAGTGGCAAGTACTCGAAAATTAACTCTGGGCTAGGAATTTCATTACATTTTATACACATTTTCAATTCGCACGACAAATCTAAAATAATTTCGCAAAAACTAAAAATGTCTCGGATGAGGGCTACTTGATTTTGAAATGTATACACTAGTACCTAATTTTGAGCTGAATAAGAAGCAATTCGTTGAGTGGCAAATTCTCGAAAATGAACTCTGGGCTAAGAATTTCATTGAATTTTATATAAAATTTGGTCCCGCTCGACAAAACTAAGAAATTTTTTGCCGATACTAAAAACGTCTCGGATCACGGCTTCATGATTTTAAAATACATACACTAGTAGCTAATTTTAAGCTGAATTAAAAGAAAATCGTTTAGTGGCAAGTACTAAAAAGTAAAATTAACTATGGGTTATAGGAATTTCATTGAAATGTAATTATTTCGCCAAAACACACTAGTACCTAATTTTAAGCTGAACTAGAAGTGAATCGTCTAGTAACAAGTTCTCGTAAATTAACTCTGGGGCTAGGAATTTCATTAAATTTTTTTTAAATTTTCGTCCTGCTCGACAAATTTAAATTACTTGGCCAAAACTAAAAATGTCTCGGATCAGAGCTATATGATTTCAAAATGCATGCACTAGTAGCTAAAATCACGTTGAATTAAAAGAAAATCGGTTAGTGGCAAGTACTCGAAAATTAATTCTGGGCTAGGAATTTCAATGAATTTTATATAGAATTTCGTCCCGCTCGACAAAAATAAAATTATTTCGCCAAAACTAAAAATGTCTCGGATCAAGGCTATATGATTTTAAAATGTATACACTAGTATCTAGTTTTAAGCTGAATAAGAAGAAAACCGTTGAGTGGCAAGTTCTCGAAAATGAACTCTGGGCTAGGAATTTCATTGAATTCTATATACATTTTCACCCCGCTCGACAAAACTAAAATTATTTCGCGAAATCTAAAAATGTCTCGAATCAGAGCTACATAAGTTTTTAAAATGTACACACTAGAAACTAATTTTAAGCTGAATTAAAAGAAAATCGTTTTTTGTGGCAAGTACTTGAAAATTAACTCTGGGCTAAGAATTTCATTAAATTTTATATAAATTTTCGTCCCGCTGACAAAACTAAAATTATTTCGCCAAAACTCAAAACGTCTCGGATCAGAGCTACATAATTTCGAAATGCATACACCCGTAGCTAAGATCACGCAGAATAATAAAAAAATCGTTTAGTGGCAAGTACTCGAAAATTAACTCTGGGCTAGGAATTTCATTGAATTTTTTGAAAATTTTCGTCCCGCTCGACAAATTTAAAATTATTAAGCTAAACTAAAAATGACTCGGGTCAGGGCTACATGATTTTGAAATGTATACACTAGTTCCTAAGATTACGCTTAATAAGAGATAAATCGTTTAGTGGCAAGATCTCGAAAATGAACTCTGGACTAGGAATTTCATTGAATTTTATATACATTTTCGTCCCGCTCAACAAAACTCAAATTATTTCGCCAAAATAAAAATGTCTCGGATCAGGGCTACCTGATTTTGGAATGCATACCCTTTTAGCTAAAGTCACGCTGAACTAGAAGAAAATCGTTTATTGACAAGTACTCGAAAAAGAACTGTAGACTGGGAATTTTATTGATTTTATATACATTTTCGTCCCGCTCGACAAAACTAAACTTATTTCGCCAAAACAAAAATGTCTCGAATCAGGGCTACATGATTTTGGAATGCATACACTACTACCTAATTTTAAGCTGAATTAGAAGAAAATCGTTCCTTAGATGTAACGGAATTTTATTTTGTTATCAATTCAAACACCCAATTAACCGAAAATATTAATCATAAATAATCCCGCCACGATCTTGAAGATATCATCTTCACAAAAGTCAAGAAAATAAATGCTACGGAAGTTAATGCTACTGAAGTTAGCCGAAAATTTCAGCCGAAAAAACCCCTGCATTATCGACATATTTCGTATCAGGTGGTAGTACAAAATTCTGTTGACATTAGCAGAAAATTACATGTTATTGAAGTTATCAGTAAATTTCCGCCGAAAAAAAAATTGAATAATCAATATCACATAGTTCGAATGTTTAAAGGTCATATGAACTGGGTGAATTTAGACAGACTCGTAATTAGCTGGATCCCATATTTATAATTTATCGTGTTAGGGGCCAATGAATATGACTTGTGGCACTAACAGTGAACACCTGTGCCAAAAATCAGGCCATACTGTAGCATCATAGTGAAATAAATTAAAAACTGGACGCATGTTTAGTGGTAATTTGTACTGGATGAAGTTAGACAGACCCGTAATTAGCTGGATCCCACATTTATAATTTGTCGTGTTAGGGGCCAATGAATTTGAGTTGTGACACTAACAGTGAACACCTGTGCCATAAATCAGGCCATATTTTATGTAGCATCATAGTGAAATAAATTACAAGCTGGACGCATATTCAGTGGCAATTTGTACTGGGTGAAGTTAGACAGACCCGTAATTAGCTGGATCCCACATTTATAATTTGTCGTGTTAGAGCCCAATGAATTTGAGTTGTGGCGCTAACACTGAATACCTGTGCTAAAAATCGGGCCATACTGTAGCATCATAGTGAAATAAATTAAAAACTGGACGCATGATTAGTGGTAATTTGTACTGGGTGAAGTTAGACCAATTCGTAAATAGCTGGATCCCATATTTATAATTTGTCGTGTTAGGGGCCAATGAATTTGAGTTGTGGCACTAACAGTGAACACCTGTGCCAAAAATCAGGCCATATTTTATGTAGCATCATAGTGAAATAAATTAAAAGCTGGACGCATATTCAGTGGTAATTTGTACTGGATCAAGTACGATCAATTCGTAAATAGCTGGATCCCATATTTATTTAAATTTGAGTTGATATGGCCTGCAACTGGATGAATTTTGATTCGGATTTAACCGATTTTAACCTCTTCAGTGTCGCTCTCTGATACACCATTTGATACCCATTTTCTTAACACAAGCCCAATCGATAACAATACGGCATCAACACGAATTTTGATACGCAGCAATTCACTAATAGTTTCCATTCCAGTTAGGAGATCATTCACATTAAAATCCTTCATAACTATTTTTGCAATTGAAGTCTTTCTCTCATACTTCTTAAGTATGATGTGATTTTCTTGCTTACTTTACCGTTTAATCGTAAGTAACCAATCCTTACCAAACGATTTTATTCATCATTTGTATCAAAACCTTTGGTTTACCGACCAAATGGCACAGTGGTTAAAGCTTTGGCGTTTGGATCGGGAGGTACCGGGTTCGAATCCCGATAGGGGCAGGATGCAAAGGGAATTTTCATCAACAAATTACGATTTGGGATGAGAAGGAACACATCTATGACCCACTGTCGGAGTGCGGGGCTCACGGGCCGACCCATTTCCATGCCAGTATAGGCTGGCATGGAGCTATGCAATGTGCAGATGGTAATAAAATCGGACCTATATTCGTACGTCCTCGAATTGGCCAATACAGGCGTAAAGCTAAGGACGTAAATAAGCGAACCGCGAAAGAGTAGGGAGAGCTTCGGCCCCAGAACAAATCAGGGAAAATAAAAAAAATAAAAAATAAAACCTTTGGTTCGGGTGCTAAACAGGCCGAGCTTCATAACACTCATATGAAAAATTCATATGAACAACAATATATTGACGTTGGTGAAATATGTCCTAAATGTGTCCTAAAATAAAAACAACACTATTATGATGCATGTATTAGTGTGACAACTGCAAAGTCTCGTTATTATGAATATTTTTCGATTAGAAAAAAATTTATAATATTGTAATACGAAAAAATAAAAATTATCAGTTTTAAAAAAATGAAAACGAAATAAAATAAAAAAAATTATAATTTCTATACGAGTATTCAATTTATAAAAGGCAATTACTATTTATATACGAGTAAATTAAATATTCTTAAACAAATTAGAAGTAAAAAAACAACAAGTTTCCTCATTACTCATATAAAGACAATTATTACATTTTAAATTTTTTCAAATATCCACAATAATCTGACACGATAGCGACCTATATGGTTAGGTGCTATATTAACTAAGCTATCCAAAAAGTACCAACTCTTGAGAAAAAAGAGCCTTGCCGGGGGTTAGGACAAGCCATTTTCGAAAATTTTCCTCATTACTCATATAAAGACAATTATTACATTTTAAATTTTTTCAAATATCCACAACAATCTGACACGATAGCGACCTATATGGTTAGGTGCTATATTAACTAAGCTATCCAAAAAGTACCAACTCTTGAGAAAAAGAGCCTTGCCGGGGGTTAGGACAAGCCATTTTCGAAAATTTTCCTCATTACTCATATAAAGACAATTATTACATTTTATCCTCACCCCCGGCAAGGCTCTTTTTTCTCAAGAGTTGGTACTTTTTGGATAGCTTAGTTAATATAGCACCTAACCATATAGGTCGCTATCGTGTCAGATTGTTGTGGATATTTGAAAAAATTTAAAATGTAATAATTGTCTTTATATGAGTAGTGAGGAAAATTTTCGAAAATGGCTTGTCCTAACCCCCGGCAAGGCTCTTTTTTCTCAAGGGTTGGTACTTTTTGGATAGCTTGGTTAATATAGCACCTAACCATATAGGTCGCTATCGTGTCAGATTGTTGTGGATATTTGAAAATTTTAAAATATATTACATTAATGTAATAAATTTTAAATGTAAGTTTAATTTAATCGTTTTTATGAATAAAGAGACAAAAAAAATTTCTCATGACCGGCCAGGATAGGAGGTTAGAAAGTTTTTTCAGTTCCAGTTTTTTAATGATAGTTTGTTTGCGAAATAGGTTTGTCATGTCAATGTCAAAAAATTGATAAAAATCTTTGAAAATAATTACAAATTAATAACGAGCAAGAAATATTTGGCAACTTTCTGTCAAACGTAAAAGAACAGATTAACAAATGCAAGTTTCCACATGTACAATCTAATATTTATAATTAATTTAGAGTAGATATGTAATTAAATAAAACTACTAAATAATAATTTAATATAGCTAAGCGTGTAATGTTAAGGTAAAAATTTGATGAGGCATAATATAACGTTATTAACTTAATTAAATGCCATTTAGGAAAGATTACACAAATGGCCATCATACACAAATTAACCTAAGAGTCTAGGTAAACAAACAAATACCTTAGGTTCTGGCAATATAGTGAAGGGAAGCGGCCACGTGGCTTTAAATACAAATAATTTACAATTATAATGTTTATTAGAAGTTTAATAGGAATTATAAGATTTATTAAAAAGTTGCCAGATACTTCATTTTCGTATTTAATAAAATTCGTATAAACGAATAAAATTGAATGGTTTACCTAAATGGTAACCGTTCAGTTTTATTCGTTTATACGAAAGAAGTATATTATATTCACTTATACATACACAATTTTTAGGATTTAGGATAAACTTCACGCATTTGTACAGAACCGTGAAGTTTGTCCTAAACGAATCTCATTTTTTTTAGGACAGATTTAGGACAAACTTCACGCGAATATATATTGGATATGTATCTACAACCTGCTTGCTAATCTGACCAGTTCTACTCTGTAAATTTTTGCATCATAACTCGCTGATATGGATAAAACAAAGCGAGAGTTCTCAATAATTCAATACCACTAGAAATCAATACTGATGTACTCCGAACTACTGCATTCTAGGGAATTAGATCCAGCCAAATAATCTGTTCCGTAATAATGACATATTTTTATTTGCAGTGAAATCGTTTTATTTTTGGGAAAGGAACATGTAACATTAGAAAAGAGATATTTTGATAAAGCGGCAAATAAAACTGTAAATGTTCCCAAATTGCTCGGCATGATGTAAATTAAAAGTAAAAATCTAGTTTTGAGGCTGGTGATAACTTTTACACACGAAAAAATTATTGTAGAAGTCTATCTAGATTTACAGGATATCGTGATATTTTAGTAAATTCGCATTCTCTAGATTTTTTTCAAGATAAAATGTAAAGTAGCAAGATAAATTTATGTCAAAAAGTATCACCAATAATTTATGGTGAGATAACTCACGGCTTGGATATTAGGCCCACGTTTTGATATTTTGCGATACTTTACATAAAAAAATAATAAGATTATTTCAATTTAGAATGTAAATTTGTGAACTTATTAAAATGGACTGTTCTCGTTGGAATTAAAATATTCTTTCAGTAAAGTCAAACATTCGAATATTTTACTCGGTCTTCTTCACTTCTACCTATACTTTTTTTTAGTTTTATATTTAGTGTTTCCACAAATGTGGAAACCACTACAACAAAACAAATAAATTTATTATTTATAATTAAATGTTTAAAGTAGGAAATAAATAAATTGCCTGTTTATTTTAAAAGTAAGAAAACTTAAGGGGTAGAATATCCTAAAACAAGTTGGTCTGTGGATTACTGCAAAAGCCATTTTAGTTGTTCAGTTTTCAAATACATATAAAAGTCAAGTGTTTCAAGTGTTTGATTTGACAACATCTAATGGATCAGTTCTCCACATAACAAGCAAAGCTTTCAACTTGTGCACTCGTAATATTTTACTTGATCATTACCCTTGCACAATTAAGAAAACCGACAAGTACAATAAATATGAAGGCTTCTAGCAAATCTAAGTTAGTTAACAAATTTCAGAAAGTAAAAATGCTTAATATTTCATTTAGAGGCACTATTTGCTCTCAACAATCTTTAAGATCTTACAATGATTAAATTCTAGACTATTTAATAGTCCCGTATTTCAGAAATTGATAATTAGGACACATTGAGAACAATAATGAACGAGTACAAAATTTAATTTGATTGTGCAGTAAAACTAACTTTTAACTAGCACTAAAGACAAACGAGATGTCTATTTCATAAAATCCATTTCTGCAGAAACAGTTAATTGATCGAAGTTTCACCTCCTACTCGATGCCGATCCTTAAGATTAACCCATACATTTTACAAAGATTAAAAATTAACTAAAGGTAAATAACAAATGGTAAAACTAGAACGTCCCTCCCCCCCACGCCCCCTCGTTTCGATTAATAAATTGTCGGTGCTATTGAGGACCTAGTCTCAGGCACACAAACAAATTATTGGATGAGGAACTCGTGGAGTTCGAAAAACTCGTAGTGACTAACTAAATTTGATGGTTAAATGAGCTCCGTTGCTCAAAACGCATAGTTTTTCCAGTTTAGTCGAAATTCTACAATTCTAGTACGGCAATCCCGAGATTACAGAAAATATTCCGGATTCCAAGATCCGACTATTATACTTAGATATTGTTAACTAGCACGAGCGGAAAGTGCTAAATAGAGCAATTCGTCTTCAACAATAAAATACACTGAACTTAAGATCTGCTTAACACAGATTTGATTGGATTTCAAAAACATGTCGTAAATAATAATTACAGAATAATGTGATTTTGTACTTAGAATAAAGAATAACCTTTACAGGGATCAGCGTATACAATATTAATCAAAATTCATCGGATGAATTGCAAATAAGACATAGATTGTGTACGTCTTTACCATACGAAGTAAAGAAATGTTTGACTGTTGTAATGCTCTGTTCAAACATTTGATTTGTTTCATATGTTGATCAAACCGTACCTAGTTTTTTATATGAAATAACTCCCGACTCCTACTATTTTTAAATATAATTTTTGGGGCTATGTGTGAGTCTAGATGGCTTTGATGTATATGCAAGAATTTACATTTCTAGAGATTGCATTTTTTGAGTTATTAAAGATATACATTAATTAAAATTTCGATTTGACGTTTAATGTAATCTTGTTAGCTTGATGTCAATATTTTTATCTTGGATAAAAAAATGTTTAGAGAATACGATTTAAAATTGGAAACATAATTTATTGTATAAAATTTTCACCTGTAAAATTACCCCTACCACAACTCATAACAACTTGAACTATTATTTGTGAATAGACTAACTATAATAACTTGTATCCAGAAAATTAGCTGAATATTGTTGAAATTTAAATGGGAACGGTAGTTATGGGCCCTCAAAATCTAAATATGAATCTACATAAATTATAAGAGTGTGTTAAGTTTTGACATTTATTTAACGTAACCGTTTTAAATTTTATCTTGGAGTGCAATTAGAGAATGCGAATAATGTAAAAAGGTAAGATAAATTATCGTTTACAAGTTTAGAAATTATGTTACTGCATAGAGAATTAGGGCACTGGAGTATATCTCAAAAATTATGGCTAGTAGTTGTTTTCTAAAATAAACTCTAAGCAATCATCAGTTAAAGTCTTTGTTGATCGCTCCATACTAAATATTTTGGGAGATATAATTTAATAATTTTGCGAATAAAATTTTTTCAATATCCTGTAAGGGAACTAAAAATAAAAGGAAAACCTCTCTCATACGGTTTTGTTTCTCAGAATGAACCAAGGTATCACCCCGTAACGGATTAGCATACCAAACGCAGACATCCTTTATATCTAAAATTATAAAATTGTACGTATAATCAACAAATACTTACAAATGTTGTGAACATGTAGTGATATCTGTAGTCATTCATTTGTAATTGAAGAATCTAGGAGCATATAGAAAATAATTAGCTACCAAACTCAATTTTTTTTCTATGTGACTTACGGCTCGAAAAAATTGATTCATATGCTTTGAATTCGTGTCTACAATTAATTTATAAATTTCTTTTTGGCGTATTTCTTTTAAAACTTGTCGATATGTTTCCGGTGTCACTTGTCGTATATACATTTCCGCTCGTGATATAGGTGTTGTCTTCATTAATTCCTGTTGCTTTATTATACCTGAAATTTCTGAGAATATGTCATGTTTTATTTTGATAAGTTATACTAAAATTAATATGAGCAGTAAATAATTAAATAGCTACCGAAATCCTCTTCGTACAATATTGCAACTTTAGTCCAATTCAGAAATAGAATTAAATCTTTGTAGGCATTATTTATATGATACTGTGATGGATATAAATTAATTGAATATTCTTTTTTAGTCGTTTCGTAATCCACTCGCGCCTCAATATGAGGCACACTTAGTGCTTCGCATATGGATTGAATATGGGATCCTAGAAGCGGATCATTTGGTCCAAATATAGCTAAAATACCCAATTCCAGTTGACGACATGCTGCAAAAAAATAGCAGATAATGTAAGAAACTGAAAATAAATATACACGCACGTTTTGCTAACAATAAGCTATTCTTAAGAAATCCAAATTAATGTACCAGAACACAATCAGTTATAAAAGACGATAATAAAGACAGACGATAATAAATCGGTATTGAAAACAAATCCAGATCATCGTTTGAACCAAATATACCAATCATGCCTCCTCTCGTTTTGAGAGAGCTTGAAAACATGTGAATATATGAAATTATCCCAATTTACATTAGTGGAGTGGAATGAACACATTTCATGTGTTCCATCCACATCGTTAGAGCAGCAACCGCTAAATTTCTCGGTAACAACTAATTGAATGTTCTCGACTAAATGGACTGGAGGATGTGATCTACTTCTTTTTCACATGTACGGATTATTATTTGTGTGGCAAAGTAAAAGACTTATTAGTAAAACGCATATTTTAATCGACCTACCGCGGCAAAAAAACTGAGACAAAATTTAAACATATTTTTAGAAGTAATATTTCAGAAGCTGTAATTTAAACAGCGTATTTAATTTTTGTAGGTCTGTTAGCATAATATTTGGCATCAAATAGCAGATATTTCGTACATTTAGTAAATTAATAAATATTTTAAGATCACTCAATTATAGGTTCTAGTTTAAAAAATCAAAAATTTGATTATTAAATAAATAATTAAATTTGCGCAACAACTATTTTTCTCTATTCTAAACCCTATAAATATATGTAAAGGTTAAATTACAGATTATGTTTATAATTTTTAGAATTGGCAAAGTGTTACAAGTAGTTCCAAAAAACAAAACGCCTCAGAGAGTTGTTTAAACGATACTTGGCCAAACATTTTATATGAGCACTTCTCACAAAAAAATTTTGAAGTCGCATATTTGATCATCGCCAACAAGCTAAACGCAGAAGCGACTAGATGCAATCAATAATATACTAATCTACTCAGCCAAACGTGTTTCTTAATTTATAGAACTATGTTACTACCAAGGTTACTTTCAAATATAAAACCCTCCACTACTTGGTACATTTTCGAAATTTTGACGTCAATTTTTACCAAGTAGAGAAAAATATTAATTAAAACCCTTTTCGAAAGTATCCTGGCAAGGTGACTTATTTTCTATCTCATTTTAGGTTTCAACAACATTTGAGTTTTGTACAAAAATTAAAACACTTTTATATTACTCACTTATATTTTAATTCGTAGATCTAGATCTCGATGACTACTTTGTTAACATTACCAGTACTATTACTAAAAAAAATTGGGCTCCATCCCTTCCAACTAAAACGGTGGGTTCTGCTATAGCTTTAGAAAAAGTTAGCAGAACCCATACCTAAAAATGACTTAAAAACAATTGGCGAACTAAAGGTTTAGTTTTAAGCTAATTAAATGCTCTATTAAATTTTGTTTATTCTGTTCGTTCTTGAAAAGGCATTAGGCTTTATTATATAGCAGAACCCAAATCAAAAATCAAACCAAAACCGAAATACGAACGAAAATTAAGATCCATTAACATACCATTAGTTTTAGGCTTATTGGCTTATTTAAATTCGCCGGTAAAAATGTTGGACTTCACTCGTTGTTGACCAAGCATCTTAAACATCAATTGGTTCTTAAACTTCAATTGGTTATTTAATGTAAAGCTAGCAGAACCCAAATTGAAAATCGGGCCAAAACCGAAATTAGAACGCAAAACAAGATCAATTGATTGAACGCTAAACCCTTTAAAAAATGTTGGGCTCCACTCGTTCTTGACCAAACCCAGGTCATTTACTTTAAAGCTAGCTGAACCCAAATTGAAAATAGTTCTTAGCCTCATAATGGCCTAATCAAATGACCTATTACAAAATTTTCGGCTCTACTCGTTCTTGACCAAATTTCAGGCCATTTAATTTTAAGCTAGAGAACCCAAATTTAAAATTGAATAAAAACCGAAATTAGAACGTATTAATTGACTTACAAATAATTGTAGGTTCCAATAAGAAATTTTATGATCCGCCCGTTCTTGCCCATACTTCAGGTCATTCAGTTTAAAGCTAGCAGAACCCAAACTGAAAGTCGGAGCAAACCCGAAATTATAACGTGAAACAAGATCATTTGACATACAAATACGAGTAATAGTATACTCATTATATGGCCTAATCAAATACACAATTACAAAATTTTCGGCTGCACTCGTTCTTGTCCAAATTTCAGGTTCTATTTTCGGTTTTAGTCCGATTTTCAATATGGGACCGGCTAGCTTTAAATTAAATTACCTTATTCTTAGTCAAGAACAAGTAGAGCCCAAAAATTGTATACCGGCGAATTTAAATAAGCCATAATAAGCCTACAATTAATGGTGCGTTAATCGATCTTGGTTTGCGTTCGTATGTCGGTCGTGGTTCGATTCTTAATTTATTTTCTAACAAAACAATTTAATAGGGCATTTAATTAGCCTAAAATTTACCTTTAATTTTCCAATTGATTTTAAATCAGTTTTTGATATGGATATTGCTAACTTCTTCTATAGCTAGCAGAACCCATCGTTTTAGTTGGAAGGGATGGAACCCAACATTTTTGGGAAGAGCATTTAATTAGCCTACTATACTATCTTGTAATGTTCTGCTGTATGGGTTTTGCTAGCTTTAGGGACGTTTGAATTTATATGGTATGTCGGTTACAGCATGATAGGGTGGGGTTCTCTTAAAAATATATATTACAAAAAATGGTTTTTTAGTGTGTGTGATTTGACATACTATATGTCAATATAAAAGTAAACTTTATAAAAAAACGGGGTGTTAAGCAATGCTTTGACTAAACTAATTAGGGTTTTGATTTGATATGGTAAGCCATCTCTGTTTATGGCTTTATATTTTGTTTTCATAAGCAGCATATTCTGCTGTATTTAATTTTTTATGATTTATTATCATTTTTATTAGTTTGGAGATTAGACTGGAGATTCCAAAACTGTCGTTGTGAATTATCTATAATTATGTGGCTACAATTGGGACAAATGTGTGTCAAATGTGTGAAAAAGTTATTTGCTACTCAAAAAACGTCTCTCAAAATTTCCGAGTGTAGTAAAAATGCTATGAAAATTATCATTGACAGCATGAGAGGATTACGTTTGTCTTACGGCGAATGTGTGAATGGATTAAATAGCCTTATTATCTTGTGGAGGGCGCTCTCAAAAGGATTGAAAAGCACGAATATTAACACGGCTTCAATCAATAGTAACCATCATGGGACTCATATGAAAAATCATATAAAATCCCAATTATCATTTCGGAAATTGAATTTTCCGGAAATTCAAGTGTAGGGAAAATAACAACTCCGCATTATTGGATATAAGAGTTGTTGCTCCAAGGTGATGGCTCTTTCTGAGCTGGATTGCACAAGATACGGCCAAACAACATTTCAAAGATTTTTTAAGATCTAGAATGAAATTAGATGGAGCCACTTGTGTTGAAATGGGCACCATGATAAACTCTTGCTAACCAACAATACGTTCGTAACACATGTTCCTTCCATCCCTAAAAATAGTTTTGATATGAGAGTGGGGGCATTCTACTACCAGAACGTTAACAGGATGTCATTCAAAGCTGCAGTTTTTCAATTTTGTTGAAAAAACTAATTTTGACGTGTACATCATGAATGAAACATCATTTAAAGGCAACATCTTTAGTACAGAATTTTTCCCCACAGTTACATTGTGTATAAATGTGACAGTTCTATATATCCCAGTACATGAACTACAGAAGGAAGAGCCGTTATTGTATTTAAAGCATCTATTCCTAATCAACCGGTTACTGGAATTGGTATGTGTAAAATTGTCCTTGTCTAAAATTAACCCACGAGGAATGATTTTTCAAAAGGTTTTCCATTTTTGGTTAAAAGTGATATTATTTCGGATTTCAATTCAGAAGCTTAAAATGCATCTTCCACAAGAAGGAAATATTTCAAAAGTATGGAGTAAAAGGCTTTCTAATGTTTTTTTCAAAAGGTACTTAATTCCATAATTTCCTCAGTGTGCTTCGGGACATAGGACTGTCACGATTTCAGCAATTTTATTGAGCAATTATTATTCTAATTATGCGATGATATTACCGGATCCAGTATTTCTCCAATACTGATTGGAAATTAGATTTTAAAATGGCATTCCATGTGGAGTGGAATATCGAGATAACGAAAGCATTTGTAAATGGCGGCAATAGTTATCATGGAAAATACTGGAATTAACAACAGCGTTAATCCCCCAAGGCGGGGGAATTGATGACATAGTATGTTCGCTAATACAACTACATACAGTCGAATTACAATTGCAATACACATCAGCGATGCACAAGTATATAAGTGCGAGCAATTTAAATGCAGGAATAATTATAATTTACTGTCAACCGTGGAAATTATAAGAAGTATAACATGTTCAATGCGAAAAGTAAAACTGGACAGAAATAGTGAAATACTAAACAGTGATAATTATTGAAATAGTGCATTGTTGAAAAAGTTATAGGTCTTGGTGTAAAACAAATTTGTAACTTAAACACTGAATGTTTTATTTTCAGCTTTCGAAAAGGGTGCGCCATCAAGAGGGTGCTGAAACAGGAGGCATACGAGGGCGGATTGAAAATGAAGCTACCTAAGTAGGAAAACAAAATTTTTTTTTTGCCAAAAACCATTTATTTCCCAACATAGTCTCCATTTAGTTCAACACACTTAGTAAGACGATATTCCAACTTTTTTATACCATCTGAATAATACGATTTCGGGAACCCCTCAAAATACGCTTCCACCCATTGTTTCGATTGATTTTTGGTTTCAGGTGTGTAGTGGTGGACCCACGTTTCATCAACAGTAATTAATCGACGCCAAAAATCAACAGGATTACGCTTTATCATGTCCAAACACCGCTGTGAAGTGGTCTGTCGAACTCGTTTTTGTTCGACACTGAGCAAACGCGGCACCCATCTTGCCGATAGCTTTTTCATATGCAAATGTTCATGCAAAATGTTGAACACACGTTCATATGATATGTTTACCATTTCAACAATCTCACGCAACTTGACTCGGCGATCATTCATAACGATATCGAGGATTTTCTTGATATTTTCTTCAGTAACCACCTCTTTTGGCCTTCCTGTTGATGGTATTGTTGCAGTGCTTCTTCGGCCGCGTTTAAATTCAGCAATCCAATATTTTACCATGTAATCTGACGGAGCAGGACTCACCGTAATGTTTATCGAGCTTTGCTTTTGTCTCTTTCGCCGTTTTCTCTTTCAAATAATAGTGTTTAATCACTGCACGAAATTCGTTTTTATCCATTTTTCAAGAAACACAAAAGTTGCTTACTTCAAACGACTACAACAAATAAACTAATCGATGAATTTGGGTGAAATTTTAACAGCTGACGTTTGACAGATCGCAATTTCTAAAAAACAAAAAATTTTTGTGTTTGTGCTGCCAGCTAGCGCTAGGTAGTTTCATTTTGAATCCGCCCTCGTAGATCACGACAATCATCACATATAAATATAATTTTAAATATAAATATAAATATTATAGATATAAATATAATTTTAGACATTGATTTATGGCATTTTTATTTAAAAATTTGGCCTAAATGGCCGCCTCTGGATTTTTTAAAAATTCGATTCGGGAACTCCAATTTTGGCCTCTTTTTCACAAAAATGTGCACTTATTTCACCAATAAAACGAAAAATGTTTGTTTTAAGGTAATTGAGTGTTTGTGGTTTATTGGAATAAACCAATGATTTAAAATAACCCCATAGAAAAAATGCCAACTGAGTTATATGGCATGATCATGGTTTTTGGAGATTACACGGTCATTAAACCTTTCTCTCAATAAATTGATTGTGTGATGTGTATGGCATGTTGCACCATCTTGTTCAACCCACATATCGTTCAAGTCGAAATCATCTAATTCATTCCACAAAAAATCAGTATTCATGTGTCTGTAGCGTACTCCATTGACGGGGACTACAACGCCACTTCCTAAAACCAACATTCTTCCTAAAACTATGGTAACAATTACATAAACCACACCAAACTGTTAATTTTTGTGTATGTAAACGTGTTTCATGAACAGCATGTGGGTTTATTCACACCAAATGCGACAATTATGTTTATTTATGACGCCATTCACCCAGAAATGAGTTTCATCACTGAAGATGATTTTTCCATGAAATAATGGACCTGTTTCACGTTGCTCTAAAGCCCCACCTTGAAATGCAAATCTTTATGAAGAATCTGCCATGTCCAAGTTCCAAAAAATCAGCTCTTGAGAATGATGTCTAATTGATTGTTCTTAATTTTCATCCACACTTTGGTTCACAGCATCGAAAAACGCCTACTCACCAATACTCACCAATAGATTTCTCCAAAATATTTTGGAAACTCGTGTGAGGCCTGAGTGCCAAATATTGTCCCGTTTTATAGAGAGATTTCATAAACAGTGCATAATTTAATGAAATTATCGGACAGCCGAAAGAGCGACGTTTGAATTTGAAAAATCCCACTTCATTTAGAAAGACATGACGACCACTTCAAAATAATATTTAAATTGTACACGACACTCAAAAATCAAACTTTATTTCGATCGCTGAATTATAAGCTAGAACTCATTCGAAACTACTCAATGCTATATTGATTTCAGAACCCAATATTTGAACAAATCAATATTAGCGAAATAGGAAATTTTGTTCATTCCAGAAAATAATGTGTTTAGACTTCGAGCAACAGACACAAGAAACATACCACAGTTTAATAGTGTGGCCGGTGGCAGACTTAGTTCAGGTCAGCGTAGGAATTGGTCCATTAACTAATGAAAGATGTATGTGATTTAGAATCAAAATGTAAACTTATTTGACCCCTAACAAAATAAAACCTCTTAACAAAATCGTTAAGACGTAATAGAAATCTACGTAATACATTACGTGTCGGTTTATTATTGTTTGAACGCCCTCCGATTAAAGATTAAGACGTGCTTTGAATAAATTTGCATACAAGTCCTTCACATTTTCTTCAGACTTTCTTACTTAAAACAGCACACTTATAGTTGTATTAGTTCAATTTCTATAAATTTCACTTTTAATTCTTGCTTTGACGTTTTTAATTTCCAAAGAGAGGTATTTGTGAGCATTTTATAAAATTTCTATAAACACTTTTTCATAAATCCATGTGGGCCTCGCCAATTTCATATCTTTCCAAAAAATCATTAATTCCTACCCTGAATTATGTTTGTTCCAAACCTTATGGAAAATTCGTATATTTTAATAAAACTAACCATGGAATTGAAATACACTAAATGAAGCACATTTTCTGAAACTTTGAAGTTCACTGTAACTTTAATCCCCTTCCTTTATGTATTTGCAGGTTAAATGTCTGGTAGTTAAAAACACTATTAGCAGCGTTATTTTATATTATTCACTTAAAACCTTTTAGTACGACGGATAAAAATTTAGAATACAACAATTTAAAAACACCGACAAATTTGATTTAACTTCAAACACTTATACAAAGTTCACTTTGGTCGAGAATGTCAAATTCTAAAATAACGAAACGAACTAAAATCAGACATACGAGTGTTCATGTCTGCAACAAAAAATAATTTTTATTGGTGGTGGACGTACGTTTCTCTAAGTTTAAGCCGACCCGAGTAACCAAAACGTGGCATCTCCAAACGCGGTTCCAACATTAGTAAGCTGATATATTAACGGTCTAATCAATAATGTTTAAGAATATTTGCTCCATAAAAAGTTGTATGGTCAGGAAATTTAATTTTTACAAATATGAAATGAATCAAAAATATGTATATACTTATATTTAAATACAGTCGGTCATAAACATTTTTGTACACCCCGCGGAAATTTTTGAATTTAACAACATCAACAAAAGTTCAACATTTTTATCACTTAGGAAATGTTCTTTCCGCTTAGACGCTACATGACGGTAGAGTTTGTAAATATTCCTATACTTTTTTAAATTTTCACTCCAAAATCTTCCTTCTTCTATGGTTTTGGTCAAATTTAGAGCTTTTAGTGGTCTGACTCCTTTTCTTTCCTAATCGTTGTTATAAGTTGATTCTCATCCAACGATTTATTCATGAGTATACCGTTTTTAAGAAAACAATAACAACAATTCGTATACGTATCGAATAAGAATTCTTCGAAGCTAATAATGTGTCAGTTGTTATACTATTAAGCATAGAAGCTGAGCAAGGCAACTAGTCAATGTCACTAAGAATAAAGTGGACGGTATATTGTTTTCTTAGTGGACCCATACAACAATACTGTTCAATCTCATTATAATATTGTACGGCTTACTGATTAAACATAAACGAAGTTTAATATTTGTACGATTTTTGAATCCTATTTAAGATATAAAAATAATCTCAATAAAAATACGTTTCAAAAATTGCATAAAAATGCAATCATATAAAAGTAACTGCTTAGGGCCTGACCTATAAAACGGTGTGTGAACCGTTCCAATATGTATCCAGTACGATTTTTTAAAGTAAAACTCAGACCGACTCTTTTATATTTTTGAGGGAACCTCATTATAATCAATAACAAAACATCACAGATATTGCACCAAAATGTCACCATATAGAAGTATATCCTACGGGTTTGATCTAAACAGCGTATGTACTAAGAGAGCAAAACTCTCATCGGCATCTACTAATATTTTAGTCAATCACATTTAGACCAATAACGAGACACCATAGGATTATTTCAAAATGCAACCATTTAAAAGTAACTCTGACAAGTCTGGCCTATAAAACTGCGTGGGTTCTTTTTCAATATGAACTTGTACGTTTGTGTAAACCTTTCATCCATGGTCTCCTTTTTATTTTTGAGCGAATCTCATTATGGCCAATTACAAGACATCATAGAGACTGCACCAAAATGCTACGCTTTCTATATATGTAGCTCCTACGGGTTTAACCTATCAAAAGAAACCTTGATCGTTCCAATCGGAATTATTCAATAGGATTTTTGAGTGAAACTTTCATCAACTCTTTTAATATTTTTGACTGACACTCATTTATGGCCAATAACAAGACATTCCAAATACTGCACCAAAATGTTACCAAAAAGAAGTAACTCTTTTAGGGTTTGACCTATCAAACGAGTCATGTTTTGTTCCAACGTGGACCTGTTCAATAGGACTTTGTTAAGTATAACTCGCATCGGCTCGTTTTTGATTTGAAGCGATTTTTATTTAGGGAAATATCAAAACATCACACCAAAATCCAACAATATTGAAGTAACTCCGTATAGGCTTACTTATCTACCGGCTTGTGAGCCGATTCGATATGGATTTGCTCAGTACAACTTTTTGAGTAAATCTTTCACCGGCTCCTATCGACTTGAGTGATTTTTATATAACAAGACCTCAAAGAGATTGCGCCAAAACGCCACTATATAGAGATAACTGCTATGGGCCTGACCTATCAAACGGTGAGAGGTTAGTTGAAATATGATTTGCTCAATACCATTTTTTCAGTAAAACTCTTATCGGCTTCTTTTGATTTTTGAACAGTTCCGTCTTAAGAGAATAATAAGACATCATACAGATTGACAGACCGGCACCTTCTGATTGTTGAGTGTATTCTATTTAAACTAATAAGATATATATGATTGCATTTCGATGCAATTTTTTGAATGCCTTGTTATTGATCTAAATGTGATTCACTTAAAAGTTAGAGTTTTGCCCAAAAAATTGAAACGGTACGTACACTGTTTTAAAAGGCAAACCCGTAGGAATTAATGTTTCAAGATGCATTTTGGTGCAATCTCTGTGATTTTTTTATTGGCCTAGATGACATTCTGTATGTATGTATCTCAAAAAGATTCTAGCTTGGTTCAGTAAATTACACATGCGAGACCAAATTACTGAATGTAGACGTTGGTTTGAAGATGTTGGCTGAATTTATGACTAAATATCGTCTAGTAGTCGACCTTCGTGAAGACGACTTTTTGAACTGAAGACAAATTTAGCCGTCAACGCAATAACAGCTCAATTGAAAAACGTAGATAGAGTGGAATTCTGAAAGTATTTCCTACTTTAACTGAGAAACGTAATTATCATTGTCCAATAAAACACAGCGTGTTCCATCACATTTACACAAAATACTTTTTTCAAGACCAGATAAGGCACAAAACAGCTCTTTCCGAATTTGAACATATGATTCAGTTGGCATATGTCAACTGCCATCTTCTGCGGTGTATTCTTCTCTTCACATGATACTAAGGAAAAATGGAGCAGGTTAGAGACCATTTGGAGATTATCGTAGTCTAAATCCGTCACCGAACCTTATCGTTATCCGATCCCCAATATCCAGAATTTTTCAATATATATATATATATATATATATATATATATATATATATATATATATATATATATATTTATATATATATATATATATATATATATATATATATATATATATATATATATATATATATATATATATATATATATATATATATATATCTGAATGAATGAACTTTCTACTAAAAACTTGATTTGGTCAGAGCGTGTTGTTTTATTACAATTGCGACCGATGACGTGCTTAAAACGGCCATCACTACTTCATTTGGGCTATCCTAATTCACAAAAATATCTTCTGGTCTTCGGCGAAAACATTTCAGCACTTCACAATTGAAGTAGCCAAAGGACTCGCTTTTGTATTTGTCTACATAGATGGCATTCTATGGGGAAAGTAAAAACTGGGACGAGGAAAAATTAAGCCTCAAACAACTGCCTCAAGAATTATCTTGGAATAAACATCCAAGTTTCAAAATCAACAGTTTCAACAACAACAAAAAATTTTTGCGATTCTTGTGTATTCCCATGTTAGCCGAATTATTCTCCCCACTTCATGTACACCTTGTAGAACTGGATAAATTGCCAAAGAATAACAAATATTTCGTTTGGCCTCAAGGCTGCAAAGAGTATTTTACCCAAGATAAAAGTACACTTCCTAATGTAACAGTCTTAAGCATCCTCTTACTAACACCAAGTTCAGTACTTCCACTAAGGCTAAATGAAAAATGTTGGCAAGCTCTGGAATTATTTTCCCACAAACTTTCTCCAGCTCCAAGCAAATATTCCGCCTTCGACCGAGAACTTCTTGCTAGTTATTTAGCCATTGAAAATTTTAGAATAGTTTTAGAAGGTAGGCAATTTACTGTCCACATAGATCAGAAACCCTAACCTCAGCAATTATCTCCACGAGCGAAAATAGTCAATGCTATTGCTCTTCTTGCAATGGATGTACAACGTGGTTACAGGCGCGTTGAAGGAATCGATAAATCTTCAACGTAAAATTTGATTGGTTCAGCCAAGGCTCAAGAGTCTGATGACGAATTAAAGCAACTGTTTAACGATTCACCGCGCCCTGGGAGTTCTAAATTCAAACTCGTCATCCCATTCGACTTACAGCTAATCTAAGAAGCATTAACAGGAGTACATCTACCATTCGTTTTTAGCGCATATCAAGGCATTTCACTCCCAAGCATGCGAGCTACTCATAAACTAGTATTCAGTAGGTATCTGTGGCAGAACTGGGACGGTGACGTAACAAACTTAGTCCGTGGCTGTACAGCATGCCTACTTAGTCCAGCGACATACAAAATTTGAACTTGAACATTTTGAGCTACCAGCTTCAAGGTTCCAACATATTCTAATGGACGTTGTTGAACCATTACTAACGTCCGAAAGTTACAACTGTATATTAAACACCGGAGAATACCCTATGAAATAACCACAGATTAAGACAGCCCTTTTGAGGCAAAGATTTTCTCAGAACTCACGTTTTTACTAGGCGCAGACTGTATTTGTAAACTGCTTATCATCAACAATCAAACGGTATGGCCGAACGTTATGTAGAGCAAAAATGCGCAAAATTTTAAGAGAAATGTTAACGCTATATTTATATGATGTTTATGCGCTGATTGAGCGCTAACGTTTCATAACCAAATACCCTACCCTGCCCGAATTTTTTGACGAATCACACATTCCTACATCAAAAATTGATTTCCGACCGAAATGTGACGCAATTGTAAGGTAACCAGTAATCTTTGATCAACCTATAATTTTAATGAAATTCGAAGAAAAAGAAGTTGACTATTAAGCTTAGTCGGATCACTATCCATATTGCCACATTTTACTTCGAATATAAGATTTGAACTTAAATCAGGTGGTTATGTAATGTTAACTCATAAATCAATTTGCGATTTAATTAATTTTAAGTTACTGTTTAATAATAATTTAAAATTGACAGGACATTTTATTGGCCCTGTGCAAGGAGTCTATGCTATTAGGCCCTGCATTCGGCCAGAAATTTGTCATCGCTCGTAAGTTAAATAATCGAGACAAGCCCAATAACTGAGATACGAGTAATTTGTAAACAATGCCTGGTAACCAAGATGCTGATAAATAATGTAGACAAGAACTCAAAAATTTTAATTATTTTTGTTTTATATGAAAATAAAACAAAAATATTTTTGTCCGAATTTCAAATCTACTGACTGTATTAATTCTATAAAAATTGAATTTTTATTGTATATATTTTATGCTTCATAACTTCTTTTAAACAAAAAATTTTTTTATTACACTTATCAAACTATTTATGTATATTGAAACTAATATAGTTCTTGGCATAAGTGCTAAATTTACAAAATTGTGGTGTAAAATTTTTATGATTTTATCGTTTTGTATAATTCCTTATAAGATTTTGCTTGTTTGTAATGATCCATAATTAAACTCAAATTCAAAATCAGTCCTATGCTTTAAACATACATAAATAACTTTATATGCAAGAGTTGTATAAGATTTAAATTGATTTTCTCTCTATCAGTTGTCTTACCCAAAGGCTTTGAAACTGGTAAACCTATTTTAAATCATTTTTATTTAAATAACATTATAGTTATTTATCTAGCATTTGAAATAAATTATGATTGATTGATAAGGATTCAAATATAGACAAGTGTTTCCAATGACGCCTAGCTTACACAACATAAATCTCGAAGAAAATAAATATTTTCCTATTCAATAAAATTTAATTGTTGCATGATTGTACAATAGTCCAATAACAACTTGCCTCCAAATCATCTTAAGCACTTAAGAATATATGTCTAGTCTAATCCTTTATTCAAAAATCTATATTTACGATAAAAATTATTAAATTTTAATTCACTAGTAAATTCCGTTTACTGGTGTTTTATTTTGAAACTAGTAGTAGTCTATTAATTGCGAAACCGTATCGTCAAATATAAAAACAACAATAATTATTTAAATACATCAAGGCAACCAAATATTTAAATATTTTACTCTTACTAAATCACTCATCCTCCCATGCGGGGATTGGCTAGTCTCAGAAGCAACATTCTGCGACGGAAACCATCCCCCACGAGTGTGGAACCATCAGGGTCAAACCCGATCGTCACTCCAATAGAAAACGACAAGCTAAAAGCAGCTGTAAATCGTGTTCAACAGAGGAGAGGATGAAAGGATAAGAGGATGAAATACTGAAATGTAATAATATAATCTTAAAAATAAAGATGTTAAGAATGGTCCGGGGGAGCTTGAGTAGGCGATCGATGTCATAACCATCTACAAGAATAAATGGATACTGGTGGAACAGCAACTCACAGGAGCGAATGGAAGACAGAAACATGAAGAAGCTGTCTGAAAACGATTCAACAGCCACACCAAAGGGGGACTGGTGGTAAAAGAATTGCATCTAGCCCTGTCCTGCCGCACTCCGTTAAACGTAAAAAGGAAAACGAGGATAAAGCACACTAATGAACTTTAGAGGTGCTCTTGGAGACACGACTACGATGGGAACTATGGAGACAAAAATCACCCTGGAAATCAGAGACCTCGACTGCCTAACAACTGAGACTGAGGTTAAAGAAGCGATCCAGAGAGACCTTCACGGACACAAACACGATTTCAAAGTCTTCCTAGGAAAATCAAACTCAAAATTGGTCAAATCAAAATAGAATGAGTGTACGCTAAAGTAACGAGGAAAACCGTAGCCCCAAGATGTCACGCCTATTTTGGATATGAACATCACCAGGATATCTGCAAGGGGTCAAACAGAAGACAACAGGACATATGCCTCATATGTGGTGAAGCTGACCACTTTAAGATAGATGGTCAGGCATAACCCAAGTGCTTCCTCGTTGAGCACACTAAACATACACTCGGATCAGGAGCATGCCAATCGCTTAGGCAGGCCCATGACAAAGCCAGGAGCATACATGTAAATGACTACCGAGCAAAAATTGATTCTTTGGAAGACAAGGTTCGAGAAATGGAGGATGCGCTAGGGAAACTAGAGGACAGTATATCCTAGACAGGTCGGATAGGCCTAGACAAATGGTGATGAACGAGGGCGGAGTATCGACCTTCAGAATACCTGGTTACGCCGAAACGATTCCAGTCATCACGCTGGTTTCTGATGCAGTGGCTCGGTACGTCATGGGATAGAGAGTAATGGAAGACTATGCCGGCAAGCGACCACCAGTACATAACGTACAGTGTACAGAAGGGACCACGACGGACCCCTTGCAGAAACCAAATAAAATCAGCTATCAGCTTTGAGAGACCATTTTCAGATTTGAAGGAAGTGTTCGTTACAGAGGACCACGAGGTCACGAATTATTATTAAATAAACTCTATTAGTTTATTGCTAAAAATTTACAGGATAGTCGAACTATTTTTAATGAAAATCCTGCCAAACTTACACAAAAATATTTACGTATTTTATAGAAGGGGTAAAAATACACCATTTTAGTTCAATAAGAAGTTATACTAAATAACATAAATTGGAAGTTAAATAGGAACCCGCACAGAAAATTTGAAAATTTTTCGGAAAATAAACCGTTTTCAGGACTAAATGTGCCTTTGAGGTTTTATTCCAATATCTTATTTAGCGACTAAGTGGCAAACATTTCTTCATTATATAATTATAAAAAAACTCCGCCCGTATCCCAGAAATTTATGCAAAAATCATTAGAGTATTCGATTTTGTTCCCACATACTAAATTTTAGTTGACCATATCCCACAACAAAATTGTATATATTTACGCAGGAATCATTTGATAACCCAATTTTGATTCTATAAATTGAATTTCATCAAAATTGGTTATCTAGGTGGCCATTTACAACGAAATTATTTCAAAACCCCAATAAGTTGATGTATCTCGTTAACGGTATTTCTACTAAAGCAGTTGATTTAGGCATTTTACAATTTCAGTTGGAATTTTTTTAAAACTCCAGGCTTGATTTATAAACCTAATACTTTATGCCATTTTTGTAAAATCTCATTTAGACCTTTTGCGGTTATGAAGCATCTCTTTTCGAAAAGTCCCTTTATAAACATCGACTCTTTTTAAAAGATCCCAATAACCCATATGATTTTTGTAATGTTTCCTATATTTCTTGATTATTGATATTTATTGATTAAGTTATTTATCGCATTCACAAATATGAATAGGTTTTCGGACCTACTCGTGCATTGACAAATCAATAGAATCCGATTTTTTTAAGTGGTACCAAGAACCAGCTTTCACCAGCGAAAATGAGGAACGAAAATATACGAAAACAATAAACGTCAACCAACTCGTATCTTTTACTCGGGTTTGAAGATCTTCGGTTTACTTTATCGAAGCTTCGGAGTTGTTCGGATTTCTTCTGGTTTTTGGACATATCTTTATTTAATTTAATAGTTTTATAATATTTTTGCATTCACACTTCAATGTTTGTTGGGATAATAACAAATGTTTAATACAATCTATCGGTCGGGATATGCAAAATTACAAATATTCATTACGTGCTTGATGGGGAATTTTGACAGATTAGCCAAAGGTTGAATAAATAAAGTCATATTAAAAAATTTACTTGAATTCTAATTTCAACATGTTGGAAAAAGTAAGTTATGATTTTAGAAATAATTAGTTTATAAATAATTTACAAATAAAAAAGAATTGTTCCCAAAAAGAAAGAGTATCACTTTTCCAAGTGTCAGAATTAGTGGTTGAAAATGAATTTAAGGCCAAACTTCGGGTTAGTGTTGAAACATGACTGAGAAAAGGTTGTTAAAGCTCACAATGAGTGAGTTTGAGTAATTTTATGACATTATCAAGGTCAATGGAAAGTTCAAACCAGCAATTGCATTTTGCGACTCATCCATTTCACAAAAAATAAATTTTGGAAGCATGAAAGCCAGCAGTTCAACAGAAAATATCCTTACACGAATTTTCAACAAAGTACCTAGGCGTTTTATTTAAGTGGGCGTTAAATTCGATTTTTTTTTTCTGTGAAAGACAGGGTTACAATACACAGGGTTATATTTAGAAATGCACTTTCACGTTCTATAAAAAAAAAATTTATTAGGTGTATGACTTAATTTTTACAGATTTTTCTTCGAGCTTAAAATTATATATAAAATAAAAATACTTTCACGGTATTTTGTGGTTTCCAGAGGATCGGATGCAAGGTTTCAGAACACCAAACGACAAGTCTACGTGAGTTACATAACCTCTCAGAATAGCAGGGTTAACGATGACAACTGATAAATAGCACATTCGGCACTGCAATCAATACAAATTTCTTATGAAACGTCTAATTATTGATACAAACGTTTTAGAAGTGACAATTTTGAACTTAGTAACCAGCCACGCTCTGGGCAGCCCCGAAAGTTTGAAGATGCGGAATTTCAAGCTCTACTGGATGAAGACTCAACGCAAACGCAAAAAGAGCTTGTAGCTCAGCTAGGAGCCACCGAAATAGCTATTTTCAAGCATGTACATCAAATGGGAAAAATTCGGAAGGTGGGTCCCACATGTATGAACACGTACCTTTCCCTGATTGCTTGACAACAAAAACGGGATTTCTTCTGGAAAATTGTGAAGCATCACTTGTCAAAAATGTATATTTTTAGTAGTATATTTTTACGACAATCGCAAACGTAAAAAGTAGTGTATAGATCCCGGGCAAGTCAGTACATCAACGCCGAAACAGAACATTCACTTTAAGAAGGTTCTTCTGTGAATCTGGTGGGACATGAAGGGAATTTTATTACGAACTCCTGGAAACTGGCCAAACGGTGACTGCAAAACGCTACAACTGCTAACTAAACCAACTGAGCGAAGAACTTGATGAAAAAAGACCATTTATAGGGCAAGGAAGCAGGCAAGTTGTATTGCTGCATGGCAACGCTCGACCTCACGTTGCTCGCGAGGCTCAGAAGACTCTCTTGAACTTAGGATGGGAAATTATCCCGCACGCGACTTATTCACCAGACTTGCCCCATCTGACTACCATTTGTTAAGGTCAATGCAGCACGCCTTAGTGGACAAACAGTTCAAAGCGCTCTGCGATGTGTGTAAATTCTTCGATAACTTGATCGCGTTGAAGCCTGCAAGTTTCTTTCGCGACGGCAGTCGGATGTTACCTGGGAGATGACGCAAGGTCATAAAAACTACCGACAATATTTTCAAGATTAAATTTGTAGTTGTCTATTTTTTTATATAAAATAAATTTGCTGAAAAATCTGTAAAAATTACGTCATACACCTAATATTTATTTTGTTTTGCGGGCACTACATCCCATTCAGGGATTTGGCCGCCTGATCTCTAAGGTTACATAATCAGTTATTTTATTTCAGATTAATGAATGATTGGCCCATTGTGTCCGAGAGCTGCTAGAAGGTACATACTGCAACTGGACAAATACATTTTATTTTGTATAGGCTTATAAATTTAGTAACAACGCAAAATCAATATTTTAATAAACCATAAATTTATTTTGAAATAAAACTGGAAATATAAGTACTAACGAAAAACAAAAACAAAATATATTATAAAATTGTAATTTAAAAATAATAATATTATCACATATTATTTATATTGAATTTAATAAATCATATTGGTGTAGAAAATCAGCAACTAGCTTTGAATCTAATATTCCTTTTGCTTGTGTTAGCAAAACGTCCGTTTCTTTTATATCACCAAACTCTTTTTCAAATTTTATGTAATCTATCCATAAGTCAATTTGTGTGTTGCCAAAATACAAAACAGCTAAATCATAGCAGCTACGCATTTCCCTAAAGTTGGTATCCTCTATTTGTTCCTCAATATTTTTATGCAGTACAACACGCTTATTAATTTCAAGCATTTTCTGATGCAATTGATATGAAGGAGATTTTCTAATGAACGAGTAGAACATTTTACGTGCATGATCCACACCGCGTGTGATTGATAACCAATCAATGTACTCAACTTTATAGTATGTTGAATTTGGTTCAGTTTGCTCGATTTGTTCTAGAAAAAATGCCTCTATCGCTTTTTTACCTTTAGTCGTTTGTACAGTGAAAAGATAGTGGTTTAGTAACTGCCTTAAAAGAAGACTTTTATCATCGCACTTTTTAATAGCAAGAAATAATTTTTCTCGAAATCTCAATTCATCTTTTTGTTTAAGCCAATATTTGAGAAACATAAACCACAAATCGAGAGATGTTGAGTAAATCGTTGTAGCACGTTCTAACACTTCCAAAAGGAAATATTTCGATTCTTCAGGATCATTTGAACAATTTAAATGAGCAATATATTGGATATATTGAATTTCCGTTAGAGCTGAAGCTTCATGTGCTAATTTATATGAAGTTAGCAAAGATGTATATTTTACTTTAGGCTCCTCTCTAATGTCGCTGTTTAAATTAATCATTGCATTGATGTAGTACGTGCATATTTTTGGGGTTTGGAACTAAAAGAAAACAAAATAAATTAGACAGAAAAAATTATTAAAAATTACAATTTGATATGCTTACGATCAGAGTCGCGAGTTCATAAATTCTCGCACATAATTCAATTCGATTTTTTAATGGCAGCTTCTTATAATGTTGAGGTGTTACATCAGGATCGATGTCACCTTCATTATTATTTACCGGAGCAATGCTCGCCGGCAATTCAGAAGGTATAAAAAAATTATCTAAATGATATCCCTTTAACTCCCTTTGAGCTAGCGTGTGCCACGTTAACTCATGACCGGGAAACAGTTCTGATAAGTCCTGAACAATTTGATCTTGCACTTTATATGTAAAGTTAAAAATTTCCATTATCTCTAACAAATCTGCCAGAAATTGTATATTAAATATATTCTTTTTTGAATGGTTGTAAATAAGCATCACTTTGTTAACTGCAATGGATTGGTATGTTACGAAATCAAAATTTTCAACTTCATTCAAATTTAGTGCTCTCGCTATTTCAGTTTTAATAAATGCTTTATAAAGATGTTCGGACTTTGGATGACGTAAAATTGCTTGTTCAAATATAGACCGAGTTTTCGGGAAATTTCCAAATTGCTCAAATTCCCAGAAAGCGGCCATAATCCAAACATCAGGACTTGCGCCGTGTATTAGCATATAATTTTTCAAATAAGGCTTTACCTCTGAATGGCGGTTTGTAGCATAGCAAAACTCAAAAAAATGTTCAACAAGTTTCCTATCGTCCGCATAGTGAACTATAGCTTCTTTATACAAAACAATTATTTTGGCAATAATAAATTGTTCCACTTGCCTTTCGCACGTATTTATTGTCTTTGTTTGATTTTCACGGCCAATTCGCATAAGGTTCACTTGGAACAATAATCCTTCCTCATATGTAATGTACTGGCGAAAGGTCGTTATACTTGTACGTGGGCTTAATAATTTAAAATTTAACTTATTCCTAACGTGTTTTATTAGCCTAAAATAAAATTTAAATTACAAAAAAAAAATTCAATTATGAAATAATATCATTTATATTATCACAAGCACTCTTACCGCACTTTTGTCGTGGTAAACAGGTTACACTGTTCAATCAAATCCATTTCATGATTTCCAAACATTTCTTTTTCCAAAAAAACTATTTCTTCAGTCATTTTTATTTTTTAAATAATATTTAATATGGACGAAACGAACTGATAGTAATTTAATACACCGATGACTAATACAAAAGGTTAACACCCGAATGCAATGAACAAAGCAGACTAGAAAAATACCCTAGGAACCGAAAGCCTATTCACTATAAATTTAAAACAACGAAACATCAAATAATAAGCCACCTTAAGAAATTTTTTGCATATTTGCGCATACTGTATGTTACAGAGTAGATAAATTATTATTATTAATAATTAATTTTTAAATTGATAAATATTTGAGCGTAATATTTAAAATGCTTTGTGTATAAATAAATTAAATTAAAAATTGAAGATAAAAAAATGTTTTTTATTTTCCAAGTTTTAAATTTGAAAATCACCAATTTCAAATTAAATGTTTAATACATTTTTAACGAACTTTTTTTTTATTACATCTGATTTACAAATCATTTAGTAATTTACCTTTCATAATTTTCATTCTTGTTTGGAAGGTTGTAGCCCTTTGACTAGCCCCCTTTGCAGTTTTATTATATGTTTAATCGATCCTGATTGGATCTAGTAGAACAAGTGGTTTCTTCCTTCGCGCCGTCTTACTGGGTTTGGCTCATCCAACTAATACATTACAAGTGTTCTCTCACGTGTTTGCTTATTTCTTCACTGACGAATTCCATCTTCAGATCTCTATGGACGTTGTCATTTTTTCCATGTAGGACTTTGGTTTGGAATGACTGGATGATATTGACATCGTTTTCTTTGTACCGAGCAAAATACCGTAAGTCCACACAGGTTTTAGAATTTGCCGGTATAATAGCGATTTATTATGTAAAGTTACCTCAAAATTTCTTCCTAAGAGAAAATCCATCTTTCTGTATTTAATGTTTAACTGTTTTTTTTTCTTGGTATGCTCTATTCATTTTAATATCGCGTCTAAAAGTCATGTCTAGAAATTTTGCCGAATTTGCATAGGAAATTTGCTGGGAGTTCAGTTCTACTAGTATCCAGTAGTTGACCTTTTTGTTGGTAAAGTTTACGTGAACAGATTTTGTGTTATTAAGTTTTATTCGCCATATCTTCGTGCAGGTACTGACAATATTAATAGCTCTTTGCAATTTGCTTGTGGATTATCCTATTCTATCAGCGACTGCTAAGACCGCCGTATCATCCGCAAACGTTGCTGTGTTAGTCCTCTCGATCGTTGGCAGGTCCGAGGTATATAGAACATAAAAAGTTGGTCCCAGAACGCTACCTTGTGGTACTCCTGCTAATATTTTCTTTGGTTCTGAGTATTCGCCATCTAATTTAACACGAAAGTGCCGGTTAGATATGTAACATTTTAGTATTTCATAAAACTCCTTTGGTAAGTCTCTTTGTAATTTATATTCCAAGCCTTTATACCATACTCTAACGAAAGCCTGTGCTACATCCAAGAATATACTTGAACATATTTTCTTATTTTGAAGTACATCTTCAATTTTGTTTGTAATTCGATGTACTTTTCTATTGTTGAATGCTAAGAAATGATAAGAAATCATTGGAAGTAAGGAAATCGGCCTATACGAATTTTTATCATCAAGTGATTCGTTGGAATTAAATCATCATTTTTATGGAACTAAATTATCACATATACGTATAATTTTGAAGTCAGCTGGCTACTAAATTCTGTCGTATTGCTGGAATTACTTACAGTACAGCCAAAGTGGTAAGATATATATTTACAAATATGCCATGTCGAGTCTAATCACTTGCAAATGCCCCGCACAGGAAACAAATACCACTTTTAGCTATACTTTTAAACTCTTTCGTCGTCCTCGTTTTTATTATTAAATAATTTTCGGACATGAGTCATAGGAGCAATCTGCTTGATTTGTTACTTGTACTGGTTGAACTACAGACGTTCGGTAATTTAGCTGTTGAAAATTTTGATTCACGGGATTTTGTCTTTCAAATTCCTTCCAGTTTACTAATGTGATAGTTGGATTAGTTATAGCAATTTTTGCAATTTTTCCGCTTGATTTTTCATGTTACCTTTCTTTTCTTCAAATTTCTGAAAATGTGTCGATAAAACAATAAACGTTCGATGTTCTGAGTTTTTAATTCCCATGCGAGCAGAAGTTTGTGGAATTGTTAAGAAACTATCAGATTGAGCTTGTGCATTTCGCTTGTCGAGGTAAAATGCGGGTATGCCTGACAAATTAAATATTTCTGGACCTCATAGAAAATATTAACTTATAGTTAATCCAAAACCTTGGCACAGGTTAGTTTTGCTTGGCGATTCATCAACATAAACTTCACCATCGTGGCCAAAAATGAAGGGTCGGTCTTCCTAATGGCCTTGCTCCGTCTAACCTCCCTTAATGAAATTAGAGTTGTTTTTTTTTTAATTTATCTCTGCTATCTGTTCTGGGGCCAAGGCTCTCCCAACTCTTTCGCGGTTTTGCTTATTTACGTCCTTACTTTTTCGCCAGTGTAGGCCAATTCGAGGACGTACGGATATAGGTCCGATTTTATCACCATCTGCACATTGCATAGCTCCATGTCAGCCTATACTGGCATGGAAGATGGGTCGGTCCATGAGTTTTGCACTCCGACAGGGGGTCATAGATGTGTTCCATTCCATCACAAATCGTAATTTGTTGATGAAAATTCCCTTTGCATCCTGCCCCTATCGGGATTCGAACCCGGTACCTCCCGATCCAAACGCCGAAGCTTTAACCACTGTGCCATTTGGTCGGTGAAATTAGAATTACCTTATATTCGATTGAAGAAATTTTGAAAAATGCTAACGTGATACTTTAACCGAATTTTTGGTAAAATAAAAGTGGGAAAATTATTGTCGGAATATTTCGGGATATTCCAGTAGTGGCGTAAATATTAGGCAAATATTTGGAAAATATTCAGAAATTATTTCCGGCAATTTTTAATACGAACCGGATTTGACAGGGCAAATCCGTAATCATTGATCATAGCGGTGGGATTGTGAATATTAGAAGATGGGTGTTAAGAATTTAACGGTTACGGAGTTAAAATTTCAATTAAAGCAGCGTAATTTACCGACACCCGGCTGCAAAAATGTATTAATATTGCGACAATGTGAGGCTGTGGAGAAGCAAGGATTAGACCCGGATAATTATGAGTTCGAAGAGGTAATAAAGGAAAAACTAGATGATAAACGTGAAATGGTGTAGGCTAATTCTGGATCACCTGAAACTTTCGTGGGCGATATGCAACAGAAGGTCGAGCATTCACATAACGATGGGGAACAGATGTTGGAAATCGCTGTGGATAATAAGGTGGAACCGGATGATTAAGATCATGGAGTGGGTCCATTAGTCGAGAGAAACCATTGGACTTTATGGAGTCCAGTGGTTGTGAGGAGATGCGGATATAGAGAGTCGGTTTAGCCAGATTGAGAGTGATGAATGGTTGAGAATTGACTTCTAATAGAGGAGCATTTATTAGTCAACAAGAATCAGGAAAGTTTGTGTCCATAGCGAACGGGGTTGACGGCGGATCACCTGCCGATATCTTATGTAATGGAGAATAACAGTAGCCCAGGGTTGTGCAGCAAACTTGATGAGAATAATGATACTGAGGCTGGAGGTGTTAGGGTAACGGAGAAAATCGATCTCAAATTTCAACGTATGAAAAATACAGAAAAATGAAAAACTCATTGCAGATGAGGCGTTGCTCTCGGCTGATGCCGAAGAGCAATTGTGAAAACTACGTTTAGACGGGATGGAAAAACATAATTTGAATGAATGCTGGCCGGTATGGTATTATTGGAGCGATAATTTTTGGATCCGATGAAGTTCCGTTGGATGTATCTGGAGGAGATATCGGCCAAGGTGAGTGAGCATTGCAGAAAGTTCACCAGCTGTGATTGTTAGAGTAGCAAGTATCATTGGAAGCGGTGTTTGTCAATTATCAATTCACAGGAAGGCAGTCCATCTATACACTATGTTGCTAAAACTCGAGAGGCTGAGATGAATTTGGAAAAGATCACTTATAAAATGCAGGGCGTTGTCAATGAGGGCGTTGGCTATTTGTAAGGAAAACAGTATGAACGTATGGATGTGTGAGCCAGTGATGCCAAGTATGGAAGAGTCGGCGTTGAAGTTCAAATCAACTGATCGCAAATTTTATTTAAAAAAGTTCAATTTCATTTTAAGTTTTAATAATTGTAAATTATGTATGAGGTAATTATTTGAATATCCTAAAGATCCTGGATCATTCTACAAGTCTGGGAGCAGTGAAGAAATTTTTTAAAAAGACTGAAATCTTGATACTCATTTCAGTATCTTCATCAAAGCTGGAAGCAGTGATTGGCAGGGAATTGCATGAGGGATGACAAAAGCTAGAATCAGGACAGGAGCATGATTGTGTCAGATAAGGATCAATGCAAATGTGGTGTTTTAGTTTTGTAAACCCCAAATATCATATTTTGGTTTAATTAAAATTGTTTTGTCCATACGCTGCATACGCCATTGTGAATGAGCAGCTACTGCTCAAAATGGGATATGTTGGTGTGTGACGTGGATTTGTGTAAATAAATTGTATATGTATAGTACATTAATAAATATATATCAGCAGTGATAGAGTGGATTTTCGTCCTACGGATACGGTTGAGATATTGTGAACCTTGGAGAGCAGCTGCAAGGTTGGATGGCGTCGGGAGGCAACTTAGGATTCTGTTGGGGACGAACAGGCTTAGGAAGGGATAATGTTTCGATCTTCCCTATTGGGAACGGGCAATTGATTCGGCAATCAAAAATAGTTTTGTTATCCTAACCGCTTTACATTATCTGTACGGCGCGCCAATGGCTGGAGAAGGATTCAAATGAAAGCGCTTAGTAATGGTTACCTTTGGAAAAAATTTCATTTAAATTTTTAGGTGGGAAGTCCGGGAAAACTCCTTTGAATAAGTCGGACACACAAAATTTGAAAATATTTAACATTAGACCGTTTAAAAACTCGAATGGAAGGTTCTAGTGATGGTCATCCCAGGAAGATATTGTATGTCAATTTTCATATGAGGAGTTCGAAAAAATACGTTTATCGCGCACAGAAAATTTGAAAATTTCTAAAAATTGACCGTTTAAAGTTCCATAGCTGGAAATGAAAGTTCTTAGTAATAGGAGTCCGGAAAATCACGTTTGAACATATCGCATACACAACATTTGAAAATATTTAACAATTGGCCATTTAAAGTGTTTTGGCTGAAAAAGTTTCAAATCTGCATCGCACACACAAAGTTTGGAAATTTCTAAAAATTGATCGTTTAACCATTTGACTCATTTTGTAAACATTTGTGTACAGTATTTTCCATTCGAAATGTCTTCGTATAAACAGAATTGTGCGAACTGGGTGTTTGTTTAATATTTTAATTAATTTATGCTTTTTGGGTTTGCTGTCAAAATTTGCAGCTATTTTAAAACAAACGAGAACAAGTACAAAACGCATAAGTATGTCTGCCGAAGCTATACGTGTCAAGTGTTTCAGGTAAGTTAGTTTTCTAGGGAGCTAGGTAGCAATATCGAAAAACTTACTTTTGCAGATATTGATCTTGAATATGGAAATGATAAATGATAAACAGTAAGACATTGTAAAAGATGTATTGACAAATTTATTAAAATGCGACCACCTGAACGTGTTCGAGAAAAGTACATTGAATCGTCATTAAAGGGAAACTCATCTACGCTGAGAGGAACAAATAATTCACATTAAAGGCCGCCTTACTATTACGCAATAAATGAACGGTAAGCCGTGCTCTGGAGCATAAAAATTGTGAAAACACCGAAATTTCATTTTTGATCGTGCGGCTTTTGGTTTAGGAGCTGGTATCGTGAAACATTTCGCGGTAAACAGACTTAAGAAAGGTCACCAGCTATTTTGACAACTATTTTAGCTAAATGCAGCAGGAACTAATCGGTTTAATCGGTTTAATTCCCACAGCTTCTCATCTGACAAACAAATGCAGAAGAAAGGAAGGGGATCCGCAGAACACCGGTGTAAAGTTTTCAACATTCATCAAAAGTGTAACTACGCAAAATTAAGAAATAACAAAAATCTAGAAACACAATTTAACAAAAAGTGTAGAATTACATAAAAAAAATTATGGCAGGGTTGAATTTAATGTTTATCTCACTAAATCTAGTCGAATCTAATCCGCGACGTATCACTGCGATCTTCGGGGAATTTTTTTGTTTAGTGTAAATGGAAATAATAATCTAAAAAGTGTAAACCGGGTCTTGTGAATGTTTAAGGGCCAGTATCACTTAATTCCAGAGATGACACAACAAATCTGAGTGTACTGGCATTTCGGGGACACTCTGTACAACTTTTGGTGATGTGCGGCATATCACTGCGACCTTCGGGGAATTTTTTTTGTTTAGTGTAAATGGAAATAATAATATCAAAAGTGTAAATCGGGGCTTGTAGATTTTTAAGGGCCATTAACACTTAATTCTAGCGATGACACAACAAATCTGAGTGTACTGGCATTTCGAGGACAAGAACTCTCAGATTTGCGGTGTCTTCTGTAGAATTAAGTGTTAATGGCCCTTAAACATCCACAAGACCCGGTTTACACTTTTTACATTATTATTTCCATTTACACTAAACAAACAAAAAATTACTAGAAGATCGCAGTGATATGCCGCATATCACTAGATTAGAATAGAGTGTCCCCGAAATGCCAGTACACTCAGATTTGTGGTATCATATCTAGAAATAAATGTTAATGGTCCTTAAACATCCACAAGACCCGGTTTACACTTTTTATATTATTATTTCCATTGACACTAAAGAAAAAAAATTCTCCGAAGGTCACAGTGATATGCCGCGGACATAGATTAGATTAGATTTAGTGGGATAAATAACAAACTCAACCCTGCCATAATTTTTTTATATAGTTCTACACGTTTTGTTAAATTGTGTATCTACATTTTTGTTTTTTGTTAATTTGTGTAGCTACACTTTTGATAAATGTTGAAAACTGCATACCAGTCCGCAGAACTAATACGCAGCAGAGATGGGAAACATCTAATTTTATTGGAATAGGTGATGAAAATATTATAAGCAGGTGAGATAAAATACAAAGGAAATACCAACCACGCCCTGATTGAAGATGCGGAATTGCAAGCTCTACTGGATGAAGAATCAACGCAAACGCAACAAGAGCTGAGCTTGAAGCTCAGCTAGGAGTCACCGAAACAGCTATTTCCAAACGTTTAACCAAATGGGAAAAATTTGGAAGATGGGTCCCACATGTATGAACACGTACCTTTCCCTGATTGCTTGGCAACAAAAAAAGGACTTCCTGTGGAAAATTGTGAAGGGTGATGAAAAGTATATTTTTTACGACAATCGCAAACGTAAAAAGTAGTGTATAGATCTCCGGCAGCCCA
Organism: Nephrotoma guestfalica; assembly: GCA_963691935.1. Lineage (NCBI taxonomy): Eukaryota > Metazoa > Arthropoda > Insecta > Diptera > Tipulidae > Nephrotoma > Nephrotoma guestfalica. The sequence goes on along the minus strand of OY829916.1, from coordinate 4,687,410 downwards.
GTACATCGACGCCGAAACAGAACATCCACTTTAAGAAGGTTCTCCTGTGTGGTTCATCTGGTGGGACATGAAGGAAACTTTATTACGAACTCCTGGAAACTGGTGAGACGGTGACTACAGAACGCTACAACTGACAATTGAACAACCTGAGTGAAGAACTTGATGAGAAAAGACCATTTTTTACTGGACAAGGAAGTAAGCAAGTCATACTGCTGCATGGCAACGCTCGACCTCACGTTACTCGTATGACTCAGAAGACTCTATTGAACTTGGGATGGGAAGTTCTCCCGCATGCTACATATTCACCAGACTTGGCCCCATCTAACTACCATTTGTTATGGTCAATGCAGCACGCCTTAGCGGACAAACAGTTCAAAGCGCTCTACGATGTGTGTAAATTCTTCGATGACTTAATCGCGTTGAAGCCTGCAAGTTCATTTCGTGACGGCAGTCGTATGTTACCTGGGAGATGACGCAAGGTCATAAAAACTATCGACAATATTTTCAAGGTTAAATTTGTTGTTGTCTATTTTTTTATATAAAATAAATTTGCTGAAAATTCTGGAAAAATTACGTCATACACCTAATATTTATTTTGTTTTACTGGCACTATCTCCCATTCAGGGATTTGGCCGCCTTATCTCTAAGGTTACATAATCAGTTTTTTTATTTCAGATTAATGAATGATTAGCCCATTGAATCCGAGAGCTGCTAGAAGGTACATACTGCAACTAAATGAGGCATACTGGAATGCCGGAGGGGGGAGGAGAGATTGGAGGCCTTCAATCCCCACTCCTCTCCTGAATGGACAAATACATTTTATTTGGTATAGGCTTATAAATTTAGTAACAACGCAAAATCAATATTTTAATAAACCATAAATTTATTTTGAAATCTTCATACTATCTTACAAATGCATTAATAAAACTGAAAATATAAGTTCTAACGAAAAACAAAATATATTATAAAATTGTAATTTAAAAATAATAATATTATCACATATTATTTATATTGAATTTAATAAATCATATTGGTGTAGAAAATCAGCAACTAGCTTTGAATCTAATATTCCTTTTGCTTGTGTTAGCAAAACATCCATTTCTTTTATATCACCAAACTCTTTTTCAAATTTTATGTAATCTATCCATAAGTCAATTTGTGTGTTGCCAAAATACAAAATAGCAAAATCATAGCAGTTACGCATTTCGTTAAAGTTAGTATCCTCTAATTGTTCCTCAATATTTTTATGCAGTACAACACGCTTATTAATTTCAAGCATTTTCTGATGCAATTGATATGAAGGAGATTTTCTAATGAACGAGTAGAACATTTTACGTGCATGATCCACACCGCGTGTGATTGATAACCAATCAATGTACTCAACTTTATAGTATGTTGAATTTGGTTCAGTTTGCTCGATTTGTTCTAGAAAAAATGCCTCTATCGCTTTTTTACCTTTAGTCGATTTTACAGTGAAAAGATAGTAGTTTAGTAACTGCCTTAAAGGAAGACTTTTATCATCGCACTTTTTAATAGCAAGAAATAATTTTTCTCGAAATCTCAATTCATCTTTTTGTTTAAGCCAATAGTTGAGAAACATAAACCACAAATCGAGGGATGTTGAGTAAATCGTTGTAGCACGTTCTAACACTTCCAAAAGGAAATATTTTGATTCTTCAGGATCATTTGAACAATTTAAATGAGCAATATATTGGATATATTGAATTTCCGTTAGAGCTGAAGCTTCATGTGCTAATTTATATGAAGTTAGCAAAGATGTATATTTTACTTTAGGCTCCTCTCTAATGTCGCTGTTTAAATTAATCATTGCATTGATGTAGTAGGTGTATATTTTTGGAGTTTGGAACTAAAAGAAAACAAAATAAATTAGACAGAAAAAATTATTAAAATTACAATTTGATAGGCTTACGATCAGAGTCGCGTGCTCATAAATTCTCGCACATAATTCAATTCGATTTTTTAATGGCAGCTTCTTATAATGTTGAGGTGTTACATCAGGATCGATGTCACCTTCATTATTATTTACCGTAGCAATGCTCGCCGGCAATTCAGAAGTTATAAAAAAATCATCTAAATGATATCCCTTTAACTCCCTTTGAGCTAGCGTGTGCCACGTTAGCTCATGACCGGAAAATAGTTCTAATAAGTCCTGAACAATTTGATCTTGCACTTTATATGTAAAGTTAAAATGTTCAATTATCTCTAACAAATCTGTCAGAAATTGTATATTAAATATATTCTTTTTTGAATGGTTGTAAATAAGCATCACTTTGTTAACTGCAATGGATTGGTATGTTACGAAATCAAAATTTTCAACTTCATTCAAAACTAGTGCTTTTGCTATTTCAGTTTTAATAAATACTTTATAAAGATGTTCGGACTTTGGATGACGTAAAATTGCTTGTTCAAATATAGACCGAGTTTTCGGGAAATTTCCAAATTGCTCAAATTCCCAGAGAGCGGCCATAATCCAAACATCAGGACTTGCGCCGTGTATTAGCATATAACTTTTCAAATAAGGCTTTACCTCTGAATGGCGGTTTGTAGCATTGCAAAACTCAAAAAAATGTTCAACAAGTTTTCTATCGTCCGCATAGTGAACTATAGCTTCTTTATACAAAACAATTATTTTGGTAATAATAAATTGTTCCACTTGTCTTTCGCACGTATTAATTGTCTTTGACTGTTTTTCACGGTCAATTCGCATAAGGTTTACTTGGAACAATAATCGTTCCTCATATGTAATGTACTGGCGAAAGGTCGATAAACTTGGACGTGGGCTTAATAATTTAATATTTAACTTATTCCTAACGTTTTTTATTAGCCTAAAATAAAATTTAAATTACAAAAAAAAAATTCAATTACGAAATAATATCATTTTATATTATCACAAGCACTCTTACCGCACTTTTGTCGTCGTAAACAGGTTACACTGTTCAATGAAATCCATTTCATGATTTCCAAACATTTCATTTTCCAAAAAAACTAATTCTTCAGTCATTTTTACTTTTTAAATAATATTTAATATGGACGAAACGAACTGATAGTAATTTAATACACCGATGACTAGTACAAAAGGTTACAAAGCAGAGGTGAACAAAGCAAAATAGAAAAATACCCTAGGAACCGAAAGCCTATTCACTATAAATGTAAAACAACGAAACACCAAATAATAAGCCACCTTAAGAAATTTTTTGCATATTTGCGCATACTGTATGTTACAGAGTAGATAAATTATTATTATTAATAATTAATTTTTAAATTGATAAATATTTGAGCGTAATATTTAAAATGCTTTGTGTATAAATAAATTAAATTAAAAATTGAAGATAAAAAATGTTTTTAATTTTTCTAGTTTTAAATTTGAAAATCACAAATTTCAAATTAAATGTTTAATACATTTTTAACGAACTTTTTTTTATTACAACTGATTTACAAATTATTTAGTAATTTACCTTTCATAATTTCCATTCTCGTTTGGAGGGTTGTAGCCCTTTGACTAGCCCCGTTTGCAGTTTTATTATATGTTTAATCTACATTCTACAAGTCTGGGAGCAGTGAAGAAATATTTTAAAAAGACTGAAATCTTGATTTGAAATGAGTATCTTCATCAAAGTTGGAAGCAGTGATTGGCAGGGAATTGCATGAGGGATGACAAAAGCTAGAATCAGGACACATCAGGAGCATGATTGTGTCAGATAAGGATCAATGCAAATGTGGTGTTTTAGTGTCTCACAGCGTCTCTTTGTAAATTTGTAAATCCCAAATATCATATTTTGATTTTAGTTAAAATTGTTTTGTCCACTCCATACGCTGCATACGCCATTATGAATGAGCAGCTACTGCTCAAAATGGGATATGTTGGTGTGTGGCGTGGATTTGAGTAAATAAATTGTATATGTATAGTACATTAATAAATACATTAATAAATACATATCAGCAGTGATAGAGTGGATTTTCGTCCTACGGATACGGTTGAGATATAGTGAACCTTGGAGAGTAGCTGCAAGGTTGGATGGCGTCGGGAGGCAACTTAGGATTCTGTGGGGACGAACAGGCTCAGGTAGGGATAATGTTTCGATCTTCCCTATTGAGAACGGGCAATTGATTCGGCAATCAAAAATAGTTTTGTTGTCCTAACCGCTTTACATTATCTGCACGGCGCGCCATTGGCTGGAGAAGGATTCAAATGAAAGGGCTTAGTAATGGTTACCTTTGGAAAAAATTTCATTTTAATTTTTAGGTGGGAAGTCCGGGAAAACTCCTTTAAATAAGTCGCACACACAAAATTTGAAAATATCTAACAATTGACCGTTTAAGAATTCGAATGAAAGGTTTTAGTGATGGTCACCCGAGGAAGAATTTGTATGTCAATTTTCATGTGGGGAGTTCGAAAAAACGCGTTTCATTTTATCGCACACAGAAAATTTGAAAATTTCTAAAAATTGACCGTTTAAAGTTCCATAGCTGGAAATGAAAGTTCTTAGTAATGGGAGTCCGGAAAATCACGTTTGAACATATCGCATACACAACATTTGAAAATTTCTAACAATTGGCCATTTAAAGTGTTTTGGCTGAAAAAGTTTCAAATCTGCATCGCACACACAAAGTTTGGAAATTTCTAAAAATTGAACGTTTAACCATTTGACTCATTTTGAGTCAAAATAGAGTTGTGCGAACTGGGTGTTTGTTTAATATTTTAATTAATTTATGCTTTTTGGGTTTGCTGTCAAAATTTCCAGCTATTTTAAAACAAACAAGAACAAATACAAAACGCATAAGTATGGCTGCCGAAGCTATACGTGTCAAGTGTTTCAGGTAAGCTAGTTTTCTAGGGAGCTAGGTAGCAATATCGAAAAACTTACTTTTGCAGATATTGATCTTGAATATGGAAATGATAAAAATTTATTTTATTTTATTCATCGATAGTAACTGTTGTTCGAGAAAAGTACATTGAATCGTCATTAGAGGGAAACTCATCTACGCTGAGATGAACAAATAATTCACATTAAAGGCCGCCTTACTATTACGCAATAAATGAACGGTAAGCCGTGCCCTGGAGCTTAAAAATTGTGAAAACACCGAAATTTCATTTTTGATCGTGCGGCTTTTGGTTTAGGAGCTGGTATCGTGAAACGTTTCGCGGTAAACAGACTTAAGAAAGGTCACCAGCTATTTTGACAACTATTTTAGCTAAATGCAGCAGGAACTAATCGATTTAATCGGTGTGAAGTTTTCAATATTCATCAAAAGTGTAACTACGCAAATTAACAAATAACAAAACTCTAGAAACACAATTTAACAAAAAGTGTAGAATTACATAAAAAAAATATGGCAGGGTTGAATTTAATATTTATCTCACTATATCTAGTATAATCTAATCCGCGGCGTATCACTGCGACTTTCGGGGAACTTTTTTGTTTAGTGTAAATGGAAATAATAATATCAAAAGTGTAAACCGAGGCTTGTGGATGTTTAAGGGCCATTAACACTTAATTCTAGCGATGACACAACAAATCTGAGTGTACTATCATTTCGGGGACCAGAACTCTCAGATTTGGTCGAAACAAACAAAAAATTACTAGAAGATCGCAGTGATATGCCGCATATCACTAGATTAGAATAGAGTGTCCCCGAAATGCCAGTACACTCAGATTTGTGGTCTCATATCTAGAAATAAATGTTAATGGTCCTTAAACATCCACAAGACCCGGTTTACACTTTTTATATTATTATTTCCATTGACACTAAAGAAAAAAAATTCCCCGAAGGTCACAGTGATATGCCGCGGATTAGATTAGATTAGATTTAGTGGGATAAATAACAAACTCAACCCTGCCATAATTTTTTTATATAGTTCTACACGTTTTGTTAAATTGTGTATCTACATTTTTGTTTTTTGTTAGTTTGTGTAGCTACACTTTTGATAAATGTTGAAAACTTCATACCAGTCCGCAGAACTAATACGTAGCAGAGATGGAAAACATCTAATTTTATTGGAATAGGTGATGAAAATATTATAAGCAGGTGAGATAAAATACAAAGGAAATACCAACCACGCCCTGATTGAAGATGCGGAATTGCAAGCTCTACTGGATGAAGACTCAACGCAAACGCAACAAGAGCTGAGCTTGAAGCTCAGCTAGGAGTCACCGAAACACCTATTTCCAAACGTTTAACCAAATGGGAAAAATTTGGAAGATGGGTCTCACATGTATGAACACGTACCTTTCCCTGATTGCTTGGCAACAAAAAAGGACTTCCTGTTTAAAATTGTGAAGGGTGATGAAAAGTATATTTTTTACGACAATCGCAAACGTAAAAAGTAGTGTATAGATCCCGGGCAGCCCAGTACATCGACGCCGAAACAGAACATCCACTTTAAGAAGGTTCTCCTATGTGGTTCATCTGGTGGGACATGAAGGAAACTTTATTACGAACTCCTGGAAACTGGTGAGACGGTGACTACAGAACGCTACAACTGACAATTGAACAACCTGAGTGAAGAACTTGATGAGAAAAGACCATTTTTTACTGGACAAGGAAGTAAGCAAGTCATACTGCTGCATGGCAACGCTCGACCTCACGTTACTCGTATGACTCAGAAGACTCTATTGAACTTGGGATGGGGAGTTCTCCCACATGCTACATATTCACCAGACTTGGCCCCATCTGACTACCATTTGTTAAGGTCAATGCAGCACGCCTTAGTCCACAAACAGTTCAAAGCGCTCTACGATGTGTGTAAATTCTTCGATGACTTAATCGCGTTGAAGCCTGCAAGTTCATTTCGTGACGGCAGTCGTATGTTACCTGGGAGATGACGCAAGGTCATAAAAACTATCGACAATATTTTCAAGGTTAAATTTGTTGTCTATTTTTTTATATAAAATAAATTTGCTGAAAATTCTGTAAAAATTACGTCATACATCTAATATTTATTTTGTTTTGCTGGCACTACATCCCATTCAGGGATTTGGCCGCCTTATCTCTAAGGTTACATAATCAGTTTTTTTATTTCAGATTAATGAATGATTAGCCCATTGAATCCGAGAGCTGCTAGAAGGTACATACTGCAACTAAATGAGGCATACTGGAATGCCGGAAGGGGGAGGAGGGAGTGGAGGCCTTCAATCCCCACTCCTCTCCTGAATGGACAAATACATTTTATTTTGTATAGGCTTATAAATTTAATAACAACGCAAAATCAATATTTTAATAAACCATAAATTTATTTTGAAATCTTCATACTATCTTACAAATGCATTAATAAAACTGAAAATATAAGTTCTAACGAAAAACAAAATATATTATAAAATTGTAATTTAAAAATAATAATATTATCACATATTATTTATATTGAATTCAATAAATCATATTGGTGTAGAAAATCAGCAACTAGCTTTGAGTCTAATATTCCTTTTGCTTGTGTTAGCAAAACATCCATTTCTTTTATATCACCAAACTCTTTTTCAAATTTTATGTAATCTATCCATAAGTCAATTTGTGTGTTGCCAAAATACAAAATAGCAAAATCATAGCAGTTACGCATTTCGTTAAAGTTAGTATCCTCTAATTGTTCCTCAATATTTTTATGCAGTACAACACGCTTATTAATTTCAAGCATTTTCTGATGCAATTGATATGAAGGAGATTTTCTAATGAACGAGTAGAACATTTTACGTGCATGATCCACACCGCGTGTGATTGATAACCAATCAATGTACTCAACTTTATAGTATGTTGAATTTGGTTCAGTTTGCTCGATTTGTTCTAGAAAAAATGCCTCTATCGCTTTTTTACCTTTAGTCGCTTTTACAGTGAAAAGATAGTAGTTTAGTAACTGCCTTAAAGGAAGACTTTTATCATCGCACTTTTTAATAGCAAGAAATAATTTTTCTCGAAATCTCAATTCATCTTTTTGTTTAAGCCAATAGTTGAGAAACATAAACCACAAATCGAGGGATGTTGAGTAAATCGTTGTAGCACGTTCTAACACTTCCAAAAGGAAATATTTTGATTCTTCAGGATCATTTGAACAATTTAAATGAGCAATATATTGGATATATTGAATTTCCGTTAGAGCTGAAGCTTCATGTGCTAATTTATATGAAGTTAGCAAAGATGTATATTTTACTTTAGGCTCCTCTCTAATGTCGCTGTTTAAATTAATCATTGCATTGATGTAGTAGGTGTATATTTTTGGAGTTTGGAACTAAAAGAAAACAAAATAAATTAGACAGAAAAAATTATTAAAAATTACAATTTGATAGGCTTACGATCAGAGTCGCGTGCTCATAAATTCTCGCACATAATTCAATTCGATTTTTTAATGGCAGCTTCTTATAATGTTGAGGTGTTACATCAGGATCGATGTCACCTTCATTATTATTTACCGTAGCAATGCTCGCCGGCAATTCAGAAGTTATAAAAAAATCATCTAAATGATATCCCTTTAACTCCCTTTGAGCTAGCGTGTGCCACGTTAGCTCATGACCGGAAAATAGTTCTAATAAGTCCTGAACAATTTGATCTTGCACTTTATATGTAAAGTTAAAATGTTCAATTATCTCTAACAAATCTGTCAGAAATTGTATATTAAATATATTCTTTTTTGAATGGTTGTAAATAAGCATCACTTTGTTAACTGCAATGGATTGGTATGTTACGAAATCAAAATTTTCAACTTCATTCAAAACTAGTGCTTTTGCTATTTCAGTTTTAATAAATACTTTATAAAGATGTTCGGACTTTGGATGACGTAAAATTGCTTGTTCAAATATAGACCGAGTTTTCGGGAAATTTCCAAATTGCTCAAATTCCCAGAGAGCGGCCATAATCCAAACATCAGGACTTGCGCCGTGTATTAGCATATAACTTTTCAAATAAGGCTTTACCTCTGAATGGCGGTTTGTAGCATTGCAAAACTCAAAAAAATGTTCAACAAGTTTTCTATCATCCGCATAGTGAACTATAGCTTCTTTATACAAAACAATTATTTTGGTAATAATAAATTGTTCCACTTGCCTTTCGCACGTATTTATTGTCTTTGACTGTTTTTCACGGTCAATTCGCATAAGGTTTACTTGGAACAATAATCGTTCCTCATATGTAATGTACTGGCGAAAGGTCGATAAACTTGGACGTGGGCTTATTAATTTAATGTTTAACTTATTCCTAACGTTTTTTATTAGCCTAAAATAAAATTTAAATTACAAAAAAAAAAATTCAATTACGAAATAATATCATTTATATTAACACAAGCACTCTTACCGCACTTTTGTCGTCGTAAACAGGTTACACTGTTCAATGAAATACATTTCATGATTTCCAAACATTTCTTTTTCCAAAAAAACTAATTCTTCAGTCATTTTTACTTTTTAAATAATATTTAATATGGACGAAACGAACTGATAGTAATTTAATACACCGATGACTAATACAAAAGGTTACAAAGCAGAGGTGAACAAAGCAGAATAGAAAATTACCCTAGGAACCGAAAGCCTATTCACTATAAATGTAAAACAACGAAACACCAAATAATAAGCCACCTTAAGAAATTTTTTGCATATTTGCGCATACTGTATGTTACAGAGTAGATAAATTATTATTATTAATAATTAATTTTTAAATTGATAAATATTTGAGCGTAATATTTAAAATGCTTTGTGTATAAATAAATTAAATTAAAAATTGAAGATAAAAAATGTTTTTAATTTTTCTAGTTTTAAATTTGAAAATCACAAATTTCAAATTAAATGTTTAATACATTTTTAACGAACTTTTTTTTATTACAACTGATTTATAAATTATTTAGTAATTTACCTTTCATAATTTCCATTCTCGTTTGGAGGGTTGTAGCCCTTTGACTAGCCCCGTTTGCAGTTTTATTATATGTTTAATCTACATTCTACAAGTCTGGGAGCAGTGAAGAAATATTTTAAAAAGACTGAAATCTTGATTTGAAATGAGTATCTTCATCAAAGTTGGAAGCAGTGATTGGCAGGGAATTGCATGAGGGATGACAAAAGCTAGAATCAGGACACATCAGGAGCATGATTGTGTCAGATAAGGATCAATGCAAATGTGGTGTTTTAGTGTCTCACAGCGTCTCTTTGTAAATTTGTAAACCCCAAATATCATATTTTGATTTTAATTAAAATTGTTTTGTCCACTCCATACGCTGCATACGCCATTATGAATGAGCAGCTACTGCTCAAAATGGGATATGTTGGTGTATGACGTGGATTTGAGTAAATAAATTGTATATGTATAGTACATTAATAAATACATTAATAAATACATATCAGCAGTGATAGAGTGGATTTTCGTCCTACGGATACGGTTGAGATATAGTGAACCTTGGAGAGTAGCTGCAAGGTTGGATGGCGTCGGGAGGCAACTTAGGATTCTGTGGGGACGAACAGGCTCAGGTAGGGATAATGTTTCGATCTTCCCTATTGATAACGGGCAATTGATTCGGCAATCAAAAATAGTTTTGTTGTCCTAACCGCTTTACATTATCTGTACGGCGCGCCAATGGCTGGAGAAGGATTCAAATGAAAGGGCTTAGTAATGGTTACCTTTGGAAAAAATTTCATTTAAATTTTTAGGTGGGAAGTCCGGGAAAACTCCTTTGAATAAGTCGCACACACAAAATTTGAAAATATCTAACAATTGACCGTTTAAGAATTCGAATGAAAGGTTTTAGTGATGGTCACCCGAGGAAGAATTTGTATGTCAATTTTCATGTGGGGAGTTCGAAAAAACGCGTTTCATTTTATCGCACACAGAAAATTTGAAAATTTCTAAAAATTGACCGTTTAAAGTTCCATAGCTGGAAATGAAAGTTCTTAGTAATGGGAGTCCGGAAAATCACGTTTGAACATATCGCATACACAACATTTGAAAATTTCTAACAATTGGCCATTTAAAGTGTTTTGGCTGAAAAAGTTTCAAATCTGCATCGCACACACAAAGTTTGGAATTTCTAAAAATTGAACGTTTAACCATTTGACTCATTTTGAGTCAAAATAGAGTTGTGCGAACTGGGTGTTTGTTTAATATTTTAATTAATTTATGCTTTTTGGGTTTGCTGTCAAAATTTCCAGCTATTTTAAAACAAACGAGAACAAATACAAAACGCATAAGTATGGCTGCCGAAGCTATACGTGTCAAGTGTTTCAGGTAAGCTAGTTTTCTAGGGAGCTAGGTAGCAATATCGAAAAAATTACTTTTGCAGATATTGATCTTGAATATGGAAATGATAAATATTAATTTATTTTATTTTATTCATCGATAGTAACTGTTGTTCGAGAAAAGTACATTGAATCGTCATTAGAGGGAAACTCATCTACGCTGAGATGAACAAATAATTCACATTAAAGGCCGCCTTACTATTACGCAATAAATGAACGGTAAGCCGTGCCCTGGAGCATAAAAATTGTGAAAACACCGAAATTTCATTTTTGATCGTGCGGCTTTTGGTTTAGGAGCTGGTATCGTGAAACATTTCGCGGTAAACAGACTTAAGAAAGGTCACCAGCTATTTTGACAACTATTTTAGCTAAATGCAGCAGGAACTAATCGGTTTAATCGGTTTAATTCCCACAGCTTCTCATCTGACAAACAAATGCAGAAGAAAGGAAGGGGATCCGCAGAACACCGATGTGAAGTTTTCAATATTTATCAAAAGTGTAACTACGCAAATTAACAAATAACAAAACTCTAGAAACACAATTTAACAAAAAGTGTAGAATTATATAAAAAAAATATGGCAGGGTTGAATTTAATATTTATCTCACTAAATCTAGTATAATCTAATCCGCGGCGTATCACTGCGACTTTCGGGGAATTTTTTTGTTTAGTGTAAATGGAAATAATAATATCAAAAGTGTAAACCGAGGCTTGTGGATGTTTAAGGGCCATTAACACGTAATTCTAGCGATGACACAACAAATCTGAGTGTACTGGCATTTCAGGGACCCTCTTTACAACTTTTAGTGATGTGCGGCATATCACTGCGACCTTCGGGGAATTTTTTTTGTTTAGTGTAAATGGAAAGTGTAAACCGAGGCTTGTGGATGTTTAAGGGCCATTAACACTTAATTCTAGCGATGACACAACAAATCTGAGTGAACTGGCATTTTGGGGACCAGAACTCTCAGATTTGGTCGAAACAAACAAAAAATTACTAGAAGATCGCAGTGATATGCCGCATATCACTAGATTAGAATAGAGTGTCCCCGAAATGCCAGTACACTCAGATTTGTGGCCTCATATCTAGAATTAAATGTTAATGGTCCTTAAACATCCACAAAACCCGGTTTACACTTTTTATATTATTATTTCCATTGACACTAAAGAAAAAAAATTCCCCGAAGGTCACAGTGAGATGCCGCGGATTAGATTAGATTAGATTTAGTGGGATAAATAACAAACTCAACCCTGCCATAATTTTTTTATATAGTTCTACACGTTTTGTTAAATTGTGTATCTACATTTTTGTTTTTTGTTAATTTGTGTAGCTACACTTTTGATAAATGTTGAAAACTTCATACCAGTCCGCAGAACTAATACGTAGCAGAGATGGAAAACATCTAATTTTATTGGAATAGGTGATGAAAATATTATAAGCAGGTGAGATAAAATACAAAGGAAATACCAACCACGCCCTGGACAGCCTCGAAAGTATAAAGATGCAGAATTGCAAGCTCTACTGGATGAAGACTCAACGCAAACGCAACAAGGGCTGAGCTTGAAGCTCAGCTAGGAGTCACCGAAACACCTATTTCCAAACGTTTAACCAAATCGGAAAAATTCGGAAGGTGGGTCCCACATGTATGAACACGTACCTTTCCCTGATTGCTTGGCAACAAAAAAAGGACTTCCTGTGGAAAATTGTGAAGGGTGATGAAAAGTATATTTTTTACGACAATCGCAAACGTAAAAAGTAGTGTGTAGATCTCCGGCAGCCCAGTACATCGACGCCGAAACAGAACATCCACTTTAAGAAGGTTTTCCTGTGTGGTTCATCTGGTGGGACATGAAGGAAACTTTATTACGAACTCCTGGAAACTGGTCAGACGGTGACTGCAGAACGCTACAACTGACAATTGAACAACCTGAGTGAAGAACTTGATGAGAAAAGACCATTTACTGGGCAAGGAAGTAAGCAAGTCATACTGCTGCATGGCAACGCTCGACCTCACGTTACTCGCATGACTCAGAAGACTCTATTGAACTTGGGATGGGAAGTTCTCCCGCATGCTACATATTCACCAGACTTGGCCCCATCTGACTACCATTTGTTAAGGTCAATGCAGCACGCCTTAGCGGACAAACAGTTCAAAGCGCTCTACGATGTGTGTAAATTCTTCGATGACTTAATCGCGTTGAAGCCTGCAAGTTCATTTCGCGACGGCAGTGGTATGTTACCTGGGAGATGACGCAAGGTCATAAAAACTATCGACAATATTTTCAAGGTTAAATTTTTTGTTGTCTATTTTTTTATATAAAATAAATTTGTTGAAAATTCTGTAAAAATTACGTCATACACCTAATATTTATTTTGTTTTGCTGGCACTACATCCCATTCAGGGATTTGGCCGCCTTATCTCTAAATGTAACCTTAATCAGTTTTTTATTTCAGATTAATGAATGATTAGCCCATTGAATCCGAGAGCTGCTAGAAGGTGCATACTGCAACTAAATGAGGCATACTGGAATGCCGGAGGGGGGAGGAGGGATTGGAGGCCTTCAATCCCCACTCCTCTCCTGAATGGACAAATACATTTTATTTTGTATAGGCTTATAAATTTAGTAACAACGCAAAATCAATATTTTAATAAACCATAAATTTATTTTGAAATCTTCATACTATCTTACAAATGCATTAATAAAACTGAAAATATAAGTTCTAACGAAAAACAAAAACAAAATATATTATAAAATTGTAATTTAAAAATAATAATATTATCACATATTATTTATATTGAATTCAATAAATCATATTGGTGTAGAAAATCAGCAACTAGCTTTGAGTCTAATATTCCTTTTGCTTGTGTTAGCAAAACATCCATTTCTTTTATATCACCAAACTCTTTTTCAAATTTTATGTAATCTATCCATAAGTCAATTTGTGTGTTGCCAAAATACAAAATAGCAAAATCGTAGCAGTTACGCATTTCCTTAAAGTTGGTATCCTCTATTTGTTCCTCAATATTTTTATGCAGTACAACACGCTTATTAATTTCAAGCATTTTCTGATGCAATTGATATGAAGGAGATTTTCTAATGAACGAGTAGAACATTTTACGTGCATGATCCACACCGCGTGTGATTGATAACCAATCAATGTACTCAACTTTATAGTATGTTGAATTTGGTTCAGTTTGCTCGATTTGTTCTAGAAAAAATGCCTCTATCGCTTTTTTACCTTTAGTCGTTTTTACAGTGAAAAGATAGTGGTTTAGTAACTGCCTTAAAGGAAGACTTTTATCATCGCACTTTTTAATAGCAAGAAATAATTTTTCTCGAAATCTCAATTCATCTTTTTGTTTAAGCCAATATTTGAGAAACATAAACCACAAATCGAGAGATGTTGAGTAAATCGTTGTAGCACGTTCTAACACTTCCAAAAGGAAATATTTCGATTCTTCAGGATTATTTGAACAATTTAAATGAGCAATATATTGGATATATTGAATTTCCGTTAGAGCTGAAGCTTCATGTGCTAATTTATATGAAGTTAGCAAAGATGTATATTTTACTTTAGGCTCCTCTCTAATGTCGCTGTTTAAATTAATCATTGCATTGATGTAGTACGTGCATATTTTTGGGGTTTGGAACTAAAAGAAAACAAAATAAATTAGACAGAAAAAATGATTAAAAATTACAATTTGATATGCTTACGATCAGAGTCGCGAGTTCATAAATTCTCGCACATAATTCAATTCGATTTTTTAATGGCAGCTTCTTATAATGTTGAGGTGTTACATCAGGATCCATGTCACCTTCATTATTATTTACCGGAGCACTGCTCGCCGGCAATTCAGAAGGTATAAAAAAATTATCTAAATGATATCCCTTTAACTCCCTTTGAGCTAGCGTGTGCCACGTTAGCTCATGACCGGAAAATAGTTCTAATAAGTCTTGAACAATTTGATCTTGCACTTTATATGTAAAGTTAAAAATTTCCATTATCTCTAACAAATCTGTCAGAAATTGTATATTAAATATATTCTTTTTTGAATGCTTGTAAATAAGCATCACTTTGTTAACTGCAATGGATTGGTATGTTATGAAATCAAAATTTTTAACTTCATTCAAAACTAGTGCTTTTGCTATTTCAGTTTTAATAAATGCTTTATAAAGATGTTCGGACTTTGGATGACGTAAAATTGCTTGTTCAAATATAGTCCGAGTTTCCGGGAAATTTCCAAATTGCTCGAATTGCCAGAAAGCGGCCATAATCCAAACATCAGGACTTGCGCCGTGTATTAGCATATAACTTTTCAAATAAGGCTTTACCTCTGAATGGCGGTTTGTAGCATTGCAAAACTCAAAAAAATGTTCGACAAGTTTTCTATCGTTCTCATAGTGATCTATAGCTTCTTTATACAAAACTATTATTTTGGTAATAATAAATTGTTCCACTTGCCTTTCGCACGTATTTATTGTCTTTGACTGTTTTTCACGGCCAATTCGCATAAGGTTTACTTGGAACAATAATTGTTCCTCATATGTAATGTACTGGCGAAAGGTCGATAAACTTGTACGTGGGCTTAATAATTTAATATTTAACTTATTCCGAACGTTTTTTATTAGCCTAAAATAAAATTTAAATTACAAAAAAAAAAATTCAATTACGAAATAATATCATTTATATTATCACAAGCACTCTTACCGCACTTTTGTCGTCGTAAACAGGTTACACTGTTCAATGAAATCCATTTCATGATTTCCAAACATTTCTTTTTCCAAAAAAACTAATTCTTCAGTCATTTTTACTTTTTAAATAATATTTAATATGGACGAAACGAACTGATAGTAATTTAATACACCGATGACTAATACAAAAGGTTACAAAGCAGAGGTGAACAAAGCAAAATAGAAAAATACCCTAGGAACCGAAAGCCTATTCACTATAAATGTAAAACAACGAAACACCAAATAATAAGCCACCTTAAGAAATTTTTTGCATATTTGCGCATACTGTATGTTACAGAGTAGATAAATTATTATTATTAATAATTAATTTTTAAATTGATAAATATTTGAGCGTAATATTTAAAATGCTTTGTGTATAAATAAATTAAATTAAAAATTGAAGATAAAAAATGTTTTTAATTTTTCTAGTTTTAAATTTGAAAATCACAAATTTCAAATTAAATGTTTAATACATTTTTAACGAACCTTTTTTTATTACAACTGATTTACAAATTATTTAGTAATTTACCTTTCATAATTTCCATTCTCGTTTGGAGGGTTGTAGCCCTTTGACTAGCCCCGTTTGCAGTTTTATTATATGTTTAATCTACATTCTACAAGTCTGGGAGCAGTGAAGAAATATTTTAAAAAGACTGAAATCTTGATTTGAAATGAGTATCTTCATCAAAGTTGGAAGCAGTGATTGGCAGGGAATTGCATGAGGGATGACAAAAGCTAGAATCAGGACACATCAGGAGCATGATTATGTCAGATAAGGATCAATGCAAATGTGGTGTTTTAGTGTCTCACAGCGTCTCTTTGTAAATTTGTAAATCCCAAATATCATATTTTGATTTTAATTAAAATTGTTTTGTCCACTCCATACGCTGCATACGCCATTATGAATGAGCAGCTACTGCTCAAAATGGGATATGTTGGTGTGTGGCGTGGATTTGAGTAAATAAATTGTATATGTATAGTACATTAATAAATACATACCAGCAGTGATAGAGTGGATTTTCGTCCTACGGATACGGTTGAGATATAGTGAACCTTGGAGAGTAGCTGCAAGGTTGGATGGCGTCGGGAGGCAACTTAGGATTCTGTGGGGACGAACAGGCTCAGGTAGGGATAATGTTTCGATCTTCCCTATTGATAACGGGCAATTGATTCGGCAATCAAAAATAGTTTTGTTGTCCTAACCGCTTTACATTATCTGCACGGCGCGCCATTGGCTGGAGAAGGATTCAAATGAAAGGGCTTAGTAATGGTTACCTTTGGAAAAAATTTCATTTAAATTTTTAGGTGGGAAGTCCGGGAAAACTCCTTTAAATAAGTCGCACACACAAAATTTGAAAATATCTAACAATTGACCGTTTAAGAATTCGAATGAAAGGTTTTAGTGATGGTCACCCGAGGAAGAATTATGTCAATTTTCATGTGGGGAGTTCGAAAAAACGCGTTTCATTTTATCGCGCACAGAAAATTTGAAAATTTCTAAAAATTGACCGTTTAAAGTTCCATAGCTGGAAATGAAAGTTCTTAGTAATGGGAGTCCGGAAAATCACGTTTGAACATATCGCATACACAACATTTGAAAATTTCTAACAATTGGCCATTTAAAGTGTTTTGGCTGAAAAAGTTTCAAATCTGCATCGCACACACAAAGTTTGGAAATTTCTAAAAATTGAACGTTTAACCATTTGACTCATTTTGAGTCAAAATAGAGTTGTGCGAACTGGGTGTTTGTTTAATATTTTAATTAATTTATGCTTTTTGGGTTTGCTGTCAAAATTTCCAGCTATTTTAAAACAAACGAGAACAAATACAAAACGCATAAGTATGGCTGCCGAAGCTATACGTGTCAAGTGTTTCAGGTAAGCTAGTTTTCTAGGGAGCTAGGTAGCAATATCGAAAAACTTACTTTTGCAGATATTGATCTTGAATATGGAAATGATAAATATTAATTTATTTTATTTTATTCATCGATAGTAACTGTTGTTCGAGAAAAGTACATTGAATCGTCATTAGAGGGAAACTCATCTACGCTGAGATGAACAAATAATTCACATTAAAGGCCGCCTTACTATTACGCAATAAATGAACGGTAAGCCGTGCCCTGGAGCATAAAAATTGTGAAAACACCGAAATTTTATTTTTGATCGTGCGGCTTTTGGTTTAGGAGCTGGTATCGTGAAACATTTCGCGGTAAACAGACTTAAGAAAGGTCACCAGCTATTTTGACAACTATTTTAGCTAAATGCAGCAGGAACTAATCGGTTTAATCGGTTTAATTCCCACAGCTTCTCATCTGACAAACAAATGCAGAAGAAAGGAAGGGGATCCGCAGAACACCGATGTGAAGTTTTCAATATTTATCAAAAGTGTAACTACGCAAATTAACAAATAACAAAACTCTAGAAACACAATTTAACAAAAAGTGTAGAATTATATAAAAAAAATATGGCAGGGTTGAATTTAATATTTATCTCACTAAATCTAGTATAATCTAATCCGCGGCGTATCACTGCGACTTTCGGGGAATTTTTTTGTTTAGTGTAAATGGAAATAATAATATCAAAAGTGTAAACCGAGCCTTGTGAATGTTTAAGGGCCATTAACACGTAATTCTAGCGATGACACAACAAATCTGAGTGTACTGGCATTTCAGGGACACTCTGTACAACTTTTAGTGATGTGCGGCATATCACTGCGACCTTCGGGGAATTTTTTTTGTTTAGTGTAAATGGAAAGTGTAAACCGAGGCTTGTGGATGTTTAAGGGCCATTAACACTTAATTCTAGCGATGACACAACAAATCTGAATGTACTGATGTACTGTCTAGAGATGACACCACAAATCTGAGTGTACTGGCATTTCAGGGACACTCTGTACAACTTTTGGTGATGTGCGGCATATCACTGCGACCTTCGGGGAATTTTTTTTGTTTAGTGTAAATGGAAATAATAATATCAAAAGTGTAAACCGAGGCTTGTGGATGTTTAAGGGCCATTAACACTTAATTCTAGCGATGACACAACAAATCTGAGTGTACTGTCATTTCGGGGACCAGAACTCTCAGATTTGGTCGAAACAAACAAAAAATTACTAGAAGATCGCAGTGATATGCCGCATATCACTAGATTAGAATAGAGTGTCCCCGAAATGCCAGTACACTCAGATTTGTGGTCTCATATCTAGAATTAAATGTTAATGGTCCTTAAACATCCACAAGACCCGGTTTACACTTTTTATATTATTATTTCCATTGACACTAAAGAAAAAAAATTCCCCGAAGGTCACAGTGATATGCCGCGGATTAGATTAGATTAGATTTAGTGGGATAAATAACAAACTCAACCCTGCCATAATTTTTTTATATAGTTCTACACGTTTTGTTAAATTGTGTATCTACATTTTTGTTTTTTGTTAATTTGTGTAGCTACACTTTTGATAAATGTTGAAAACTTCATACCAGTCCGCAGAACTAATACGTAGCAGAGATGGAAAACATCTAATTTTATTGGAATAGGTGATGAAAATATTATAAGCAGGTGAGATAAAATACAAAGGAAATACCAACCACGCCCTGGACAGCCTCGAAAGTATAAAGATGCGGAATTGCAAGCTCTACTGGATGAAGACTCAACGCAAACGCAACAAGGGCTGAGCTTGAAGCTCAGCTAGGAGTCACCGAAACACCTATTTCCAAACGTTTAACCAAATCGGAAAAATTCGGAAGGTGGGTCCCACATGTATGAACACGTACCTTTCCCTGATTGCTTGGCAACAAAAAAAGGACTTCCTGTGGAAAATTGTGAAGGGTGATGAAAAGTATATTTTTTACGACAATCGCAAACGTAAAAAGTAGTGTGTAGATCTCCGGCAGCCCAGTACATCGACGCCGAAACAGAACATCCACTTTAAGAAGGTTTTCCTATGTGGTTCATCTGGTGGGACATGAAGGAAACTTTATTACGAACTCCTGGAAACTGGTCAGACGGTGACTGCAGAACGCTACAACTGACAATTGAACAACCTGAGTGAAGAACTTGATGAGAAAAGACCATTTACTGGGCAAGGAAGTAAGCAAGTCATACTGCTGCAAGGCAACGCTCGACCTCACGTTACTCGCATGTCTCAGTAGACTCTATTGAACTTGGGATGGGAAGTTCTCCCGCATGCTACATATTCACCAGACTTGGGCCCATCTGACTACCATTTGTTAAGGTCAATGCAGCACGCCTTAGCGGACAAACAGTTCAAAGCGCTCAACGATGTGTGTAAATTCTTCGATGACTTAATCGCGTTGAAGCCTGCAAGTTCATTTCGCGACGGCAGTGGTATGTTACCTGGGAGATGACGCAAGGTCATAAAAACTAAGGTACTAAAAAGGTACATACTGCAACTACATGAGGCATACTGGAATGCCGGAGGGGGAGGAGGGATTGGAGGCCTTCAATCCCCACTCCTCTCCTGAATGGACAAATACATTTTATTTTGTATAGGCTTATAAATTTAGTAACAACGCAAAATCAATATTTTAATAAACCATAAATTTATTTTGAAATCTTCATACTATCTTACAAATGCATTAATAAAACTGAAAATATAAGTACTAACGAAAAACAAAAACAAAATATATTATAAAATTGTAATTTAAAAATAATAATATTATCACATATTATTTATATTGAATTCAATAAATCATATTGGTGTAGAAAATCAGCAACTAGCTTTGAGTCTAATATTCCTTTTGCTTGTGTTAGCAAAACATCCATTTCTTTTATATCACCAAACTCTTTTTCAAATTTTATGTAATCTATCCATAAGTCAATTTGTGTGTTGCCAAAATACAAAATAGCAAAATCGTAGCAGTTACGCATTTCCTTAAAGTTGGTATCCTCTATTTGTTCCTCAATATTTTTATGCAGTACAACACGCTTATTAATTTCAAGCATTTTCTGATGCAATTGATATGAAGGAGATTTTCTAATGAACGAGTAGAACATTTTACGTGCATGATCCACACCGCGTGTGATTGATAACCAATCAATGTACTCAACTTTATAGTATGTTGAATTTGGTTCAGTTTGCTCGATTTGTTCTAGAAAAAATGCCTCTATCGCTTTTTTACCTTTAGTCGTTTTTACAGTGAAAAGATAGTGGTTTAGTAACTGCCTTAAAGGAAGACTTTTATCATCGCACTTTTTAATAGCAAGAAATAATTTTTCTCGAAATCTCAATTCATCTTTTTGTTTAAGCCAATATTTGAGAAACATAAACCACAAATCGAGAGATGTTGAGTAAATCGTTGTAGCACGTTCTAACACTTCCAAAAGGAAATATTTCGATTCTTCAGGATCATTTGAACAATTTAAATGAGCAATATATTGGATATATTGAATTTCCGTTAGAGCTGAAGCTTCATGTGCTAATTTATATGAAGTTAGCAAAGATGTATATTTTACTTTAGGCTCCTCTCTAATGTCGCTGTTTAAATTAATCATTGCATTGATGTAGTACGTGCTTATTTTTGGGGTTTGGAACTAAAAGAAAACAAAATAAATTAGACAGAAAAAATGATTAAAAATTACAATTTGATATGCTTACGATCAGAGTCGCGAGTTCATAAATTCTCGCACATAATTCAATTCGATTTTTTAATGGCAGCGTCTTATAATGTTGAGGAGTTACATCAGGATCGATGTCACCTTCATTATTATTTACCGGAGCACTGCTCGCCGGCAATTCAGAAGGTATAAAAAAATTATCTAAATGATATCCCTTTAACTCCCTTTGAGCTAGCGTGTGCCACGTTAGCTCATGACCGGAAAATAGTTCTAATAAGTCTTGAACAATTTGATCTTGCACTTTATATGTAAAGTTAAAAATTTCCATTATCTCTAACAAATCTGTCAGAAATTGTATATTAAATATATTCTTTTTTGAATGCTTGTAAATAAGCATCACTTTGTTAACTGCAATGGATTGGTATGTTATGAAATCAAAATTTTTAACTTCATTCAAAACTAGTGCTTTTGCTATTTCAGTTTTAATAAATGCTTTATAAAGATGTTCGGACTTTGGATGACGTAAAATTGCTTGTTCAAATATAGTCCGAGTTTCCGGGAAATTTCCAAATTGCTCGAATTGCCAGAAAGCGGCCATAATCCAAACATCAGGACTTGCGCCGTGTATTAGCATATAACTTTTCAAATAAGGCTTTACCTCTGAATGGCGGTTTGTAGCATTGCAAAACTCAAAAAAATGTTCGACAAGTTTTCTATCGTTCTCATAGTGATCTATAGCTTCTTTATACAAAACTATTATTTTGGTAATAATAAATTGTTCCACTTGCCTTTCGCACGTATTTATTGTCTTTGACTGTTTTTCACGGCCAATTCGCATAAGGTTTACTTGGAACAATAATTGTTCCTCATATGTAATGTACTGGCGAAAGGTCGATAAACTTGTACGTGGGCTTAATAATTTAATATTTAACTTATTCCGAACGTTTTTTATTAGCCTAAAATAAAATTTAAATTACAAAAAAAAAAATTCAATTACGAAATAATATCATTTATATTATCACAAGCACTCTTACCGCACTTTTGTCGTCGTAAACAGGTTACACTGTTCAATGAAATCCATTTCATGATTTCCAAACATTTCTTTTTCCAAAAAAACTAATTCTTCAGTCATTTTTACTTTTTAAATAATATTTAATATGGACGAAACGAACTGATAGTAATTTAATACACCGATGACTAATACAAAAGGTTACAAAGCAGAGGTGAACAAAGCAAAATAGAAAAATACCCTAGGAACCGAAAGCCTATTCACTATAAATGTAAAACAACGAAACACCAAATAATAAGCCACCTTAAGAAATTTTTTGCATATTTGCGCATACTGTATGTTACAGAGTAGATAAATTATTATTATTAATAATTAATTTTTAAATTGATAAATATTTGAGCGTAATATTTAAAATGCTTTGTGTATAAATAAATTAAATTAAAAATTGAAGATAAAAAATGTTTTTAATTTTTCTAGTTTTAAATTTGAAAATCACAAATTTCAAATTAAATGTTTAATACATTTTTAACGAACCTTTTTTTATTACAACTGATTTACAAATTATTTAGTAATTTACCTTTCATAATTTCCATTCTCGTTTGGAGGGTTGTAGCCCTTTGACTAGCCCCGTTTGCAGTTTTATTATATGTTTAATCTACATTCTACAAGTCTGGGAGCAGTGAAGAAATATTTTAAAAAGACTGAAATCTTGATTTGAAATGAGTATCTTCATCAAAGTTGGAAGCAGTGATTGGCAGGGAATTGCATGAGGGATGACAAAAGCTAGAATCAGGACACATCAGGAGCATGATTATGTCAGATAAGGATCAATGCAAATGTGGTGTTTTAGTGTCTCACAGCGTCTCTTTGTAAATTTGTAAATCCCAAATATCATATTTTGATTTTAATTAAAATTGTTTTGTCCACTCCATACGCTGCATACGCCATTATGAATGAGCAGCTACTGCTCAAAATGGGATATGTTGGTGTGTGGCGTGGATTTGAGTAAATAAATTGTATATGTATAGTACATTAATAAATACATTAATAAATACATATCAGCAGTGATAGAGTGGATTTTCGTCCTACGGATACGGTTGAGATATAGTGAACCTTGGAGAGTAGCTGCAAGGTTGGATGGCGTCGGGAGGCAACTTAGGATTCTGTGGGGACGAACAGGCTCAGGTAGGGATAATGTTTCGATCTTCCCTATTGATAACGGGCAATTGATTCGGCAATCAAAAATAGTTTTGTTGTCCTAACCGCTTTACATTATCTGCACGGCGCGCCAATGGCTGGAGAAGGATTCAAATGAAAGGGCTTAGTAATGGTTACCTTTGGAAAAAATTTCATTTAAATTTTTAGGTGGGAAGTCCGGGAAAACTCCTTTAAATAAGTCGCACACACAAAATTTAAAAATATCTAACAATTGACCGTTTAAGAATTCGAATGAAAGGTTTTAGTGATGGTCACCCGAGGAAGAATTTGTATGTCAATTTTCATGTGGGGAGTTCGAAAAAACGCGTTTCATTTTATCGCGCACAGAAAATTTGAAAATTTCTAAAAATTGACCGTTTAAAGTTCCATAGCTGGAAATGAAAGTTCTTAGTAATGGGAGTCCGGAAAATCACGTTTGAACATATCGCATACACAACATTTGAAAATTTCTAACAATTGGCCATTTAAAGTGTTTTGGCTGAAAAAGTTTCAAATCTGCATCGCACACACAAAGTTTGGAAATTTCTAAAAATTGAACGTTTAAGCATTTGACTCATTTTGAGTCAAAATAGAGTTGTGCGAACTGGGTGTTTGTTTAATATTTTAATTAATTTATGCTTTTTGGGTTTGCTGTCAAAATTTCCAGCTATTTTAAAACAAACGAGAACAAATACAAAACGCATAAGTATGGCTGCCGAAGCTATACGTGTCAAGTGTTTCAGGTAAGCTAGTTTTCTAGGGAGCTAGGTAGCAATATCGAAAAACTTACTTTTGCAGATATTGATCTTGAATATGGAAATGATAAAAATTTATTTTATTTTATTCATCGATAGTAACTGTTGTTCGAGAAAAGTACATTGAATCGTCATTAGAGGGAAACTCATCTACGCTGAGATGAACAAATAATTCACATTAAAGGCCGCCTTACTATTACGCAATAAATGAACGGTAAGCCGTGCCCTGGAGCATAAAAATTGTGAAAACACCGAAATTTCATTTTTGATCGTGCGGCTTTTGGTTTAGGAGCTGGTATCGTGAAACATTTCGCGGTAAACAGACTTAAGAAAGGTCACCAGCTATTTTGACAACTATTTTAGCTAAATGCAGCAGGAACTAATCGGTTTAATCGGTTTAATTCCCACAGCTTCTCATCTGACAAACAAATGCAGAAAAAGGAAGGGGATCCGCAGAACACCGGTGTGAAGTTTTCAATATTCATCAAAAGTGTAACTACGCAAATTAACAAATAACAAAACTCTAGAAACACAATTTAACAAAAAGTGTAGAATTACATAAAAAAAA
This sequence comes from Nephrotoma guestfalica, assembly GCA_963691935.1. Lineage (NCBI taxonomy): Eukaryota > Metazoa > Arthropoda > Insecta > Diptera > Tipulidae > Nephrotoma > Nephrotoma guestfalica. Next base: position 4,662,357 of record OY829916.1, on the reverse strand, counting down.
TATGGCAGGGTTGAATTTAATATTTATCTCACTATATCTAGTATAATCTAATCCGCGGCGTATCACTGCGACTTTCGGGGAATTTTTTTGTTTAGTGTAAATGGAAATAATAATATCAAAAGTGTAAACCGAGGCTTGTGGATGTTTAAGGGCCATTAACACTTAATTCTAGCGATGACACAACAAATCTGAGTGTACTGATGTACTGTCTAGAGATGACACCACAAATCTGAGTGTACTGGCATTTCAGGGACACTCTGTACAACTTTTGGTGATGTGCGGCATATCACTGCGACCTTCGGGGAATTTTTTTTGTTTAGTGTAAATGGAAATAATAATATCAAAAGTGTAAACCGAGGCTTGTGGATGTTTAAGGGCCATTAACACTTAATTCTAGCGATGACACAACAAATCTGAGTGTACTGTCATTTCGGGGACCAGAACTCTCAGATTTGGTCGAAACAAACAAAAAATTACTAGAAGATCGCAGTGATATGCCGCATATCACTAGATTAGAATAGAGTGTCCCCGAAATGCCAGTACACTCAGATTTGTGGTCTCATATCTAGAATTAAATGTTAATGGTCCTTAAACATCCACAAGACCCGGTTTACACTTTTTATATTATTATTTCCATTGACACTAAAGAAAAAAAATTCCCCGAAGGTCACAGTGATATGCCGCGGATTAGATTAGATTAGATTTAGTGGGATAAATAACAAACTCAACCCTGCCATAATTTTTTTATATAGTTCTACACGTTTTGTTAAATTGTGTATCTACATTTTTGTTTTTTGTTAGTTTGTGTAGCTACACTTTTGATAAATGTTGAAAACTTCATACCAGTCCGCAGAACTAATACGTAGCAGAGATGGAAAACATCTAATTTTATTGGAATAGGTGATGAAAATATTATAAGCAGGTGAGATAAAATACAAAGGAAATACCATCCACGCCCTGATTGAAGATGCGGAATTGCAAGCTCTACTGGATAAAGACTCAACGCAAACGCAACAAGGGCTGAGCTTGAAGCTCAGCTAGGAGTCACCGAAACACCTATTTCCAAACGTTTAACCAAATGGGAAAAATTTGGAAGATGGGTCTCACATGTATGAACACGTACCTTTCCCTGATTGCTTGGCAACAAAAAAGGACTTCCTGTTTAAAATTGTGAAGGGTGATGAAAAGTATATTTTTTACGACAATCGCAAACGTAAAAAGTAGTGTATAGATCCCGGGCAGCCCAGTACATCGACGCCGAAACAGAACATCCACTTTAAGAAGGTTCTCCTGTGTGGTTCATCTGGTGGGACATGAAGGAAACTTTATTACGAACTCCTGGAAACTGGTGAGACGGTGACTACAGAACGCTACAACTGACAATTGAACAACCTGAGTGAAGAACTTGATGAGAAAAGACCATTTTTTACTGGACAAGGAAGTAAGCAAGTCATACTGCTGCATGGCAACGCTCGACCTCACGTTACTCGTATGACTCAGAAGACTCTATTGAACTTGGGATGGGAAGTTCTCCCACATGCTACATATTCACCAGACTTGGCCCCATCTGACTACCATTTGTTAAGGTCAATGCAGCACGCCTTAGTCCACAAACAGTTCAAAGCGCTCTACGATGTGTGTAAATTCTTCGATGACTTAATCGCGTTGAAGCCTGCAAGTTCATTTCGTGACGGCAGTCGTATGTTACCTGGGAGATGACGCAAGGTCATAAAAACTATCGACAATATTTTCAAGGTTAAATTTGTTGTCTATTTTTTTATATAAAATAAATTTGCTGAAAATTCTGTAAAAATTACGTCATACACCTAATATTTATTTTGTTTTGCTGGCACTACATCCCATTCAGGGATTTGGCCGCCTTATCTCTAAGGTTACATAATCAGTTTTTTTATTTCAGATTAATGAATGATTAGCCCATTGAATCCGAGAGCTGCTAGAAGGTACATACTGCAACTAAATGAGGCATACTGGAATGCCGGAGGGGGGAGGAGGGATTGGAGGCCTTCAATCCCCACTCCTCTCCTGAATGGACAAATACATACATTTTATTTTGTATAGGCTTATAAATTTAATAACAACGCAAAATCAATATTTTAATAAACCATAAATTTATTTTGAAATCTTCATACTATCTTACAAATGCATTAATAAAACTGAAAATATAAGTTCTAACGAAAAACAAAAACAAAATATATTATAAAATTGTAATTTAAAAATAATAATATTATCACATATTATTTATATTGAATTCAATAAATCATATTGGTGTAGAAAATCAGCAACTAGCTTTGAATCTAATATTCCTTTTGCTTGTGTTAGCAAAACATCCATTTCTTTTATATCACCAAACTCTTTTTCAAATTTTATGTAATCTATCCATAAGTCAATTTGTGTGTTGCCAAAATACAAAATAGCAAAATCATAGCAGTTACGCATTTCGTTAAAGTTAGTATCCTCTATTTGTTCCTCAATATTTTTATGCAGTACAACACGCTTATTAATTTCAAGCATTTTCTGATGCAATTGATATGAAGGAGATTTTCTAATGAACGAGTAGAACATTTTACGTGCATGATCCACACCGCGTGTGATTGATAACCAATCAATGTACTCAACTTTATAGTATGTTGAATTTGGTTCAGTTTGCTCGATTTGTTCTAGAAAAAATGCCTCTATCGCTTTTTTACCTTTAGTCGCTTTTACAGTGAAAAGATAGTAGTTTAGTAACTGCCTTAAAGGAAGACTTTTATCATCGCACTTTTTAATAGCAAGAAATAATTTTTCTCGAAATCTCAATTCATCTTTTTGTTTAAGCCAATAGTTGAGAAACATAAACCACAAATCGAGGGATGTTGAGTAAATCGTTGTAGCACGTTCTAACAGTTCCAAAAGGAAATATTTTGATTCTTCAGGATCATTTGAACAATTTAAATGAGCAATATATTGGATATATTGAATTTCCGTTAGAGCTGAAGCTTCATGTGCTAATTTATATGAAGTTAGCAAAGATGTATATTTTACTTTAGGCTCCTCTCTAATGTCGCTGTTTAAATTAATCATTGCATTGATGTAGTAGGTGTATATTTTTGGGGTTTGGAACTAAAAGAAAACAAAATAAATTAGACAGAAAAAATTATTAAAAATTACAATTTGATAGGCTTACGATCAGAGTCGCGTGCTCATAAATTCTCGCACATAATTCAATTCGATTTTTTAATGGCAGCTTCTTATAATGTTGAGGTGTTACATCAGGATCGATGTCACCTTCATTATTATTTACCGTAGCAATGCTCGCCGGCAATTCAGAAGTTATAAAAAAATCATCTAAATGATATCCCTTTAACTCCCTTTGAGCTAGCGTGTGCCACGTTAGCTCATGACCAGAAAATAGTTCTAATAAGTCCTGAACAATTTGATCTTGCACTTTATATGTAAAGTTAAAATGTTCAATTATCTCTAACAAATCTGTCAGAAATTGTATATTAAATATATTCTTTTTTGAATGCTTGTAAATAAGCATCACTTTGTTAACTGCAATGGATTGGTATGTTACGAAATCAAAATTTTCAACTTCATTCAAAACTAGTGCTTTTGCTATTTCAGTTTTAATAAATACTTTATAAAGATGTTCGGACTTTGGATGACGTAAAATTGCTTGTTCAAATATAGACCGAGTTTTCGGGAAATTTCCAAATTGCTCAAATTCCCAGAGAGCGGCCATAATCCAAACATCAGGACTTGCGCCGTGTATTAGCATATAACTTTTCAAATAAGGCTTTACCTCTGAATGGCGGTTTGTAGCATTGCAAAACTCAAAAAAATGTTCAACAAGTTTTCTATCGTCCGCATAGTGAACTATAGCTTCTTTATACAAAACAATTATTTTGGTAATAATAAATTGTTCCACTTGCCTTTCGCACGTATTTATTGTCTTTGACTGTTTTTCACGGTCAATTCGCATAAGGTTTACTTGGAACAATAATCGTTCCTCATATGTAATGTACTGGCGAAAGGTCGATAAACTTGGACGTGGGCTTAATAATTTAATATTTAACTTATTCCTAACGTTTTTTATTAGCCTAAAATAAAATTTAAATTACAAAAAAAAAATTCAATTACGAAATAATATCATTTATATTATCACAAGCACTCTTACCGCACTTTTGTCGTCGTAAACAGGTTACACTGTTCAATGAAATCCATTTCATGATTTCCAAACATTTCTTTTTCCAAAAAAACTAATTCTTCAGTCATTTTTACTTTTTAAATAATATTTAATATGGACGAAACGAACTGATAGTAACTTAATACACCGATGACTAATACAAAAGGTTACAAAGCAGAGGTGAACAAAGCAGAATAGAAAAATACCCTAGGAACCGAAAGCCTATTCACTATAAATGTAAAACAACGAAACACCAAATAATAAGCCACCTTAAGAAATTTTTTGCATATTTGCGCATACTGTATGTTACAGAGTAGATAAATTATTATTATTAATAATTAATTTTTAAATTGATAAATATTTGAGCGTAATATTTAAAATGCTTTGTGTATAAATAAATTAAATTAAAAATTGAAGATAAAAAATGTTTTTAATTTTTCTAGTTTTAAATTTGAAAATCACAAATTTCAAATTAAATGTTTAATACATTTTTAACGAACTTTTTTTTATTACAACTGATTTATAAATTATTTAGTAATTTACCTTTCATAATTTCCATTCTCGTTTGGAGGGTTGTAGCCCTTTGACTAGCCCCGTTTGCAGTTTTATTATATGTTTAATCTACATTCTACAAGTCTGGGAGCAGTGAAGAAATATTTTAAAAAGACTGAAATCTTGATTTGAAAAGAGTATCTTCATCAAAGTTGGAAGCAGTGATTGGCAAGGAATTGCATGAGGGATGACAAAAGCTAGAATCAGGACACATCAGGAGCATGATTGTGTCAGATAAGGATCAATGCAAATGTGGTGTTTTAGTGTCTCACAGCGTCTCTTTGTAAATTTGTAAACCCCAAATATCATATTTTGATTTTAATTAAAATTGTTTTGTCCACTCCATACGCTGCATACGCCATTATGAATGAGCAGCTCCTGCTCAAAATGGGATATGTTGGTGTGTGACGTGGATTTGAGTAAATAAATTGTATATGTATAGTACATTAATAAATACATTAATAAATACATATCAGCAGTGATAGAGTGGATTTTCGTCCTACGGATACGGTTGAGATATAGTGAACCTTGGAGAGTAGCTGCAAGGTTGGATGGCGTCGGGAGGCAACTTAGGATTCTGTGGGGACGAACAGGCTCAGGTAGGGATAATGTTTCGATCTTCCCTATTGAGAACGGGCAATTGATTCGGCAATCAAAAATAGTTTTGTTGTCCTAACCGCTTTACATTATCTGCACGGCGCGCCATTGGCTGGAGAAGGATTCAAATGAAAGGGCTTAGTAATGGTTACCTTTGGAAAAAATTTCATTTAAATTTTTTGGTGGGAAGTCCGGGAAAACTCCTTTGAATAAGTCGCACACACAAAATTTGAAAATATCTAACAATTGACCGTTTAAGAATTCGAATGAAAGGTTTTAGTGATGGTCACCCGAGGAAGAATTTGTATGTCAATCTTCATGTGGGGAGTTCGAAAAAACGCGTTTCATTTTATCGCGCACAGAAAATTTGAAAATTTCTAAAAATTGACCGTTTAAAATTCCATAGCTGGAAATGAAAGTTCTTAGTAATGGGAGTCCGGAAAATCATGTTTGAACATATCGCATACACAACATTTGAAAATTTCTAACAATTGGCCATTTAAAGTGTTTTGGCTGAAAAAGTTTCAAATCTGCATCGCACACACAAAGTTTGGAAATTTCTAAAAATTGAACGTTTAACCATTTGACTCATTTTGAGTCAAAATAGAGTTGTGCGAACTGGGTGTTTGTTTAATATTTTAATTAATTTATGCTTTTTGGGTTTGCTGTCAAAATGTCCAGCTATTTTAAAACAAACGAGAACAAATACAAAACGCATAAGTATGGCTGCCGAAGCTATACGTGCCAAGTGTTTCAGGTAAGCTAGTTTTCTAGGGAGCTAGGTAGCAATATCGAAAAACTTACTTTTGCAGATATTGATCTTGAATATGGAAATGATAAATATTAATTTATTTTATTTTATTCATCGATAGTAACTGTTGTTCGAGAAAAGTACATTGAATCGTCATTAGAGGGAAACTCATCTACGCTGAGATGAACAAATAATTCACATTAAAGGCCGCCTTACTATTACGCAATAAATGAACGGTAAGCCGTGCCCTGGAGCATAAAAATTGTGAAAACACCGAAATTTCATTTTTGATCGTGCGGCTTTTGGTTTAGGAGCTGGTATCGTGAAACATTTCGCGGTAAACAGACTTAAGAAAGGTCACCAGCTATTTTGACAACTATTTTAGCTAAATGCAGCAGGAACTAATCGGTTTAATTCCCACAGCTTCTCATCTGTTAAACAAATGCAGAAGAAAGGAAGGGGATCCGCAGAACACCGGTGTGAAGTTTTCAATATTCATCAAAAGTGTAACTACGCAAATTAACAAATAACAAAACTCTAGAAACACAATTTAACAAAAAGTGTAGAATTACATAAAAAAAATATGGCAGGGTTGAGTTTAATATTAATCTCACTATATCTAGTATAATCTAATCCGCGGCGTATCACTGCGACTTTCGGGGAATTTTTTTGTTTAGTGTAAATGGAAATAATAATATCAAAAGTGTAAACCGAGGCTTGTGGATGTTTAAGGGCCATTAACACGTAATTCTAGCGATGACACAACAAATCTGAGTGTACTGGCATTTCAGGGACACTCTGTACAACTTTTAGTGATGTGCGGCATATCACTGCGACCTTCGGGGAATTTTGTTTGTTTAGTGTAAATGGAAAGTGTAAACCGAGGCTTGTGGATGTTTAAGGGCCATTAACACTTAATTCTAGCGATGACACAACAAATCTGAGTGTACTGATGTACTGTCTAGAGATGACACCACAAATCTGAGTGTACTGACATTTCAGGGACACTCTGTACAACTTTTAGTGATGTGCGGCATATCACTGCGACCTTCGGGGAATTTTTTTTGTTTAGTGTAAATGGAAATAATAATATCAAAAGTGTAAACCGAGGCTTGTGGATGTTTAAGGGCCATTAACACTTAATTCTAGCGATGACACAACAAATCTGAGTGTACTGTCATTTCGGGGACCAGAACTCTCAGATTTGGTCGAAACAAACAAAAAATTACTAGAAGATCGCAGTGATATGCCGCATATCACTAGATTAGAATAGAGTGTCCCCGAAATGCCAGTACACTCAGATTTGTGGCCTCATATCTAGAATTAAATGTTAATGGTCCTTAAACATCCACAAGACCCGGTTTACACTTTTTATATTATTATTTCCATTGACACTAAAGAAAAAAAATTCCCCGAAGGTCACAGTGATATGCCGCGGATTAGATTAGATTAGATTTAGTGGGATAAATAACAAACTCAACTCTGCCATAATTTTTTTATATAGTTCTACACGTTTTGTTAAATTGTGTATCTACATTTTTGTTTTTTGTTAATTTGTGGGGGGGGCTACACTTTTGATAAATGTTGAAAACTTCATACCAGTCCGCAGAACTAATACGTAGCAGAGATGGAAAACATCTAATTTTATTGGAATAGGTGATGAAAATATTATAAGCAGGTGAGATAAAAAACAAAGGAAATACCAACCACGCCCTGATTGAAGATGCGGAATTGCAAGCTCTACTGGATGAAGACTCAACGCAAACGCAACAAGGGCTGAGCTTGAAGCTCAGCTAGGAGTCACCAAAACAGCTATTTCCAAACGTTTAACCAAATCGGAAAAATTCGGAAGGTGGGTCCCACATGTATGAACACGTACCTTTCCCTGATTGCTTGGCAACAAAAAAAGGACTTCCTGTGGAAAATTGTGAAGGGTGATGAAAAGTATATTTTTTACGACAATCGCAAACGTAAAAAGTAGTGTGTAGATCTCCGGCAGCCCAGTACATGGACGCCGAAACAGAACATCCACTTTAAGAAGGTTTTCCTGTGTGGTTCATCTGGTGGGACATGAAGGAAACTTTATTACGAACTCCTGGAAACTGGTCAGACGGTGACTGCAGAACGCTACAACTGACAATTGAACAACCTGAGTGAAGAACTTGATGAGAAAAGACCATTTACTGGGCAAGGAAGTAAGCAAGTCATACTGCTGCATGGCAACGCTCGACCTCACGTTACTCGCATGACTCAGAAGACTCTATTGAACTTGGGATGGGAAGTTCTCCCGCATGCTACATATTCATCAGACTTGGCCCCATCTGACTAAGATTTGTTAAGGTCAATGCAGCACGCCTTAGTGGACAAACAGTTCAAAGCGATCTCTTCTCTACGATGTGTGTAAATTCTTCGATGACTTAATCGCGTTGAAGCCTGCAAGTTCATTTCGCGACGGCAGTCTTATGTTACCTGGGAGATGACGCAAGGTCATAAAAACTATCGACAATATTTTCAAGGTTAAATTTTTTGTTGTCTATTTTTTTATATAAAATAAATTTGCTGAAAACTCTGTCAAAATTACGTCATACACCTAATATTTATTTTGTTTTGCTGGCACTACATCCCATTCAGGGATTTGGCCACCTTATCTCTAAATGTAACCTTAATCAGTTTTTTATTTCAGATTAATGAATGATTAGCCCATTGAATCCGAGAGCTGCTAGAAGGTACATACTGCAACTACATGAGGCATACTGGAATGCCGGAGGGGGGAGGAGGGATTGGAGGCCTTCAATCCCCACTCCTCTCCTGAATGGACAAATACATTTTATTTTGTATAGGCTTATAAATTTAGTAACAACGCGTGTAGAAAATCAGCAACTAGCTTTGAATCTAATATTCCTTTTGCTTGTGTTAGCAAAACATCCATTTCTTTTATATCACCAAACTCTTTTTCAAATTTTATGTAATCTATCCATAAGTCAATTTGCGTGTTGCCAAAATACAAAATAGCAAAATCATAGCAGTTACGCATTTCCTTAAAGTTGGTATCCTCTATTTGTTCCTCAATATTTTTATGCAGTACAACACGCTTATTAATTTCAAGCACTTTCTGATGCAATTGATATGAAGGAGATTTTCTAATGAACGAGTAGAACATTTTACGTGCATGATCCACACCGCGTGTGATTGATAACCAATCAATGTACTCAACTTTATAGTATGTTGAATTTGGTTCAGTTTGCTCGATTTGTTCTAGAAAAAATGCCTCTATCGCTTTTTTACCTTTAGTCGCTTTTACAGTGAAAAGATAGTGGTTTAGTAACTGCCTTAAAGGAAGACTTTTATCATCGCACTTTTTAATAGCAAGAAATAATTTTTCTCGAAATCTCAATTCATCTTTTTGTTTAAGCCAATATTTGAGAAACATAAACCACAAATCGAGAGATGTTGAGTAAATCGTTGCAGCACGTTCTAACACTTCCAAAAGGAAATATTTCGATTCTTCAGGATCATTTGAACAATTTAAATGAGCAATATATTGGATATATTGAATTTCCGTTAGAGCTGAAGCTTCATGTGCTAATTTATATGAAGTTAGCAAAGATGTATATTTTACTTTAGGCTCCTCTCTAATGTCGCTGTTTAAATTAATCATTGCATTGATGTAGTACGTGCATATTTTTGGGGTTTGGAACTAAAAGAAAACAAAATAAATTAGACAGAAAAAATTATTAAAAATTACAATTTGATATGCTTACGATCAGAGTCGCGAGTTCATAAATTCTCGCACATAATTCAATTCGATTTTTTAATGGCAGCTTCTTATAATGTTGAGGTGTTACATCAGGATCGATGTCACGTTCATTATTATTTAACGGAGCACTGCTCGCCGGCAATTCAGAAGGTATAAAAAAATCATCTAAATGATATCCCTTTAACTCCCTTTGAGCTAGCGTGTGCCACGTTAGCTCATGACCGGAAAATAGTTCTAATAAGTCTTGAACAATTTGATCTTGCACTTTATATGTAAAGTTAAAAATTTCCATTATCTCTAACAAATCTGTCAGAAATTGTATATTAAATATATTCTTTTTTGAATGGTTGTAAATAAGCATCACTTTGTTAACTGCAATGGATTGGTATGTTATGAAATCAAAATTTTTAACTTCATTCAAAACTAGTGCTTTTGCTATTTCAGTTTTAATAAATGCTTTATAAAGATGTTCGGACTTTGGATGATGTAAAATTGCTTGTTCAAATATAGACCGAGTTTTCGGGAAATTTCCAAATTGCTCAAATTGCCAGAAAGCGGCCATAATCCAAACATCAGGACTTGCGCCGTGTATTAGCATATAACTTTTCAAATAAGGCTTTACCTCTGAATGGCGGTTTGTAGCATTGCAAAACTCAAAAAAATGTTCGACAAGTTGTCTATCGTTCTCATTGTGATCTATAGCTTCTTTATACAAAACTATTATTTTGGTAATAATAAATTGTTCCACTTGCCTTTCGCACGTATTTATTGTCTTTGACTGTTTTTCACGGCCAATTCGCATAAGGTTTACTTGGAACAATAATTGTTCCTCATATGTAATGTACTGGCGAAAGGTCGATAAACTTGTACGTGGGCTTAATAATTTAATATTTAACTTATTCCGAACGTTTTTTATTAGCCTAAAATAAAATTTAAATTACAAAAAAAAAATTCAATTACGAAATAATATCATTTATATTATCACAAGCACTCTTACCGCACTTTTGTCGTGGTAAACAGGTTACACTGTTCAATCAAATCCATTTCATGATTTCCAAACATTTCTTTTTCCAAAAAAACTATTTCTTCAGTCATTTTTATTTTTTAAATAATATTTAATATGGACGAAACGAACTGATAGTAATTTAACACACCGATGACTAATACAAAAGGTTAACACCCGAATGCAATGAACAAAGCAGAATAGAAAAATACCCTAGGAACCGAAAGCCTATTCACTATAAATTTAAAACAACGAAACATCAAATAATAAGCCACCTTAAGAAATTTTTTGCATATTTGCGCATACTGTATGTTACAGAGTAGATAAATTATTATTATTAATAATTAATTTTTAAATTGATAAATATTTGAGCGTAATATTTAAAATGCTTTGTGTATAAATAAATTATATTAAAAATTGAAGATAAAAAATGTTTTTAATTTTTCTAGTTTTAAATTTGAAAATCACAAATTTCAAATTAAATGTTTTATACATTTTTAACGAACTTTTTTTTATTACAACTGATTTACAAATTATTTAGTAATTTACCATTCATAATTTCCATTCTCGTTTGGAGGGTTGTAGCCCTTTGACTAGCCCCCTTTGCATGCAGGTTTGGCTCATCCAACTATTACATTACAAGTGTTCTCTCACGTGTTTGCTTATTTCTTCACTGACGAATTTTATCTTCAGATCTCTATGGACGTTGTCATTTCTTCCATGTAGGACTTTGGTTTGGAATGACTGGATGATATTGACATTCGTTTTCTTTGTACCGAGCCAAATACCGTAAGTCCACACAGGTTTTAGAATTTGCCGGTATAATAGCGATTTATTATGTAAAGTTACCTCAAAATTTCTTCCTAAGAGAAAATCCATCTTTCTGTATTTAATGTTTAACTGTTCTTTTTTTTCTTGGTATGCTCTATTCATTTTAATTTCGCGTCTAAAAGTCATGTCTAGAAACTTTGTCGTATTTGCATAGGAAATTTGCTGGGAGTTCAGTTCTACTAGTATCCAGTAGTTGACCTTTTTGTTGGTAAAGTTTACGTGAACAGATTTTGTGTTATTAAGTTTTATTCGCCATATCTTCGTGCAGGTACTGACAATATTAATAGCTCTTTGCAATTTGCTTGTGGATTATCCTATTCTATCAGCGACTGTTAAGACCGCCGTATCATCCGCAAACGTTGCTGTGTTAGCCCTCTCGATCGTTGGCAGGTCCGAGGTATATAGAACATAAAAAGTTGGTCCCAGAACGCTACCTTGTGGTACTCCTGCTAATATTTTCTTTGGTTCTGAGTATTCGCCATCTAATTTAACACGAAAGTGCCGGTTAGATATGTAACATTTTAGTATTTCATAAAACTCCTTTGGTAAGTCTCTTTGTAATTTATATTCCAAGCCTTTATATCATACTCTATCGAAAGCCTGTGCTACATCCAAGAATATACTTGAACATATTTTCTTATTTTGAAGTACATCTTCAATTTTGTTTGTAATTCGATGTACTTTTCTATTGTTGAAATGATAAGAAATCATTGGAAGTAAGGAAATCGGCCTATACGAATTTTTATCATTAACTGATTCGTTGGAATTAAATCATCATTTTTATGCAACTAAATCATCACATATACGTATAATTTTGAAGTCAGCTGGCTACTAAATTCTGTCGTATTGCTGGAATTACTTACAGTACAGCCAAAGTGGTAAGATATATATTTACAAATATGCCATGTCGAGTCTAATCACAAATACCACTTTTAGCTATACTTTTAAACTCTGTTTCGTCGTCCTCGTTTTTATTATTAAATAATTTTCGGACATGAGTCATAGGAGCAATCTGCTTGATTTGTTACTTGTACTGGTTGAACTACAGACGTTCGGTAATTTAGCTGTTGAAAATTTTGATTCACGGGATTTTGTCTTTTAAATTCCTTCCAGTTTACTAATTTGATAGTTGGCTTAGTTATAGCAATTTTTGCAATTTTTCCGCTTGATTTTTCATGTTACCTTTCTTTTCTTCAAATTTCTGAAAATGTGTCGATAAAACAATAAACGTTCGATGTTCTGAGTTTTTAATTCCCATGCGAGCAGAAGTTTGTGGAATTGTTAAGAAACTATCAAATTGAGCTTGTGCATTTCGCTTGTCGAGGTAAAATGCGGGTATGCCTGACAAATTAAATATTTCTGGACCTCATAGAAAATATTAACTTATAGTTAATCCAAAACCTTGACACAGGTTAGTTTTGCTTGGCGATTCATCAACATAAACTTCGCCATCGTGGCCAAAAATGAAGGGTCGGTCTTCCTAATGGCCTTGCTCCGTCTAACCTCCCTAAATGAAATTAGAATAATCTTATATACGATTGAAGAAATTTTGAAAAATGCTAACGTGATACTTTAACCGAATTTTTGTATAGGCACCCACATTTTCAAAATTAGCATGCTTTAGAAAAAATTTGTAAATTCTTGAGAAAATCAGAAAATTAGCATTTTGTTCAGTTTCTGAAAAAGTTCCAGTGCTTGTAACTTTTCTGGTTGAACAATTTTTTTTTCACTTTGTAAAATCTACAGAGTTGATGTCCAAGCTAGCATTCGATTTTGCCTGATCATTTTTATTGTTAACAGAATTTTTTGCCAGACATTTCGAGTAGTCTATTGCGCCCCAACTGAATGGCTAGAGCCCGCAACTTCGAAACTTATTAATAATAGAATTAATATTTATATTTGTATCAATAACAGTTTTCGAAATTGAGGCGAAGTATCATTTCGTTGGCTTAAGGAGGGATAGGACATAAACAAATTAATTTAGTTTATAATTCTTCGGATAACTTCGATAAATTATAAGTTAAGTGAGTATGCTGTTCATCTACGTATAAAATTTCTGGACACTAAATGTTCTGAGCCTCAACAACGCTTGGATGAAATATATTTTTAATGTACTATAAAAATATTTTAGTTGTCATCAATTTAAGTCCGCTTGGAACGGAAATTTATTACATCGTTTGGTAACCGTATATATGGATAAATTATTAACGGATCCACGATGAATCCAGCCGCTGAGAAACTGAATATTGCGGTTAGGCTTTCTTCTGTTTGCCTACGGTCTGTCTCGTACATATTTTTGGATGATAAATTGAGGATCATAATTCAAATTAATAGTTTGTTTATTCAAAACATATCATACCTTTGGGCAACTACATTGCCACTTTTTGGGCACTTTCCAGTCAAAACCCCTAAAGGAATCTTCTACGAAATTAAAATAATTTGTCTATACCAATCGGTCATTGGTTTGGATAAAATTACTCCAATTCAAATTTATAGTGTTACGTTATATCAGCTAAGTTACCCATTCCCAAGAAAATCTTATACTTTTTGAAATCATTAGTGGAGCATTGAATTCCAATTCACCGGGAGTACAGGAAACTCCGTTTGGTTATATTGCGCACAAAAATTTTGAAAATTTCTAAAAATGGTCCGTTTAAAGTGTCATGGCTGGAAAAGGATTCAAATGAGCGCGGTTTATAAATACGGGTGCAATGAACACAATGAGTTAGTCATTTTGGAGATTCGGTACGCGATATATTAAAACGAAAGTGAGTAGCGGTAAAATAATAAGTAATGTAATAAAAAATTGTAAATGATGTATAAGTGAATTAATAAATAATTGTGGAAATTATTTGCCATTGGTCAGGAGGAACCATTGGACTTTATGGAGTCCAGTGGTGGAGAGGAGACAGCGGATATGGAGGGTCGGCTGAGCCAGCTTGAGAGTGATGAATGGTTGAGAATTGACTTCTAGAGGGGCATTTATTAGCAATTAATAAGCAATACACAGACATTCAAGGTGTCTGTGTATTGTTTATTAATTATAAACAATACACAGACACCTTGAATTGTATTAACGTTCGAAATTATCTGATATACAAGTATTGCTATACGCATTTATATTGTATTTACACCACAACTGTAATTATATGTACAATTATTATATTTTGGTTTTCCAGTATACACGAGATGACTACAGTGCGCGAAGTTGAAATTTAATGAACTTCCGTAGATAAACCAATTGTTACAACTTGAATGAATGCTGGCCGGTATGTTATTATTGGAGCGATAATTGTTGGATCCGATGAAGTTCCGTTGGATAGAACACTGGAGAAGATCGGGCAAGGCGAGTGAGAAATGCAAAGAGAAAGAAAGAGAATGTATGGAACATATTATCCGCCAAAGTGGGCGCAAGAATTTGTGGAAAGTAAGGGCGAACAAGAGCCATATGATGGGCGATCGGCATGAAAGACGGCCTATGACAGAGGTGAACAAATGGCCAGAAAATATGAGGTGCGACAGCGATGTTAGATTGAACGAGCTATACACTATGTTGCTAAAACTCGAGAGGCTGAAATGAATTTGGAAAAAATCACTTATGAAATGCGGGTCAAAGAGGGCGTTGACAATGAAGGCGTTGGCTATTTGTAAGGAAAACAGTATGAATGAATGGATGTGTGAGCAGGTGGTGCCGAGCATGGAAGAGACGCGTGGCATATCAGCAGTCATAGAGTGGATTTTAGCTGCAAGATTGGATGGCGTCGGGGGGCAAGTTAGGATTATGTTGGGGACGAACAGACTTAGGTAAAGATAATGTTTCGATCTCGCCTATTGAAAACGAACAATTGATTCGGCAATCAAAAATAGTTGTGCTGTCTTGCCCTAATCGCTTTACATTATCTGTACGGCGGGCCCGGTGTCATCCGGGGGTCTCGCTAAATTACCTGCTTGTATATTTGAATCAATCAATCAATGGCTGGAGAAGGAATCAAATGAAAGCGCTTAGTAATGGTTACCTTTGGAAAAAATTTCATTTAAATTTTTAGGTGGGAAGTCCGGGAAAACTCCTTTGAATAAGTCGCACACACAAAATTTGAAAATATCTAACAATTGACCGTTTAAGAATTCGAATGAAAGGTTTTAGTGATGGTCACCCGAGGAAGAATTTGTATGTCAATTTTCATGTGGGGAGTTCGAAAAAACGCGTATCATTTTATCGCACACAGAAAATTTGAAAATTTCTGAAAATTTACCGTTTAAAGTTCCATAGCTGGAAATGAAAGTTCGGGAGAAGTAATGGGAGTCCGGAAAATCACGTTTGAACATATCGCGTACACAAAATTTGAAAATTTCTAACAATTAGCCATTTAAAGTGTTTTGGCTGAAAAATGTTTCAAATCTGCATCGCACACAAAAAGTTTGGAAATTTCTAAAAATTGATCGTTTAACCATTTTCGTTTTGTACATTAATTTCCATTCGAAATGATTTCGTATAAATAGAGTTGTGCGAACTGGGTGTTTGTTTAGTATTTTAATTAATTTATGCTTTTTGGGTATGCCGTCAAAATTTCCAGCTTAAAATAGCAACAAATGAGAAAAAATACAAAGCGCAAAAGTATGTCTGCCGAAGCTATACGTGTCAACTGTTTCAGGTAAGTTAGTTTCTAGGGAGCTAGGTAGCAATATCGAAAAACTTACTTTTGCAGATATTGATTTTGAATATGTAGATGATAAATATTAATTTATTTTATTTTATTCATCGATAGTAACAGTACTCTAAAAGCATATATTGTCAAATTTATCAAAATGCGACCACCTGAACTTGTTCGAGAAAAGTACATTGAATCGTCATTAGAGGAAAACTCATCTACGCTGAGATGAACAAATAATTCACATTAAAGGCCGCCTTACTATTACGCAATAAATGAAAGGTAAGTCGTGCCCTGGAGCATAAAAATTGTGAAAACACCGAAATTTCATTTTTGTTCGTGCGGCTTTTTGAGTTGGAGCTAGTATCGTGAAACATTTCGCGGTAAACAGACTTAAGAAAGGTCACCAGCTTTTTGACAACTATTTTAGCTAAATGCAGCAGGAACTATTCGGGTTAACCGGTTTAATTCCTCGAGCTTCTCATCTGACAAACAAATGCAGAAGAAAGGGAGGAGATCCGCAGAACGAATACGTATAGCAAATGGTAAGATAACTGCTGCTGTTTGTTCATTTAACATCTAACTTTATTGGAATAGGTGATGAAAATATTATAAGTAAGTGGAATAAAATACAAAATGTTGATATTTTGCAGCCTGAAATTTAGGTTATCTTTGCAAAAAAAATTTAGGTCAATTTTCAAGTAGGGAGTCCGGGAAAACTCGTTTACACATAAAATAAGAAAATTTCTAAAAATTGACCGTTTACAGTGTCATATAGCCGGAAATGGATTCAAATGAAAGATCTTAATGACGATTACCATTGGAATAAACTGCAGGTCAATTTTCGAGTGAGGAGTCCGGGAAAACCCGTTTAAATACATCGCATACACAATATTTGAAAATTTGATTCGCCCGATGACATTCAGTTGCTTAACTTATACCAATCCATACAAAATTTCGTTTTGTTTTTGTTGGTTTAGGATTAGTTTAGGTTTAAACTGACAAGCGTCAGGTCAAAGTGGCTAAACTTAACTTATACCGAATATGAAATTTTTAAATTCTCATTCAATGAATTAAAAAAATAATAGAAGGTTTAGAATCAATTTAGCACTGAAAATTGTATCAATTTTGATGATAAGTTGATTTTAAATCGTTTATTACTAAGGTGCATTGTGTGTCATTTATTGTTTTTAAAGTTATATTATAAAATTTTAGTTTTCACGTCTACACACAGTAAATAAACGACCAAAAATTTAAACTAAAAAAACTAAAATAGTGCGACAGAATACAACAAGTTTGCTCAACGTCAGTTACATATAAGGTCAGTAGTCATCTTATCATGATTTGGGGACAAATTAGGCACAATTCTGTCATCAAGCCGTTACAGCACAATTGACATTCAGTAGACACAACACAATTGTAACAGGCAGCCGTCTTATATGATGATGGATGATATTGAAATTCAGGGTACACAGACATCGAATATCGAAAGCATAGTCTAGGAACAAGCTAGGAAAATCCTGCTAACTACGGACAAATAACTCATCATCAGAATCATCATTGGAATAATTTATAGCTCAAACGGAATCAAGACACCACTAATCTTAAAGCTCATTCCGTTGGCATTACAGGATCCCAGGGTTTGGTTCCACTTTTCGTCGAGTCACAGTTCATTTTCAGCTAAATCAATGCGGAACCCAATCGGTACAATCACCTTATTATCGCTTTTAATGACCAAGTTAATAGACGCCACTCCAGAGAGGTTATGCGAGTTAACAGACACAAATCCACATATTGGTGCATGGTTTAGATCTTGGTGATATGAAGCCATCGATGATATGATATTTTAATTGACACCGGTGACACGGTTTGACTAATATCTCCGAAATTCCTGCTAACGACAAAGAGAAAAAGAACATCGACTTTAATCTCGCGCTTTTTGTAACCAATGGAAAAACAATGAAAAACTTTTGGTTCCTGGTGAATAAATTTAAATCTCGACCTTAAAGGGCATTATTCGTTCACATTCATTTTATTAGATGCCACGTTGAGGACCATTAATAAAATGGGTCCTGTTTTATAATTGTAACATTTATTCAAACGTCCTTTATGCATATTTCTATTTTAATTTAACAATTACATTTAATTTTAAAATTAAATGAACGCGAAAGATAAATTGTTTTGAATTTAATCGAATACCAATGTCCATATTATAAACGGTTTGTACTTTACAATGTATGTTCGTACAACCGGCCCCAATTTTTTTTTTTAATTTTACCTTCAATAGGCTAACGATGTACGACTTACGACTAATAAACCAATTTTACAGAAAAAAATTTCATTCGCGTAATTAGAAAAGAAAAGGGTTAAAGAGGGTTAGGGTTAAGACATTCATTCCGAGAACAGTATTTTCCCACATTTTAATTTTTTTTATTAGAACATTCATAACATTATTTTTAATAGAACATTTTACTGGTAGACTACCCGTTTAAATATAATTAATTTATTTTAATCAAATTTTCCCTATTACGATTTTCCTTTGTGTGTGAGCGCTAGAAATTATTTTCCAGCGAAATTAAATACTCTAAAGTTAATGTATTAAACACAACAAATAACTTCTTTCTAACAATTATCAGTTGTGTCTAATACATTAACTTTAGTGTATTTAATTTTGCTGTAAAAAATTTATTTCGCTAGAAATCGCAGCCTTAGTGACGGAATCTAATATAGCTTCTAGAAATCGTTCTTTTTCATATACAAAATTACATCATCGCTTTATGATTTCAAGTAGTTCCTTTTTGAAAAATTTCATTCGGACTAGTGGGTTATACCAAACTATACAATTCATAATTTTAAAATTCCCCAGTAACCAATTCTAACCAATTCAAAGCCATTCGGTAAATTTACATGGTTACGATTAATCACGTCACTAAAGCTAGCAGAACCTATTCAACAGAACATTACACGATAGTATGGATAATTATAAGCGCTTTAGAAAAAGCTAGCAGAACCCAAATCAAAAAATTATTTAAAAACAATTGAAAAACTAAAGGTTAAGCATATGCTAATTAAATGACCTATTAGAATTTTTAAAATTCCGTTCGTTCTTGAAAAAGCATTAGGCTTTATCACTACAAAGCTAGCAGAAACAAAATCAAAAATCGGGCCAAAACCGAAATAAGAACAAAAGATAAGTTCCATTAACATACCATCAATATTAGGCTTATTATGGCTTATTTAAATCCCCGGTAAAAAATGTTGGACTCCACTCGTTCTTCACTAAGCTTAGGGTCATTTAATTTAAAGCTAGCAGAACCCAAATCGAACCAAACCTAAAATTAAAACGCATAACAAAATCAAATGACATACAAATTAGGTTGATTATGGCCTAATCAAATGCCCCTTTAAAAAATGTTGGGCTCTTCTCGTTCTTGACTAAGCCATTTTTCCATCTGAGTGGAAACAATCAATTATTGTACCTACTCCTAAAACGAAGATGCCGACCAGCTTATCTGATTTTCGGCTAAGGTATTTGAAAATATATTCCAATCACAAATGTTGTTGTTTATCGAATCCAGCAAACTATTTCTGAAATTTCAATCAGCCTACAGATTTAAACCCAATACTAGTAATACTGAACTTCATATCAATGATGATATCCGCCATGCTATTGACAAAGGTATGATATGCGTCCTTGTATTGCTAGATTTCAGCAAAGCATTCGACAAAATTAATCATTCAATTTTGATTAAGAAACTGCATTCTTGTTTCAAATTCACGGTGTCGACTTATTGTTTAATTTTGTCTTCATTTCCCTAAAATTCATGTTAATGGCTTAGATGTTGATTACCCCGATGCTGTTTGCAATTAGGGCTTAATTTTTGATAAAACCATGTGTTGCAACTATCATATTGAAGCTATCTGCCGCAGAGTTGTGTTATTATTGAGAATCTTGTGGTCTACTACTAGATGCCTCAACTCTAAAACAAGACTCCAAATTATAAAATTGTATGTGCTTCCACATCTTATATATGGTGACGTTGTTTTGTTTGAATTAAAAAAAAAGTATTTCATTGAACTTCAAGCTTAAGGAAATATGACCACATTTCCCATCTCACTAATTCATTACTGGGCTGTTCTTTAGAGCAGTTTTACGATTTCAGAGTATTTTTGTACATTTTTAACTTTCTGAAATGTAAACAATCTTGTTATATCCTTGACAAATTAACAACCTCTTCCAATCGCCTCAATCATCACTTGGTGCCTGCTATTAACAAGTGTAGACTTATGAATTCCTCTAAAACGCCAGTTATGTTTCGTAAAAAAGTATTTCTCATCATTCAATTAAAAACTTTATTTCTTTTAGATTGTCGCTTACACTTTTATAGGTAACATCGTTAGTATAATAATAATTAAATTTAGAGTTATTATCATGTTTGTTGGAATTAAATTTATTGAAATAAGTATTCACAATACATAAAATTTCTTAAAGTTAAAACATGATGGAATAAGTTCGTAAGAACTCAAAACATTTATTAAATGAATAAAAATAAATTAAAAAAACCGAAATTATAACGTAAAACTAGATCTATTGACATACAAATAATTTTAGGCTCATTATGGCCTAATCAAATAACTCATTTAAAAAATTTGGGCTCCACTCATTCTTGACCAAACTTCAGGTCATTTAGTTTAAAGCTATAGCAGAACCCAAATCGAAAATCGAACTAGAACTGAAATTAGAACGCATAACAAGATCAATTGACATAAATAATCAATTGACACAAATAATTTTAGGCTCATTATCGTTATTTAATATAAAACTAGCGGAGCCCAAATCGATAATCGGACATACAAATCAACATACAAATGGGTATTAGGCTCATTATGTATAGTCTAACAAATGCCCCATTAAAAAATTTTGGACTCCATTCATTCTTGACGACACTTCAGGTTATTTCGGTTTTGGTCCGCTTTTCGATTTGGGTTCTGCTAGCTTTAAATTAAATGACCTTAAGCTTAGTTAAGAACGAGTGCAAGCCAACATTTTTTAATTGTGCATTTGTTACGCCATAATGACCCTAGAATTATTTGTATGCCGATTGATCTTGTTATGCGTTCAAATTTAAGTTTTGGTCCGATTTCTGTGAATTAAATGACCTGAAGTTTGGTCAAGAACGAATGGAGGCCAAAATTTTTTAATGGAGTATTTGTTAGACCATACATAATGAGCCTAAAATTATTTGTATGTTGATTTGTATGTCCGATTATCGATTTGGGATCAGCTAATTTTATATTAAATAACCTGAAGTGTGGTCAAGAACGAGTGGAGCCCAACATTTTTTAAATAAGTCACAATGAGCCTAAAATTATTTGTATGCCGATTGATTTTGTTATATGCGTTCTAATTTCAGGTTTGGTCCGATTTTGATTTGGGTTCTGCTAGCTTTAAATTAAATGACCCTAAGCTTAGTTAAGAACGAGTGGAGTTCAATCTTAATTTCGGATCTTAATTTTCGTTCTTATTTCGGTTTTGGCTTGATTTTGGATTTTGGTTCTGCTATGTGATAAAGCCTAATGCTTTTTCAAGAACGAACAGAATTGCAAAAATTTTATTAGGTATTATACTTAACCTTTAATGTTTCAATTGTTGTTAAATAATTTTTTGATTCGGGTTCTGCTAACTTTTCCTAAAGCTAGCAGAACCGTTTTAGTTGGAAGGGATGGAGCCCAACATTTTTTAATAGCGCATGTAATTAGCCTATAATTATCCAACTTATCTTGTAATGTTCTGCTGTATGGGTTCTGCTAGCTTTATGGACGTAATTAATAACGATTTAATTGTTTTCACTTTTAGCGACATTGAACATTACGCTATAGTTACAATTGTTAACGACTGCTAAGCTCTAATTTCAATTTCTTAGCTTATAAAATTATAAATTCAAAATAATTCTTATAATTTTTAACATCTGGGGGTTATTTTTGTAGTGATTAATTTTGTGGTGTTTGGTAAACGTCAATGCTAACTATTCTAATTGGACACATACGATACGACACATATTGACACATATGTTACGTAACTCATTTCCATAAAATCAAATGATCAACACAAACGGGAAACATAATAAAATATAAGACAATTTATCTCCATAATATCTTGTAGTATCTAAAAAACGTGGATTATCTTAAAGCAACACACAAAACAATAAAAGGAAAGATAAAACCACTCAACTTCCTCTCTAATACACTTTAGTATAACTATTTTGTGCACATTTTTGTATTTTTACGAGTTTGTCACAAAATCATGTTTATGAATAAATTTATATACTAAATTTTTGATTTTCTTACCTTTCTTGGATGTCCGAAACGAGTCGTCTTTTGGAACATATTGAATATCATAAACTAGTGTAGTTTTTGGTAAAATATTTTTATCTTTGTTGATTTTGTATATGGCATACTTAAAAGCTAATTCTGAGTTACTATCTCTATGGTCTTCTGTAAATATAGCACCTAGAAATAAAAATATAATGGATATTATTTTCCGAGATAGAGATAAGATCATTATGCTACTCGGTAACAGTTTGGTAAAAATTTCTTTAAAAATACTTTAAGATCAAAATACTAAAGGCCAATTAGTTCTTGAATGTTGCAAAATTATTTTTTACACAAAATATACTGAAAAATTGGTATCCGTTTACCTATTTAATTTTAAAGATTTGCTTTTTCAAAACAAAATTATTTCTGATAATTTCAATGTCATCGTCGGTCTATGATTTTTTGTCCTACTGTAGCAAATTGTGTAAAAGAGACGATTAGTAAAATATAAAGGTAGTAGAAATACATACAAAGAGTACTGCTTTCTATTTTCACCTACTTTAGTTGAGTCTCACCCGTGTTAACCCACAATTGATGCACTAAAAAATATATAATAACAAATCGGAAAAAATTTCGAAGCGTTATCATTGGTCCTTCGAGCCGGATCGCCCGTGAAAAGTGATTCGCTAATCGTTGTATATTACTGAGGAACAATATCATTAATAATTTGTGGCGTGTTAATAGGCCAATAAAGTCAGATTATAAATCAAACAACAAAATCACCAGAGTTTATGAATAAATTTAACATTAAATAAGGATAGATGAGCAGCATTGAAGAACTTGTAGAGAAGTAAGTTCAGCCTGGTGAAGATATCAGTTGTCTCATCAAAAATTATAAAAAGGACAGCGAGGAACGGAAAACAAAAAAATACCTCGAAGTAAAACTGACAACGGCTCATTTCCTTTACAAAAAGTATTATGATACCGACATCATGATTACAAAATTACCGACAGTGGACCCAAACTTGCCGTTCTTCACCGAACGGAAGCAACTTCGCAGAAATTGTGACGTCTTACTGGATGATATTCATAAACTATTAGAAAAACAATCACCTTCATCGTCTCGCCCTGAAGCTCCTCCGAGTTCACAGTCAACATCGAAGTGAGCTAGTTGAAACCAAGAAGGTAGAGGATGACAATGAGTTATTGGACTCAGCAAAAGAGAACATCTTAGCAACAATCCCGCTAAAAATCCAACAACAATTCAACAGCAATGAGGGCATCCTCCCACTACCACCACTAAATCGAGCATTAGAGCAGCTTGTAACCAACCCTGAGATTACAACCAACATGAGCAAGCTTGATGAATTATCATAAAACAACTAAAAACTGCCGCTGTACAAGTTAAGCACATCAACAATTTATTGCAGCAAGCTCAAGTATGTTGACCAACTTTATAACAGAATAAGTCAAAATGTGGACGAGATGTCGGCGAGACTACAGGAAATGGTTCACCAACGAGCAAGGAGTTAGCAAATGCAATAAAGACTATGCACGACACAATAGATGAAAATGTTCATGCCATAAACAACTTGGGCATAGACATGTCACCGTGGAATGCAATACTAATTAGTGTTAAGAAGGTTGGACAGAGAGACACATCGTCTATATAAAATTACTCTGGTAAATCCTCGGGAAATTCAATCGTTAAGTGAATTTTTTAACTTTTTAGAAGGTTATTTCCAATCTCGAAAAGCATTGCAAACAACAAAGGGTGCACAACAAAGGAGAACAACAACCTCGCAATCTAACCCGCAAGTCCACGGACCACGTACCACCGCCAAGAAGAACCTTCGCTGGAATTGCAAAAAGGTGCGTTGTCTGCAGTGTGTCTCACGAAAGAACAACTTGCCCAACAAATTTGTATGTCAAAGTAAGGAAACCTGATACCACACAGGTAAGCACAACACATTACTACACACAAAGGAAGTGACAACATCCACAACTCTTCATTCCGCGAAAAACAGCAACGACAAATGCACTGTATAGAATAAGGTACATTTGTACAGCTTTGATCAACGCTACATGTCACGCTACAGATATCCGGTAAAATTACGTGCACTAATAGGTCCAGACTCACAGTCATCATTCATCACACAGCCAGGTGCCGAACTACTCAACCTACAAAAATTCTCACCAGATTTACAAGTTATAGGAATTAAAGGAATGAAAACTAATAAAATAAATTATAAGGTACACATAACCATTTCATCTCAGTACCCGTCGATATACAAGCAGGTGATGGAAGCTTTTATTTTACCAAACTATACTGAGCAACTAGCAACAATGCCAATAAAGGGTTTTAACAAAACACCATGGAAAGAGCTGACACGTTCTAATCCAAATTTTGATTTACGTGGCTCAATCAATTTGATGTTAGGAACAGAGATAAACGCCACCGTCTTATTAGACGATGTAATAAAGAAATCGCCACACCAACCGGTAGCTCAGAAAACTGAGTTAGGATGGATTCTACCGGGTCTCACGACAAAATCAGAGACAACATCCAATTCACTATCTCTTGTATTGCAAAACCACCAAGACGTGCGGCTGCGTCAATTCTTAGAAATTGAAGAGCTACCTACCCAAGGGAAAATCATACTCAGAAGAAGAAGAGATGAGTGAGATGCATTATGCAAATACTCACAGAAGACTACCCGAAGGACGATACTAGGTCACTGTACCATTAAAAGATGAACTAGAAATAGAAAACTCCAGGAAGTGTGTGGTTTCAAGACTAGAAAGGAGCCCATAATTAAAACAAGAATACCATAACTTCATGAATGAATACATAGAACTAGGACACGTGGTTCCGGTTAATTCAGAAGAAGCCAAAGGGCAAACATGTTACCTACCACATTATGCTGTGATCAAGCAGTCAAGCACAACAACCAAGATGAGGGTAGTTTTTGCTGCATCGATAGACAACAAACGGAATAAGTTTCAACGATATCCAGCTAGTCGGTCCAACAATACAACAAGATTTATTTTCTATTATAACAAGATGAAGGAAATACAAATACGTATTAATCGCAGACATTGAGAAAATGTACAGGCAAATCTTGGTAACGACAATACAACCGAATTTACAAAGGATACTTGGAGAGCTGATCCCAAGGAGCAAATTAAAAAGTACGAGTTACGAACGGTCACGTATGGTACATCGTCCGCTCCATACTTAACCACAAGAACTCTTAAACAACTACGGAAATTCTGTTGAAGCATTACTATGTCGATCATGTTGTCTCCGGTGCGGAAACCATAGAATATGCAGTGAAATGTCAACAACAGTTGCGAAAAACGCTTAATAATGGAGGTTTTAAGCTGAGAAAATGGATATCGAACAACAGAGCCATAATGGAGGGTATTCCTGAAGAACAAAGGGAGTCAAAAACAACCCTCATAAATAAGGGCCATGAATCCATGAAAACTTTAGGAATCCTGTGGAATATCCAGAGACAAAATGGATTCAATATAAAACTACGTTCAGCAAGCTGCAAAAAATTAGAATTCCACGATTGACTCATACCAATTATCTTACACAGCAGTACTTTACTGCGAGGTGACAGAAGCAGGAAAATCAACAATTACACTTATGTCCGGGAAAACTAAGGTGGCATTCCAAGTCAAAAACTAAGCCTTCCAACGACTAAAACTTTGTGGCGCAGTACTGTTAGCGATACTACTGAGACAAGTTTCAGAGGCTATAGAAATCCCGAACGTTAAAATGCAATTTTGGACTGACTCCACACCACAATTGTTCTGGCCTGGCTGCAAGGGCATTCTAGTACCTGGAAAACCTTCGTAGCAAATAGAACATCGGTGATTCATGCTCCCATTCCGCAACCCTGCATATTGTAAACATATAAAATCAAAGAAAAATTTCGCTGATTGTGCTACTCGTGGTGCAGATCCTGATCAGCTGGGTGATAATAAATTATAGTGGTCATGCACAGATTGGCTTAAGAGTAGCATCAAACCTTCATGATATAATAACGGAGACCGATTTAGAAAAAAAACGGCAAAATATTCTCTGCAGCATAAGCACAACTAGAACAGAACCGAAAATATTAGAAAGGCTTTCATCTCTCACAAAAAAAATCGAGTACTCGCGTATATTTGGTGGAATAACCACCATAAAAATGAAAAACGGAAGGAGAAAACAGTTAAAGAGCTTCTTCATTTAAAGACGATATAAGAAAATTAAAGGAAAAGGGGTCAGTGGGCTCCAGGAGTAAGATTCTCTCCTTACATCCATTTCTGGACAATTTGTTAATGGGTTGCTCAGCATAGATTTTTAATTTCGCATTGATCGTTTTGAAGGTTTATGTAAATGTGTATTTGTTTTATTCCGAGCATTTGTCACAAATAAGAGAGAAATTATGTTCTAACGAGGTTTTGCATTGGTATAAAAATGAAAATTTAATACGGCGCGGGGAGTTTAGTTAAATAACTTGTAGAGTAGAATAAACAAATTAAACTAAGTTAACGTTCAAAAAAATAAATTTTCTTAAATTATATAAATAGTTTTAAATAGGGTTGTTATTACGTCAGTGCTAAGAACGATCGTGATTGTTGAAAGACTGTTAAGATCCCGTAAAACAAGCAAATTCAATGAATTTTATTATAAAAAGTATTAATGTCGCTTAGTGAAAGAACATTATGGACTAACATATGTGATATAGTGGCATAATTCCCTAAATAAACCAAATTTTCAAAAACAATCATTCAATCGATATATCAAATATAATAGCAAGTCCAGGGATACGATGGTATTTCATTCCTCAAGGCTCACCACATTTCGTCGGCACATGGGAAGCAGGAGTAAAATCGATAAAGTAGCATTTGAAAAAGGCCGCAGCATCTGTACTACTAACATATGAAAAAAGATCGTTAAATTCTAGACCGCTATGTCCACTATCAGAGGATCCTAATTAACTTAAATGTTTAATATCTAGACATTTTTTTAATTGGCGATTTCATGCTCGCCCCGCCCGATGATGAAGCCTTTTACCCGAATCAAAATCTATGGACAAAGTGACAGATAATCGAGAGGATGCATGGAGACTTGTGGAAAAAGTGGAGCAAAAATTATCTACATAATATGCAACACCGAATGGACAAAACCAAATATAAAGGAAAACCAATTATTTCTTATAAGAGACGAAAATTTGCCATCCATCAAGTGGTTAATGGTAAGAGTATTATAAACTCATCCAGGACATGACAAATTAAGAATTCGTTACCTTGAAAATTCAGAAGGGAATACTCAAAAGGTCCATAGCTAAGATCAGCCCCTTACCAAGACACTACACCATTGAGTCAGAAGCCGAATCAATCATTGAAAATTCCGAAGTACAACAGTTAATAACAAACAACAATAAGCCGGGGGAGAATCATCTCGAGTAAAAGTTCGTGAACCAACTGAAAGGAGAAGACGAAGTCAATCTGCGAAACTATCTTGTGCTAATCTTATCCTTTATTCGATATGCATTATGGGCATATTATTCTGCGCATCAAGTGCAGAAACGGCCAATGAAACAAAATATAGCATTGAATACCTCAATCAACCAACCGGGATTATATTTTGAGAAACATGCTGAAATGAACCCACTTGCCTCCAACTGAAACATAATCATCTACTATGATCTCAGAGAATTTGAACGGGAACTAGGAAATATGATTATATTAAATGTGGAAGTAGAACCTCGGCTCTGAAGTTGGTTGCATTAAAATATACTTTAACGCATCCAAATCGCCCGCCATTTTAGATATATATAGCTGAGTCATTGCTGTTTTTATGACATAAGTTTCAATCATTTACAAGCTGTCGTTCCGTGTGCAGCAATTTTAAGAGATGGATGTCGATAAGCAACATTTACGTCATTGCATTCTATTCTGTTTTCAAATGAAAAAAATACTGCTCAAGATATGGAATTGATTAATTCGACTTTAAGTGGACATTCTGTGAGTCATTCAACAGTAAAAAAGTGGTTTTCAAGATTTCGTCATGGCAACGTCCAGGTGCAGAAAAACAATTTGAAGATGAAGAACTTAATGTTTTACTGGATGAAAATCCGTGTCAAACTCGAATAGCTTGCAGAACAGTTAGGAGTTACTCACCAAGAAATATCACTTCGATTGCATGGTTCAAGGAAAATGGGTTTCTCATAAACTGGCCGAAGAAAACGAAAACCAAAGAGTTGACATCAGCATGAATTTGCTTTCTCGGTATAAAAGAAAGAATTTTTTGCACAAAATCATTACGGGTGATGAAAAGTGGATTTTGTACTATAATCCTAAACGGAGAAAACCGTAGATTGATCCAGGTCAGCCATCAACATCAATTGCAAAAATGAATATTCGTGCCAAGAAAGTGTTACTATGTGTCTGGTGGTATTGGAAAGGAGTATTTTACTACGGGCTTATGGAACCTGCTCAAACTGTTACAGCTGAATGTTACGAGGCCCAATTAATCAAATTAAGTGATGCTCTGGAGGAAAAAGACCATTTACAGGCCAAGGAAGGCGGAAGATGATATTGGGAAGGTTTACAGCGTGCGGCGTATTCTCCAGACATGGCTTCCTCTGATTCCCACTTATTCAGATCTGTATCTTCATGTTTGAAAGACCAGATATTCACGAAAGTTGAAGATG
Organism: Nephrotoma guestfalica; assembly: GCA_963691935.1. Lineage (NCBI taxonomy): Eukaryota > Metazoa > Arthropoda > Insecta > Diptera > Tipulidae > Nephrotoma > Nephrotoma guestfalica. The sequence goes on along the minus strand of OY829916.1, from coordinate 4,633,000 downwards.
TGCAAAAATGACTCGATGACTATTTTGCTTCGAAACCACCAAGTTTCTATCGCGAAGGCATTCATCATCCACCGGATAAATGGTAAAAGGCCATAGATAGTTGGGCGACCTATTTTGGTATGGAGGAAATCTTGTCTCTTTATTTCTTCCTGCATCACCTTATGCAAATTTGCAGGTCGATCGGACGACGTTTAGGAGTCGCTCAAATTGGTTTTCTGCTAAACAAATCAATAAAACGACCCTTAGTTTCACTAAAACGTTTTTTTCTCTCTTTCAGCTCGTTCAAGTATTCCGGTTTAATATTTTCAAAGTATTTTTGAGTATACCGAACAGATTTGGTGGTTAATAATCGTGGAAAATAACGTACAGACCCACCTGTTGGTTGATTGGTAAGTTTTGTCACTAAATATTTTTAATCTTGTGTCTGATATTTTTCGTTTCACAGGTGAATCTATGGAAAATCTACAAAAAAAATCATCTTCCAACGAATCGGGATGTAATTAGTCAATTCCTTCACAAGCTGACAAATACACTAGTATAAGTATGCAAGCTAGCACTGTTGCGGATGAGATAGTTACCATTTGTCACAAGTTTGGTATTTGTCATCAGGAAAAGAGAAATGTTATTAGAAAAATCATTAAATTACATGGCAGTTATCGCAATCTCAAAAAATATTAGCAGAAAAAGTGAAACTGAAACAAGTAAAAGAGAAGTTTTCTCTCAAGATGGATAGAAATTCCTTGGCATTGCTCATGGCCTTAATATTGAAAAGCAGCAGATCCGTCAAAGTTGTGATTTCTCGAGCAACAAAGAAATAGGACTCATCTAGTAGAGTGCAATGGATGTCAAAAATTATTTTTAGCATAAAAATATACTTGTTTCGAAACCAGTTTATTAAACTCAGTCGCAAGTTGCATTAAATTATTTTAAAATTATTCTTTCGTTTAAACTGAATTAATTTAATTTTCTTTTTTCAGTATCTGAATCCAAAGCGTTGCGTGACTTCAACATCTTTATCATTGAGATTTATTTGCCAAAATGGTTTACATGCACGAACCCAACTTCAGTGCCAAGAAATAATTTAAACCTACTGAAGGAGCTAGCTGCATACAATAATATCAATCAAACGGTATCCTTAGTTGCATTGAAACGTTTTTCAGACCATTTATGGTATTAAAGTGATACTCTCATGGCTCTTTCATTTTTCGATGACGATCTAGACAGCCAAAAAATAACAACAATGATTCGAAAGTTAGAAGAAGAAAACTAACTAACCGCTAACTGAAGAAAGCGGCCGTATTTGAGAATGTGGAATTTGTCCACATAGAAGATTTTGTGTCAGAAATACAAAGCAGTTTTTTGAAATTTTGTTTGGAACGATGCCTAATTTTATTTAAAAAAACGCTCCGACACATGGAAGGATGACACGGAATATATAAGAATGCAAGAAATTGTAAGAAAATTTCATATAATTAAAAGCAGGCTCATTAAAAATTATTACGCGATTTTAATGCATCAAGAGGAATACAAGCAGTATATACTAGAAGTTGTAGAAGATCACTATAAGACAATTCCTTTAGTAACAAAAACAAATATTAAGGCTGCTGTGCAACACAAAAACTAGTAAAAAATCAAATACAAAAATCTTGTTAACTACATATGAAATGTGTTTCTATTTTACATTTTTTCCGTGGCCTTTAACAAAATTTCATCTTCGAAAAATATGGAACCTACCTTCTCTGTGACAAGCTATATATCTTACAAAATTATTAAGGTATTAATTAATTTTCAAAGACAGTAATAGTAACATTTCTTTATCAATTTAAGTTTCTCTTTTATTTTTTATTAATAAACTCCAAGCATTGATTGCAAGTGGCAAAAGATTATTTTAAATTTGTCCCTTTTGGTCGGTTAAGGGTTGTAAAATTGTTAACTTTTTAGTTATGTTGACGTGCAATATCTCATTTGTTTAGTGTTTCGTTACTCTATAATCACAAATAGTAAAATTTAGACAACTGTGATAGGTACTATTTAGAAAAATTAGCTGGAACTCATAAGTTTTAATTTTTTTGAAAGAAACAGCCCGGAAACTAATTTTCTACTACGCCAAACACAGTTTTTTATCATTTCATTGGATTCAGCATACTCAAAAATACTTAAAAAATATTAAAGCGGCATTTTTTGAACGAGTTGAAGTGAAAGGAAGGAAAAAACGTCACTAAGGCTGGTTTTAGTGTTTTTTTGCAAAAAACTAATTTGAGCGACCCCTAACTAAACGTGGTGCGATCGACCTGAAAATTTGCATAAGGTCGTTTCTGATAGAAACGAATATTTTTAGCCCTGAGCCCGGTAGAAATACGGACATGAGGAAAAATTGGTCGCCCTAATAGATAGTAATGGCGAATATTTCGATAATAAATCTTTGTAAAAATTAAGTTAAATTTGATCAAAAAATCAGAGTTCCTACTTGCACACCTAATACAAATACGTATTCACCGCAGACATTGAGAAAATGTACAGGCAAATCTTGTTAAAGAAAACACAACGGAATTTACCAGGGTACTATGGAGAGCTGACTACAAGGAACAAATTAAAAAACACAAGTTACGGTCGTCCGCTACAAGAACTCTTAAGCAACTTGCCATAGTCGAACAGGAAAGTTATCCAATTACTGCGGAAATTCTGTTGAAGGTTTTCTATATCGATAATGTTCTCTTATATGCAGAAAACATAGAATATGCAATGAAATATCAACAACAGTCATGAAAAACGCTTAATAATGGAGGCTTTATGCTGAGAAAATGGACATCGAACAACAGAGCCATAATGGAGGGTATTCCTGAAGAACAAATCAGGTCAAAATCAACCCTCATAAATAAGGATCATGAATTCATAAAAACTTTAGAAATCCTATGGAATCCCCAACGAGATGAATTGGAGTTCCAGGTCAACGGAGAATCCATGACAATAGTTCCTATATAACGATCCCTTATCTCGGAGGTATCCAAAATATTTGACCCGCTAGGATAGTTTTCCCCAACTATTGAAAACTATTTAACAATCATGGATAAGGGGTCGAAGAACTACCTAAGGAAATCCTGTATGCATTATATCGTTGATAACGTTGATTTTTTTTTGTGATGGGAAACTGATTATAAAATGACGAACACACATAACTAGCAAAATAGTTGTTGATAAGATTATCCATGTATTTTTAAAGTGTTATTGTTTAAAGGGGAGATGAATAAACGCATTATTGGTTTGATTGTTACTCAAATGTAAAATGCTATGTGTTTTTTGGGACAAAATTAGAAAATTGATTTTAAACTGAAAATAAAAGTTTTCCTTTTTTCCGTTATACACTAATTTAATTTTATTATATCTGATTGAATTGTGTGTAAACTAGGACTGCCAGCAATTTTCTAATGTGATAAAAACACAATATATATATATATATATATATATATATATATATATATATATATATATATATATATATATATATATATATATATATATATATATATATATATATATATATATATATATATATATATATATATATATATATATATATATATATGTATATATATATATATATATATATATATATATAGATATATCAATCGAATGAATCCTATTGGCTCAAAATTTGACCCACAAACTAGTTAGTAATTATTATTTGGCAAGCTTTGGATGCTTAATTATGTTCTGACACACAAATTGGGAAAAACAAATCGAATGCCATGTAGGTCGAAAAATAAAATTATATAAATTATTTGTTTACATATTTATTAAAACCGAAAACTTATTTTAATTTGAACTCCTAAATAGCTTATTAGTTAGCAATATTTTAGTACATAAAACTACTTTCATTTCACTTTGTAACAAAGTTTTTGCAGCAAAAAGCACCCTGTATCTGCCAATTGATTTTTCTATTAAACTAGTTATACGGCTTCCAAATCTTATTTAATTTATTTTGAATTATAGTTACACTCATTTGTGTTATGTGTCGGTTCGCGCCCCTTCCATTCTTGACCAAATTTTGTTTCTAATATTCGTCATCCAATTAGTAAAGGTAATTTACCTGTATCGTATAACAGAGTGCATATTAATTTTGGTAGTTGAAATCGATACGATTTGACCAATATTATTTTTGCTATGGAAATTATTTTTGTTTGTTATAAGTGGAAAACAAATAAAAATGTTTTGATTTTTTAGTTAACCCTATACATGCATTAAGGCTGAATTCACGAGGATTTTGTTAATGTCGGTTTTAGCTGCTAAAAGTGTAAGCCTATAAACTCAAGCAGTTATAAGTTATTTGGATAGAGTAATATACTATAGACAGAAAAGAGACAGTTTAAACTTGGGTGTTCAATAAAATTGTATTTATCAGTTGACATTTACATAACCATCATAGATGTACTTACCGATTCTTATAATGGGTGGTAATGCTGTTATCCCACAAAATAATATCAAAAATAGAAAAAATTTAGTTGTTGTATTTGAAATTTCCCGAAGGAATACATTTCTTAAAATTTTTAACATATTTTTTGTTGATCTTCTGTTCTGTTTCTTGTTATTATAGTATGATGTTACTGACTCACATGGCACTTTATTATATTTAACAAAAAACACGTTCACTTTTTGGTTTTTAAAATATCAACTGGACATGATGTTATCGTTGTATATAACTATTTGGGCGATCTGGGCACACTAGGATGTCAAAGGCGTTCTTACGATTCAGGAAGTGCTTCGCTTTTATAATTTTATACTAATGTTAACTTATCGAGATGAAGAATTTTGAGTTTTTGCGTGGCTGTAGTAAATTAGAAGAGGCTTGCTTATTGGTATAAGCAATATCATTCTGGTTTAGGTCCAGATCTAAGTTTTTAGGGATTCAATTTTCCCTACTCGAGATCGAGCTAACTTTTCAATTTTATAAATTCATTTTCAATAATTTGAGTTTTTAGGGACGTGATAAATAAAACAGAGATTGGTCTATTTGGTAAACTGATAAATTTTTCGCGGTATATCTAAAATTTTAGATTTCGAAAGAGTAGATACATTACTCGTATGTATGATTCCGTGACATATCCTTGCTCTGAATAAAAATTAATAAACATGTTGCAATGTCGACCTCCAAAAATTTCCCAAAGAATAATGCGACACTGAATATTTAGATCAAGAGTAGAATTGTCGATAAGTTGGCATTATGCAATGTACCAATAATGGTTCGGGAATGGTACGGTGGGTTTTATTCTATATGACGGTTACCCATATTTGCACAAACATAAGAGATACATAAATCTTATAGAGACGTATATTGTTTTACACAAACAATAAACGAGAAGATAAAGTTAATTTACAGCCAACAATGGTACTCATTTTCTTTTATCAGTGTTTTACATTATGAGACATAAATAAAATTGAAGATAATTAAAAAAATAAAGTTTAGGTCGTAAAATCAAAACTAAATAAAATTCAAGTGGTTAATGTTCATAACATATAGTTGACCAATTGAAAAATGATTGATTATTACTGTTTCAGGGAAGAAGGGATATTATTTACTATTGTACACTTGGTACTTTAAATATACCGAAACCAATTTTTTTTTACGATATCAACGATCTTTCTTGTAAAGAAGGATAAACTATTAAAATTTAATACTGATATTCTTCAGTGAACAAACAAATTGTGTTAAAGGGTTAAACTCTAATTTTATAGTATTTGCACCTCTAAGTTTTTAGTATTTTCGAAAATAATTGCAATTGGGTTAGAATAGATTCTTAAAATGAATTAATTGATTATTGCCAATATAGTTCATAACTCTAATTTTATAGTATTTGCACCTCTAATTTTTTAGTATTTTCGAAAATAATTGCAATTGGGTTAGAATAGATTCTTAAAATGAATTAATTGGTTATTGCCAATATAGTTCTGGAACCTGAGATCGAGAACCTATAATTATACTATTTGCATGTTTTGTAAATGCTGTATCGAAAGGTTCGGCGATCTCAGAAATATGCAATACCTTGGCATAAACCAAAATTTAGTATATTCAAATTGTTTCTAATAATGTAACTACGAGTACGATATATTCACATAGACATTTATATAATATCACAATATATTACAAAATATGTATACAAATACATGTATACTCTATACGTCAGATAACTACCCCAAACCGTTTTGGATAAATTCCATCTCGTAAATTTTTTCTTTGCTCCCATAGATAATAAAAGAACTCAATCTTGGCGCCACTCCACTTGTTCTTGTTGTTTAGTTTGATCGATTTTCGCTTCCAACTAAACACTCCCTCAATTTAATCGTAATTTGCGCGGGAAACTTTAATATGGTTTACCGAGAATTTGGGGAATATAAATCGTACATTTTTCCAGATCAACCATTCCACCGATCACAAAATTTCAAACAAAAAACTATTCACCATAATATATTTTAATTTCCCTCCGATTATTAATTAAATTTCACTTTATCACTCACAGCCACAACTATAATTAAGAAAAGCAATGACATTTAAATTATCCACGAATTTTTTAAATTTGTTTTGCATGTAGAAATAATTTTTTGTGATCTTTCTAAGGCAAAATCCTTTTTGTGACTAAATTTTTTCTCTTTTGTGGTTTTCCATTTTCATTTTTTATTTTTGTTTTTGTGTTGTTTTATTATACATATCACATATGATATATTCCCCCAATTGAATTGAATTTTCTCAGAGAAACAAAAAAATTGAATTTTACAGTTAAACCGTGTTGACAGGCCTGTAAAAATCATCAGTAGCGTAATCATTCGAATCAATTTAATTAAAAGATAACTCCATTTCAGTCTTAAAACTGTATTTCGAATATTTGGTTATGAACAACCTAATATTTAAGTTAAATAAGTAACCTAATAATGGAAAACCCTTCTGAATACAGTAAGCGACTGTAAGACACATTTTTAAATACCATTGGTTCTCTTAACGAATAGTTTTTCAAATTTGTATTTTGAATCGTTACGTGCTACTGTACTGCACGAAACCATTATTAAATATACAGAGGAAACCTAATATAAAAAAAAATTAAAAAATAAGAAAATTTTGTTGACAATAACTGATTATATATAGAAAATAGAAAATTATTCAATTTCCTGTTGTGTTCTAACGGAAGTCAATTTCATGTCCCGGGGAATCACAATAAAACAGTATTAGCGAGAAAACATCTACATTATTACGATTAAATGAATATATTAATTCACCAAAGGATCAGAGGGACCTATTATTAATTCAATTCCGTGGGAAAGCAACCAAATGACTTTCTATAATATTTTGTCCGATACAAAAAATATGGAAATATATCCATATATATCTCTTATACACTAATGTGTGTGTGTGTGTATACAACGAATTGGAAAATTATTATTTTTTGTGTTTTCCAAACATAAAAAGAGGTAAACAATAATAATATAAAATTCCTCATTATCCATTCATCCCCTTGTCACGATAGTGTTCACCTTCTCAACTGAATTGGCTTGTGAAAAACGTTTTTTCCTTTTTCCAATTTAAAATTTTAATTTCAAAAACATTTATGTGCATAGCATCTACATAGGAGCCGATATTGTCGGTGATATTGAAACGTGCAATTACCCCGAGGCGTTTGATTTACTAAGGGAAATTTCAAAAGAAAAATAAACTATTAACAAACTCGTACAACAGATTTTATTAAACTTCGAACTGAAGTAAAAATGCATACACATTTTCCACGTGGAAATATAATAAATATTATGTATGTTTAGATCTGTGAATGACACATACTGTATTTATGGGTCCAAATATCTCATTAATTAGCATAAAAAAATCTCTTATCTTAAAACAAGAAATAAGTACGTGTACTTTAACTCGTGTGTAAATCACTTAATCGTAGAAAAAAATCAATGTAGTCCGTAACCTCAAGAAGGCTAAACCTGTCTGACATAAATGTACAGAATATATTATGATGTAATGCGCTCTTGTCATTTTCTCTTTTTCCACGGTTTTTCTAGTTTTTCCTATTCGTTTTTTAGTATTTTACTTTAGAAAAAAATACTGAAAACTATCCAACCAGTATTATACTCACCGTGACAAAATAACTATCATGTCAATATATTTTATCTGGAAAATTTTGTAAATTTACTTTTCGATTTTTATTTTGTTTTATTAAAAATTAATTTTCTTTTCTTTTGTTATTGTTGTAATGTGTAATGTTTAAAATAACAAATCAAATTGTAATATTGTTAATGGTGTTTGGAATACGAGTAACCGCATTGCCCTCATTTATTAGAATTGGTAAGAAGCGCCTTAATGAACATGTAATATGATTATTGTATTGCATCGAATTTAAAGTAAAATTGATAACGTCTTTGGCGCCGAATTGTCGCGAGTTTTATTTCGTATTTTTTCTTCTTTAAGGAGCAATATTTGGTGAGGAGCAAAGGAATAGTAATACGGAATTGGCATTTAAATACGCTGTTTATCGCATAAACAAAGATAAAAGTATTCTGCCAAAATCGCAAATTATCTACGATATTCAATATGTTTCAAAACATGATTCGTTTCATGCTAGTAAAAAAGGTAAATACTGTTCATTCCTCAACTGGTGGAATGAGATTTGGTGAGGAGTTAGCTATGTGTTATTTTAATTACATTTTGCAAAATCAGTCACATTTTGTAATAAAACTTGTATGTACAGTGATGTACAAACTTCGCGCATATTCCGTTATAATTTTCTTGGAAATACGTCTGAAATTTTTGTAATCTAAACTAACAAACTATTTGAGACTACAATTTCTACAAATACATAAAAATTTTAAAAATGTCCTGAGGGTTTAATAATAATTTTTATAATATGAAATAGTTCAAGAAATGATAATACTTCCACTTCATAATTTTAATCGGTTCAATTTTAGGGTAATTTAATAGTTGAATGTTATTATAACTGTTCTTAATGAAACGGTTCAATACAAAAATAACATAGTGTAACAGACCAGCCAGCCGTAAATAGTATTCCACAGTGTTGCCAAGAGCTAGCACTTTTCGATTAGTTTTACCACCATAAAAATCAGTTTTGCACTATTCGACCATGTTTGACACTAACTTTCACTTTTGCAAAAATTCTACATTCAATAAAACAAATTTATCATTTCTCTACTTAACTTTTCAATTTCTATACAACTATACAAATAAAATTAAAAAACTAAATTAAACTGTTATGATTTAATGATTGTGAAATAGATAATCTTTAACTTTTACATTATAGAAGTCCCTGAGTCTATAATAGTGCGCTGTAAAGATCAATAAATTTTCTAACAATTTGGAGGGAAGATTTCAGGAAAAAATTTTGACAATGTTTCTACTTCTATATCTTTGATCTTAGAGATGTTCACGGAGTCTCACCTATATGACCGAATAGCTAAATTAAAACCCCACGTGCGTGGTGACTAAGATTTAATTAAGATGATTTTTAAATTGTCCAGCATATTTTAAACAATTGTCGATTTTAATTTCAATCTATTTTTCAATTTTTTTGTCACCGCTCCTACAGATGTTCAGTTTTTTAAATGTATTTTATAGGATAGCGCAGACAAATTTGTCTAGAGATATTTTTATGTTTACGGTTACACCGCCTATTCCAAAACTATTCACCGCGCCTCTTTCATATATTAGAATAGGTCAGAAATTTATCGATCAACATTGTGAAAAATGTTTGTCATTCATAGTCGATAATAACACCTTTATTGTTTCCGTATTGTAATGCCAATATTTTTTAACAAAGACACAGGTCATTAGCTAATTAACCGTGTACGAGAGATACCGAGAACATCTCTGTGATTTGGCCAATCTACAATAGAGTAAACCTCTAAATTATTTATAAATTCATAAAAATGTTAATCATTCATAGCCAATAACAAAAGCTTCGTTTTTTCCAAATTGACATGCCAATATCTTGTAAGGAAGGCACAGGTCATTAGCTAACTAACAGTGAACATGAGACACCGAGATCATATCTGTGATTTAGCCAATCTCAAATACAGTACGCCTCTAAATTACGTATAAATTCATAAAAATGTTTGTCATTCATACCCAATAATAAAATAAAAGCTTCGTTGTTTCAGTATTGACCTGCCACTTATTAGCTAACTAACCGTGTAGATGAGACACCGAGAGCATCTCTGTGATTTGGCCAATCTCCCGTACAGTAAACCTCTAAATTACGTATAAATTCAGAAAACTGTTTGTTATTCATAGTCAATAATAATAGCTTCGTTGTTTTCGTATTGACATGCCACTATTTTTAAGAAAGGCGCAGGCCATTTTCTAACTAGCCGTGAACATGAGACACCCTAATCATATCTGTGACTTGGCCAATCTCAAGTACAGTAAGCCTGTAAATTACATATAGATTTAAGATTATGTCTGTCATTCATAGCCAGTAACAAAAGCTTCGTTGTTTCCATAGTGGCATGCCAGTTTAACAGAGGCACAGGTCATTAGCCAACTTACCGTGTAGGTAAGACATCGAGAACATCTCGTTAATTTAGCCAATCGCCAGTACAGTAAACCTCTAGGTTATGTTTAAATTCAAAAAATGTTTGTCATTCATAGTCGATAACAATAGCTTCGTTTTTTCCGTATCGACATGCCACTATTTTTAAGAAAGGCACATGTCATCATTCGCTAACTAACCATGTTGGTGAGACACCGAGAATATGTCTGTGGTTTGACTAATTTCCAGTACAGTAAGCCACAAACATTACATATAAATTCATAAATGTTTGTATTCGTAGTCGATATCAAAACCTTCGTTGTTTCTGAATGGACACGCCACTATTGTTTAACAAAGACGCAGGTCATTTTTTAACTAACCGTGAACATGAGACACCGAGATCATATCTGTGATTTGGCCAATCTCAAGTACAGTAAGCCTTTAAATTACGTATAAATTCTTAACAATGTGTGTCATTCATAGCCAATAACAAATTTTGTTATTTGCGTATTGACATGCCACTCATGAGCTAACTAACCGTGCAGGTGAGACACCGAGAACATGTCTGTGATTTGGCCAATCTCCAATTCAGTAAACCTCTAAATTACGCATAAATTTATAAAAATGTTTGTCATTCATATTCGATAACAAAAGCTTCGTTGTTTCCGTATCGGCATGCCACTATTTTTAACAAACGCACATGTCATTAGCTGACTGACCGTGTAGGTGAGACACCGAGAATATCTGTGTGACTTGGCCAATCTCCAGTACAATAAGCCACAAAATTACGTATAAAATCAAAAAAATATTTGTCATTCATAGTCGGTAACAAAACCTTCGTTGTTTCTGAATGGACAGGCCAATAGTTTTTAACAAAGGCACAGGTCATTGGCTAACTAACCGTAAACATGAGACACCGAGATCATCACTTTGTTTTGGCTAATCTCAAGTATACAGTAAGCCTTTAAATTACGTATGAATTCATAACAATGTTTGCCATTCATAGCAAAAGCTTCGTAGCTAACTAACCGTGTAGGTGAGACACCGAGAACATATCTGTGATTTGGTCCATCACCCGTACAGTAAACCTATGAATTACGTATAAATTCATAAAAATGTTGTGCTGTCATTCATAGCCAATAACAAAAGCGTCATTGCTTCCGTAGTGACATGCCAGTTGTTTTAACAAAGGGCCAGGTGATTAGCTAACTACCCGTGTACGTAAGGCACGAGATCATATCTGCGATTTGGCCAATCTCCAGTACATTAGACCTCTAAATTACGTATAAATAGTTGAAATGTTTCTCACTCATAGCCAATAACAAAAGCTTTCTTGTTTCCGTATTGACAGGCCACTATTATTTAATAAACGCACAGGTCATAACTAACTAACCGTGTAGATAATACCTTGAGAATATCTATGTGCTTTCTTTGATGTGAGTCAACAACAATAGTTAGTAGTTCCCTTTGAATGGTTTGATAATTAATTAGGTTCAAGGCAGTACTTAACGTGAGTGTGGTGAATAACCGTGGTGTCTATCTCCGTAAGTAACACGTTTGCTGCATTATGAATATCACTTACTCGTCACTAGGTGAAGAACCGTCACCATAATTAAATTTTGGTATTATGATTCTCATTCTGAGTGAGTATCTCACATGTCCTTTTCTACAATTTCTAGGCGACACCAAGTGGAAATTTGAGCATGTTTGTCAAATTAAGTTAAAATAGATAAAAAAAACTAATTTTATGTCAAAAATTTTAAAATTTCAGAAATTGTAGGTGAGGATAGAGAGATAAGATTCTCACTCGCAGTGAGAATCATAATACCAAAATTGAATTATAGTGACGTCTCTTCACCCGGTGAGGAGTAAGGGATATAAACGTTGGTTCAGCTATAGATGTTTGGTCCTTTAGTAAGGTCAATAAGTGCCTTTCTTTTTCTTCTACATTTTGTACATATTTTAGAGTTCGGGAGAACGTGAGCTAATGTGCCGTCAAAACTAACACGTACACGTCTTCTTCTTGAACCGGATAATTTTTTATTAGTTTTCAAAATATTATTTGCATCATCGATGTGCTGCAGTTGATCTAGCAGATATGCCAATGTATGTTGACAGAGATGGGCATCACTCACAATATCCTTTTGATGTGAGCATAATTGTGTTAAGTGTCGTACATTGTTTGTTTGCTGTAGCTCTAACCAATAATTTCCAACTTAAAGTGAACGACAATCTTCCATTCCTCCTGAGTTAAAGTTGTAACTGCGATGTTTTTGAAGTAAATGCCAGGTGTATTCTTGAATGAGAATATTTCAACAGGGCTTTTGTTGATGTTATAAGGCTTCAATTATATTTGACTGATTTGAGGTGTTGGGAGTACAGTCACCATCCCATTGCACATTAAGTAAATTGTCAATAATCAGAGGTTTCTTAATGAACCTTGGTGATCTTCTAAGATTGGTATTTAGCATTTCTGGTTGTGTATTTGGTTGGTGTTCACTACTGATAGATTTGTCATCCTTGAGATTGTCGTCGATCCTCAATTTTGACTAGAGCCCATTGAAATGGCGAAAGATTCGGTTCTTCGATTATAATTATGATTCCAATTTCTATATTTGGCCTTTATTCGAGCCATTTTAATATACTATGTAATGTTGTTAAATATTCACACAACCGTATTCTCAATACGGTTTGATGTCATCTCAATACGGTTTCACCTAAAACTCTTTTTAGGTAGTATTCAGCTGCTTATACGGCTGCCTTCCATAATCCACCAAAGTGGGGACTTGCCGGGGCATTAAAATACCAATTTATGCCTTCATTTGATAAAATATTAATTATTTCTGAGACATAGGTTTTGTTGAACTCCTTTGTGACAGTCTTCAATTGTTTGTCTCCTTTAAATGTCGTACCGCAATCGCCGTAGATGTGGCTGCACAGTCGGGAAATAAATCGTTTCAGTGCAGCTATGACAGCATTTGTTGTTAAATCACTATCAACATCTAGAAGTACTGCCTTTATTGTCATATACAGAAAAATACCACGATGGCCTAGTAAACTTTTTACTGCGCACCACTGAAAATTTTAGTTTGATTGGAACGGCATAATCAATTCCGGCGTGTGTAAAGGGACGAGATGGTCTAATATGCAATGTTGGCAATTCTCCCACTAACTGAGTTGCTTCCTTTGTCTTGTACCGGTAATAACGAAGACACTTTTTAATTATTTGTTTGGCATTTAAAATCCAATATTGGCTCATGATTTGGCATAAAACCAATTGACATCCTACATGCAACGTTTTAGCGTGTCTTTCTGAATAAGGCGACTCCGCATAGTTTTAGTCGTGGTGTGTTTATTTTCTTTAATAGAGCTATTTTTGTTTTTGATGCTAGTAACGTAACTTTAACATCTCCGGATCTTAAAATCATCCTGCTATGTATGACAGCAGTGTACGCCGCATCCGAAGCATCACAGAACCCATGTTATTCAATGACATTGTGGTAAGAAATTATTCACCTAAGAATTTTAATGTTTCCTATACTGGCTGTAATTGTTGTTAATAAAAAATCAAATATCCTTGCGATTTCTGATAGGACATTTCGCTTGGTGTTAACCTTTTGGGCAGTTAGGATGGTGGCACCATAAAGCTAAATTCGTCTCTTTGAGGATCCCAGTATATACCTAAAGTTTTTACATATTGATCTTCTGTGATTTAAAATTTCGTAAATACCCGATTTTTCTCCAGAATTGTTTGTAGTACCTCCCTTGGATTGCTGCACCATTTTCTAAGGTTGAAATATTCACATTTCAACAATTTAGGAGGATCAATATATCGTCTAACGAATGTGCCCCAGTCAAGACATCATCGACATTAAAATCTCGTTTTAAGATTTCTACTTCTTTAGAATATACAGTTTCTTCGTGCCAGCTAATGTAATGTTCTTATCGCCAGATACTTGGATTACTTGGATCATCTCGCCACACTATTGTTTGCAAATCATGATGCTCTTCGGGGACCTTTATTTGCCGATATACATTTTCTCGATATGAAGCAATGAAGACATATTTATACCTTCGCCATCTTAGCACGATTGAAAACAGATCTTACTGGAGGATTAGCCCAATTAGTTGTACATCATTAAGGCTGCTACCTGAAGATGTTTTTATTGAAGCATCAAAAACCACTCGAAGTTTAGTTGTTGTGCTTGACTCCTTTATGACTTTACGCATGATGCGGTAAATAATTTCTGCTCCTTGTTGAATCGTTTGCTGGAACTATATGTCCTACGCTCAGGTTTTCGTGTATAAAATTTTAATAATATCTACGTTTGATAAGTCTACGTTTCCCTTTAATGGAAGCTTCACTTTTGGTAACGTCTTTCACAGTCGTTAAATGTTGAGGTGACTGGATATTTTCGATTTCACAAAACCGTGGTAGATCAACATCTATAGTTGAAATCATAGTTTGTCTGTCAATGAATCTCATGTTCATTGGAAACTGATTTTATAGCTCCAAACATAACCCAACCCAATTTCATACGTTGAGCTGACGGCCCCGTTTCACCCTTTAGTATTTCTGGCATTATAAAATATCAGAAATCTATTATACATTGTGTTTTTGAAACACATCGTTTGTGGATGAAATGTACTAAATACTTTTTACACAATTCTGCTTTTATTGCAAACTCATCTCTCCATTTGGGACTAAGATTTTTAAAATTGATGCAATTTGTGATTAAATGATTACTCTTACAATATCTACAATACTCTTGAGTTGTACTGTGGTGAGTATAAAATGAATTCCTTGGGAAGTATTTCACCATATTGATGCGGTGTAGACAATTCATTCTAATCGACTTTCTATAGGAATCCAAAGAAATTATCCAATGATGCCAAATATTTTGGATCTTCCAATTATTGCTTATATAATTTATGAGTTTCACTTTCTAATTTTGGCAGCAAACAATCCAATGATCCCATGATGTGATATCGGGGCTGCTATTTCTATTTGAAACGCTATGTTTAGTAGTTTGTTGATGTTTTTTGAGACACGTATTCGTTTATTGTTGTAGCCATGTTGCAACGTGCTCCATGATGTCATATAGTTGTGCTCTGTGACGTTAAAGGAGTTCAGTAGATCAGCTGCTTGGTCTGTTACGTGACTTTTTAAGTAATGCATTTTTGATATGTTCGGTAGTTCTAGATTAGTGTGCACTACCTGGGTAAATATATCTCTAAATATTACCCAATTTAGATAATTCCCATTAGACGTAGGAATCTCCATTTTTTGCAGTTTAATTTGTGGAGTTAATTTTACTGCATCTCCTCCAACTTGATGTAAGTTTTCCAGTTTGTCTTCTAACTGGGCTACCATGCCATCATACTGCATTTCCCAAGCTATGCTGCTTCTAGATGTGATGTGATGCTATATTCGATAATAAGTATGATTTTGTATTGAGGTCAGTGTACCAATACTGTTTAATTGCGTGGAATGCGAACAGCATTAAATTCAGCCCCTTAAGTGCTGCGCATCATTCTTGATGTCTTGATGTTGTTCTACGGAGCTTCCTTATATTTTGTTATCAGCTGATTGTACCCAATTTTTAATAGTTTCATTTAAACTATTTATTAGTTCGCTATATAGATCTTATGAGGCTAGCCCAAGATACCTGATCTAAGGAATACGCTATGGCGATTACGTCCACTTCAAATCCAGCCTTCAACAATATGGTATAATGTTACAACTATACAACTAAAGATCTCGAAGTGCAGATGAGTATAGGCTCCATTGTCTTCATTTCAGCTCATTCAATTGTGTCAAAATAATGGAGTGTCTGTCGTTTCTCCGTACACATTACAAAGTGACTGGATGATGAGAGAATATCGGAAAACCATATAGACCAAACAATATGCACCTTTATCATGTTCACAATTGATAAATAAAACATTTCCATCTCAATAATCGATTTTATTATACAATCTGTTATCCGCAGTATGTTCGCAAATTAAAATGGGCGTTCAAGCCATATTCGGACCATCCGATCCAATATTAGGTGCCCATATTCATTCAATATGTGATACTTTGGATATACCAAATTTAGAATCGCGACTAGAATTTGATACGGGCATTAAAGAATTCTCGATCAATTTATTTCCAACGCAAAAAATTTTGAACAATGCATTCTACGATGTGATCAACTACTTGAATTGGACCCGATTAGCAATTGTTTACGAGAAAGATTTTAGTTTAATAAAATTACGAGAATTGGTACGAGCTCCGGGCCTCGAAATTCATGTACGACACACAGATCGAAAATCATATTCGAATGTGTTGCGCGAATTAAAAAATAAGGAGATACATAATTTTATAATTGACACTCATCCGGATCATATCACCGATTTTATAAAAGGCGTAAGTGTAAACGTATGCGAGTAACGCATTTCAATTAGATTAAATAAAAATATTTGTTTAGGTACTTCAGCTGCAGATGAACGAGTACAAGTATCACTATTTATTCACGACATTCGATATTGAATCATATGATTTAGAGGATTTCAAATATAATTTCATTAATATAACCGCTTTCCGTTTAGTAACGTCAGATGATTTTTCCGTGCGGGAAATTGTAAAAGACATGGATCGATACTATGAAAATTCGCAATTTTTTAATCGCAATAAAATTCTTGAAACAGAACCCGCCTTAATGCATGATTCAGTATACGTATTTGCAATTGGCCTTCAAACACTGGAACAATCGCATTCGCTTAAGATTTCGTCAAACACATCATGTTTGAGTGAAAAACCATGGGACGGTGGTTTAAGCCTAATTAACTATATAAATTCGGTTGAGTGGAAAGGTTTGACCGGTCCAATTGAATTTAAAGAGGGACATCGAATTCAAGTTAAATTTGATTTGGTCAAATTGAAACAGCATTCGATTGTAAAAGTTGGCGAATGGTGTCCAGATTCAGGATTAAACGTATCTGATCGAGGACTATTATTTGATACGGGGCAGATTAACGTAACTCTAGTTGTAATTACGATTCTCGTAAGTTATTCTTATTTCTATACATAAAACATCAATAAATTATTTTTAACTGTTTTCAGGAAAAACCGTACGTAATGATGCATTACGATAAAAACATAACTGGAAATGATCGATTTTTTGGGTTTTGTGTTGATATTTTAGAACGTGTTGCGCAAGAAGTTGGATTCGAATATATTCTTGATTTAGTGCCAGATCGAAAATATGGCGCCAAAGATCCTGTAACCGGTGAATGGAACGGAATGGTGGCCCATTTAATCAAACACGTTAGTTCCTCATTTCTAGTACATATTTTGATTTTTCTAAAGTTTGGATTTAATATATTTCAGAAAGCTGATTTAGCTGTAGGTTCGATGACAATTAATTATGCCCGTGAAAGTGTAATCGACTTCACAAAACCATTTATGAATTTGGGTATAAGTATCTTATTCAAAGTTCCCGAAAGCCAACCGACTCGATTATTTTCATTTATGAACCCATTGGCAATCGATATATGGTTTTACGTATTTGCCGCTTATGCCCTCGTTTCATTAACGATATACGTGGTGGCCAGATTTTCTCCATACGAATGGCATAATCCGCATCCTTGTGAATTAGAAAATGATATAATTGAAAACCAGTTTTCTATATCGAACAGCTTTTGGTTTACTATTGGGACTTTAATGCAACAGGGTTCCGATTTAAATCCAAAAGCTGTATCAACCCGTATTGCTGGTGGAATTTGGTGGTTTTTCACACTAATTATTATCTCGTCGTATACAGCGAATTTAGCCGCTTTTCTGACCGTTGAACGAATGATCACGCCAATCGAAAATGCTGAAGATTTAGCGGGACAAACTGAAATTATGTATGGGACGCTTGATAGTGGATCGACGATGACATTTTTTCGGGTGTGTGTTGTTGGTGTGCTATTGTAATAAAATATATTTGTGGCTGTAATATTTTGTTCATCTACCGTTATTTTCCTATATAATCAATTTTCTAGGACTCGATGATCGAAACATATAAAAAAATGTGGCGGTTTATGGAAAATAAAAAACCATCGGCATTTACTTCCACGTACGAGGAGGGCATAAAACGGGTGATCGATGGGAATTATGCATTTTTAATGGAATCAACAATGCTGGACTACATTGTCCAACGGAATTGTAATTTAACTCAAATTGGTGGCCTGCTCGATACAAAGGGATATGGAATTGCGACTCCGATGGGATCACCTTGGCGTGATAAAATATCGTTGGCTATATTAGAGCTGCAGGAAAAAGGTGAAATACAAATGTTATACGATAAATGGTGGAAAAATACGGGTGATACGTGTCAGCGGCCAGACAAGGCAAAAGAATCAAAGGCCAACTCGCTCGGAGTTGATAACATTGGTGGCGTATTTGTTGTCTTATTATGCGGTATTGCATTCGCCGTACTCATAGCAATATTTGAATTTTGCTGGCACCTCAAATACAATCCGTCAATTAATCAAATCAAGCAGTCAATGTGTGCTGAGATGATTCAGGAATTTTGTTTTGCTATTAAATGTCATGGATCAAGACAACGACCGGCATTAAAACGCAACTGCTCAAAATGTGTGAGCGCGTCAGAAATTTATAAAAGTACCATGATTCAAACCCGCGCTAATACAGTATTTCAAACAAGTACCTCAACAATTAGTCGCCAAAATGATATAACTGATAAATTGAAACCGTATTCATCGGCAGAATGGGAGCACAACTCATCAGCCGGTAATATCGTTCACGATCTTGACATAAATGATTTAAATTAGCTATGCGCAACCGAGGCACTTAGCTTCCGTTTATAGATTATCAATTTTTAATTTTATGTTCATTCGACGAAATTTCCGAGTGCTTTTTTTCCGCGAAATATGTCAATTATCACATTAGTGCCAAAAAAATTTTATATAGTATGTACAATTATAGAGGTAATTTCTGAAATAATAAAATTAAAAAAATCACCGCCTTTTATTACTTCAAATTCTTCCTCAAATTGCACATCACCTATTTGTTAAACTGTAATAAAAGAATCATGGACCAGGTGGCAACCCCAGTTGAACTGCAGAGTGATATAGTTTTTAATGGCTCGTGGACTGAATAAAAAATCGTAGATGGCCAAGTCGTCAACCCGAGTTTGCTGAAGCAGCTAATTCTGGTATAAAGGCTCACCACATAAAGTGGCTTCTTTCCCTAACAACACAAAAAACAATCATGTCGTTAAACATTCAAATTGACGAAATATGAAAATTTCATAATTCCAGTGTTGTGCGTCTACGCGGATTACCGAATTGTCTACATGATGGTGTCGAACATAGCGTAGGCAATTGATTTTTGAGTAGACAATGTCGAGAATTGGTAGGATATGTGGACAATTCGTAGACAATATATTGATTATTGCTTTTCTCTTGTTGTTCCCATTATTTTTCTGTACTAAGTCGTCGTCTTATAGTTTTCCAGTTTAAATTGGGGTTTACCTATATTTTGGCAGTAAAATTCAATTTTTATAAAAGAAATAGGTGACATTAAAATATTTTGCTCAATCGATGGTTCGATATTGGTACAACCATAAGCGATTTCATTTTCATTCGAGGAATAAAATTAAATTATTTTATAAATCCAGGTTCAATAAAATAAAGTATATTATGAACTTTAGCATACACTGGTAGCTCCCACAACCTTCATACCAGGCGTCTACATGATCCTGTCACATTTGCTAATTTGTAGTATCGATTTTATATTGGTGGCGATGTATTCCATCGAAAGGAATCCGAAAAACGGGAGAATCTTCCACGATTTTTTTCCGTATCCAGCGGGCTTTATAAACTAATAATTAATTGGTTCAAATCTTTCATACTCATTACACCAGATCCCAAAAAATATGAGTTGATGTATGTATCCACTATTGTTTCGTTAGGATTTACGAATAACCATTCGTTTGGAGCATGAAGTTTTATAAAGTGGTTGGTTGAATTTCTTGAATCAACATTGCATAATCTGTCGAGAGTTGGTTTTCGCTGTAAGATTGCTACTTCGCACTGGTTTTTGTTTGTCATTGCGTTGAGAATTAGTGATACCTCGCATAAAAACTGTTTAGGTTGAAATACTTGGAAACTCTTCACTTCTTCTGTTGTTAGACATGCAAAATGCACTCGATCATTGTCTACTGCTAAGTACTTTGTTGATGTAATAATGTTTTATTGAGGGTTGTTATGATTAATATTAGAAACTGGAATTAGGGCTAGCAGGTTATAATTCAGTGCAAAGGAGAGCGGTGATGATTTTAATTATCACACACTTAACAAACACATTATACACTTGTTTAACTATTTCGCAACACAAAAAAAATTTTTAAAAATTTGTTCAAAATGTTTAAAATATTACTCTATCGATTTCGACTTGTTACTCTCGAGTAGATACTCATGATGATGACCTAACAAGTCGAAATCGATAGAGTAATATTTTAATCATTTTGAACAAATTTAAAAAAAAAAAATTTTGTGTTGCGAAATAGTTAAACAAGTGTATAATCTATTTATTAGGTATATATGAATGAGGTCCAGAATGTCGGGCCCGGTATGGTTATTGAAGCCGATATGTGCTGACGAAAAAATATTAGTTGGTTCTCTAGTTGAGACTGGCAGGGTATCGACGGATGCAGGATTCTGTGATGTGCGTAATAAACCACATCCAGCAAGCGTTGTTGTGTATCCTCTAGGTTCTTTAGTATTAGAGTAAATTCTATCAGGCTTGTTAATATTAAGAGTACTCATAACCTCTATTGATCTTTTACCAGCTTGTTTAATGATGACATTGTAAGGTTAGAATTGTGCTTCACCAGTTTGATTGTATTGTCATGTCTGGTTTCTAACTAATGCCATTAAATGCTTCTCGTTGATGTTAATGTTCTCAAACTGGGATTCATACTAGTTGACTTCGCGCTGGTTGAGAATTCCAAACATGTCCCCTAAGATTATGTCTGTTGTGTCTCTCAGATCTCATCGTCCTTGTTACTTGTCAATAAGAGATGATTGTCTGCGACCAAGATGTTGAACCGCCACTGAAATTGTTATAGGATTATATTGCAGTTTAAACCAGATAATTCCTTGAAGGCTGCTGCCAGCTCGACTTGTACTTTCTTAAAGGCTTCCATTTCCTCCCAATAGCTCATCATGTTATAATAAATTAATAATGTCCAATTACTTTATTCATGTCGAATGGTTAAATGCAGTGCCTTTGATATATGCTTGCGCGAACCCTAGCAGACAGCAAGTTCAGAGCATTGCTAAATTATCTAATGTTTACTTTCGCTCGTCTTTTGGGCTGCACTCTCAATTTGTGGTTGTTCTTTGTTGTCTGTGTGTTGTCGTGCATAATTGTTATTTTGTATTTTGTGTTGTTGGTTGATACTGAATTTTCCTTTTGTCTATGAATGACTGAACCGGATTACTATTCTCGGAGTGCATGTTGACATGGTTTTCAGGTTCGTTTGTTAAGGGAAGACAGTTTATTATCACCTTGTCCCGGAAGTAGCTCTATGTCTCTGGTTATTTTGTTACTACTATTTTGTGCTTGACTTCACCTTCCTGTTGCTTTGCATGCCTTTGTAGTTGTTTATCTGCTCCAACGAAATTAGTCCCGCAATAACTGAATATTTCCAGAAAAATTCCTCTTCTTGAAATGAATCGCTGATATGCGGCTTAGAAAGCATTGGTTGGCAAGTCCCTTGCAAGTGGATCTTCTAGATGGATTGCCTTTATGGATAGGCATATAAAAATAGCAATATAGCCTTTTGTTGTTTTATTACAGTGGCCTTTTCACAATCTTATACTAATTAGGCCGGTATAGTCTACTCCGCTGTTTGTGAATGGTGGGGCCAGTGTTACTCGCTCCTTTGGTAAATACCCATTAGCTGAGTTGATGCAAATTGTTAGCTCTAGTGCAGATTATACACTTATGTATAGTGTTACGAATTGCATCATTGGCATTTATTACCCAATATATACTGCGATCTCAGATTTGATAATGTGTTTGTTGTGCTTGTTTTATGAGCAATCTTGACAACTTGTGGCCTTTGGGCATTATTACTGGATGTTTTTTGTCAAATAAGAGCTTAGAATTGGTTAGTCGTCCACCTACTCGTAGTAGATCATTTATGTCGATGGATTGATTCAATGTTAGTATTGTACTGCCCTTTGGTAAACTTTGGTTTGATTTTAATTTTCTTAGTTCTATTTCAAAGGTTTTTTTCTGTGCGATTTTGATTATTACTCTACGCGCTGTCCTGAATTAAATTGTGTTCGATACAAAGCGTAGACAGTATGCAACAGCATGCAATCGAAGTGATATTTCTTGGTGAGTAACTCCTAACTGTTCTGCAAGCTCTTTTTAGGTTTGACACGGATTTTCATCCGTAGTAAAACTTTAAGTTCCTCGTCTTCAAATTGTTTTGCCACCACGAAATCTTGCAAACCATCTTTTTACTGTTCAATGACTCATAGAATGTCCAGCATTGAACAGCATATTTTTTTTCATTGGAATGCAATGACCTAACCAACAGCAATTTTGCTATTTAAATTTTAGTTTTAAAATGTTGTATTTGAGGATTTTTCAATTATTGGTTAGTGCCAATATAACAAAATTGTAAGTGCAATTTAGAATTTTGATATTCCTTCATTTATGAGAATATGGTTCAGTAACAAAAGTGTAGAAAATCAGTTAACTACATAACTACATAATTCACTTTTCAATTGGTTGTAACGAAATTAATTATAATACTGTGAATTTTGTGCATTGAATCACACAAAACTATATATACTACAATATTTGTTTAAGATTGATTCTTTAGGTGCTTCAGCGTACTGTTAGAGAAATTTTGAACCAACATCATATACAAATTTTACTCTTTAAAATTTTACATATAAATACCATGAATGGCATTTTCGATACTACAGTACTTTTTTCGATACTTTGGCTGTATGAAAAGTACTTCGATATTTTTGACTAAATTTTAGTGCTCTTGAGAAAATTCAAGAAATATCACTCGTAATTCGATTATGAGGCAACTTTCATAACTAAAGCTACTAACGGACATTAATATTTTGAGCCAGGAGTACAATTTATAGAGCCCCATGCGAGATGTAATTCTTTGATATGGCTCTGTAATATGACAAAGCATTAGACTTTTATTGATTTAAATGATAGGTGTAAAATTCAGATAATAAATTTAAAATTTAAATTAATAAATTTATTATTTCTCAGCAATTAATAAATAGGTATTGCTTATATAAGACCACGTTAGGAGTAAAGGGGGTAAGTAATGAAGTCCTTAAGTGGTCTCGATTAGTCTAACCCAATTTCACTGAAAGGTCGGGACGATATTTGCCAAAATAGCACATAATAAAATTAAAATTTCTCGAAAAATTCAAAACTACTAAACATATAATGTGGGCAAAAAGTAGTAAGACATTTTAATTTAAATTTCGCGCGAAAACCATTCATCGAAATATTTTTTTTTTATGTTGGTATGACTGTCAGTGACATCTGTGCCAAATGTCACATCAAAATAATCATTAATGTTTAGTATACGCTTGTCTTTCTGAAGTACAAAAAGTGCATTCGGCGATTTTTACAATGAGTGAAATTATTCAACAAAGAAGTTCCTTTAAATTTTGTGTGCGGAATCAATTTTGTGGTGCTGAAACGTTTAGATTGTTGCAAAAGGCCTTCGGTGATAATTGTATGTCATGAGTAAGTGTTTTTGATTGGTACAAATTGTTCAAAGAGGGTCGAGAACGTGTTGACGACGAACCACGTCTAGGACGGCCATCAACATCAACTGATGATCAACACGTTAATAAAATCAAGAAATTGGTGCTCGAGAATCGACGATTAACAGTCAGAGACCTTACTGGCATCGTTGAAATATCGGAAGGATCAGTGAAAACTATTTTGAAATTATTTGGGCCTAAGAAAAGTGAAAGCACGATTGGTTCCAAAATCACTCATTTTTTTGGAAAAACAGCGTCGCGTTGACGTCTGTGAAACAATGCTTTCCGACTAACAGGATGTCATGAAACGTATTATAACTGGTGATGAGTCTTGGATCTATGCTTATGACCCGGAAACAGACGATAAATCGGCCGAATATCGTGCCAAAGGTGAGCCGAAGCCGAAAAAACCACGTCAAAGCAAGTCAAAAATCAAGGTGATGTTGACAGTTTTCTTCGATTATCGAGGTGCGGTGCACTCCGAATTCCGACCGGACAAACTGTCAACAAACTGTCAACAAGGAATACTATTTGAGTATTATGCGTCGTTTGCGCGAAGCTAAATATTTTGACCGGGGCCTAATTTCGCTAAGCTGGAACGATACGATTTTGTTCGTATGTATTTTGCTAAATGGGAGATATGAGTCCGTCCGTCTTATAACCAAATTTTCATAAACTAACAAGTCAAAAAATTATTTTACTTTAATTAAGAATTATTGTGGCTCACTTATGCTTTATATTATTTCTTTCATATCTTCTGTTAGTAATAATTATTGTAAGTATTGTCAATCAAAAGAATTTTAATTAATTTCTTTTATAATAATATTCAGGACTAACTTCACATATGAAGTGTATTCGAAATAAATTATTATTATAAAATGGGGCGGGGATAACTTCCCACAAGAACAGAAATGTAATTATGTTAGTGTTGCTTGACTAATTTTTTAATTTCGTGGATAGAATCGGGCATGACTTTACACACATGTAAAGTTGCTGAAATATCAAGCTGATTTCAGTACTCTGTTTCTCATAAATCGAGTACTTTTGATTTCTTGCCAATATAATCCCTGATGAATACCCCACATGGCAAATTGTTTTTTATGAAATTTTCAAAAAATATGCATGCATTCAAAAGAATAATTCTTATTTGATTGAACAAAATCTTTACTACATAAAATTTACTACATGATAAATTAAAAGCGAGTTCATACATAAGGGGTCAATATTTCTTTTAAAAAATCGTATGCATATTGATTTATAACTTGATCGTGACATTTTCCAGATTTTTTTAAATTATTTTCTCCAAACTATAAAATTGCCCTTCGATTCACAGTGTTTTGTAAACTTCATATAAATTCATTAATAGTTAAATTATGCTTATTTCAAAAAATTGGAAAATGCATGTTCTTTGTTTAGATTTTTAAGACGAATATTATGATTATAGAAATGAAACGGTTAAGATATTAACTTTGGGTTGTTTTTGTAATTATATTTGTTTATTATGGTTTAACAAAATCGTATTTATTTGGGTTATGGTTTTCAATTATTATTGAAATTCTAAATAAACACGATTTTGTTAAACCGTAATAAAAAAAATAATTAAAATCTCAACCAAAAGTTAATCAGCGTATCAAATATCTTATGCCTATCACCATATCTTAACAAATCGTTTCATTTCTATAATCATAATATTCGTCTTAAAACTCTAAACAAAGAACATGCATTTTCCAATTTTTTGAAATAAGCATAAATTAACTATTAACGAATTTTTATGAACCCTTACAAAAAATTGTAATTCGAACTGCAATTTTATGGTATAGTTTGAGAAAACAATTTTAAAAAATCTGGAAATGTCACGATCGAGTGGGTAAATCAAAATACATACATGCGTTTTTTAACCCTAATGTGAGTGACGAGGTACCGCGGTACCTTTGCACTTTTAAGACTTCTATTTTTGTATGTTTCAGTTACAATGAAAACTTCAAATTTTATGAGAAGAGAACTACTCCTAGTTCAATTGATACATTACGATCACACGTAAAAATCAAACATTTTACAACTTGGACGAACGTGGATGTAGGTACTAAACACTCAAATTAAGATATTTTTCCTTCACTCACATGAGGGTTAAGATACATTGACTTTCTTTATGAATTTGTCATATGTGGTATTATAGGTAAAATGTTAAAGAGTAAAATATGCATTTATAGGTGGTATTCAACATGTTTCTACCAGCACGCTAAAACACCTAAAGAATTGGATTAATCAAAAAACTTTATATTATGTGTAGTGCTCTAGTGTTGGGAATGGAGAGCTGAGAACAAACGTGGCTGATGTTCTCTCAGTATGGTAAACCTACTTTCAAAATCTGCTAAATCGGAATGGCAAAGTGACCCCCCATTAGAGCAATAGCTCCTCCAGATGAAGAGGTCTTTGTCGGATATCCCACATTGGAGGAAGTAGATGCAGCTATTAGTAAAATGAAAAATCGAAAGGCATCCGGTCTCGAAAGAATTGCCGCAGAATTGATTAAGCTCAGAGGCGCTACTCTTACATAAAATTTTTACGATCTCTACGTCTCTAGCTAGGACCAAGAAGAGCTACCAGAGAATTGGAAGACCGCGCTCATATGTCCGTTGCACAAAAAATGCGACAGTCTTAAATGTGGTAACTATCGTGGTATAGCTCTATTGAACACTGCTTACAAAGTGATGGCTAATGTTGTACTTGCCAGACTCATCCCTTTCACCGAAATTATTGGCGACTGTCAATGTGGTTTTCGTCCCAACCGATCGACTACTGACCAGTGTTTTATCATGACGGTGATTTTGGAAAATTTTTGGAAGTACAACATAAACATACAAAATATTAAGGCAACTACTATGGCCAAAGCCGTAACTACTATGGCTGTAAATCTGAAAATCAGAAAATGGACAAACGTATATAAATAACATACGACACGTTAAAAATACTCAGTCGCAACTTTTTTTACCCCGAATGGCAGAGCAAGCATTCTACTTACTAAGCGATGGATTAAGTGAGTTGTGTGATCGAAACTCGCTTTAATTAAATATTAAGGAATGCAAAATCATGTCTTTCCATCGTAAAAGAAATCCGATACTTACTTCCTACAAAGTCAACAACAAAGTATTGCAAAGAGTCAATGAGATCATAGATCTAGGTGTTACATTGGTCGAAAATGCCAGTTTCAAGAAGCATATGGAAAATTGTATTGCGAAAGCGAATGCCATGTTTGGATTTGTTAAAAGATGGACAGATGCATTTAAAGATATTCAAGATGCGGCTTACATTGGTAACGTTTTGCTTGGTCACATTGATTCAGCATACATTTTGGAAAATATACCAATTCTGCCTTGCAGAACATTTCGAAACCATGAGTTTTTAGCACTAGAACACCATTCCACAAACTATGGAGAAAATAACCCCATTAATAGGTTGTATAAATCTTTCAACATCGTCGACGACGTATTTGACTTTAATTTATCAAAGGACAACTTCAAAAATATCCTTACGAATTATTTTTTAAATCAAGATTTTATTTATATTTTTGTGTTTTAAAGTTCTTTATTTGATTTTTTAATATTTTTGTTTTAAATTAAATTCTGAAATCATACATGTAAATCACAGAATAGATTTCTTTAAATAAATAAATAAATAAGCTAACGAGGCCGCGCTCATACGTCTAGGAATTCCAGAGAAACTCGTTTCCCTGTGAAAATTAACAACGTTTAGGTCTGTATGTAGAATCGTAATTGAAAGAACTGTATCAGACTCCATTGAAATAACATCTGGTAGAAACAGGGAGATGCACTCATGTCTGTACTGTTCAATTTAGCGCTGGAGTACGTAGTGAAGAAAAGCAACATTGAAACGCGCTGTATATTCAATAAATCAGACCAAATTCTTGGATATGCAGATGATATCGTGCTTCTTGGCTGAAAATCTAGCGACATCAAAGATAGTTTGATACCGCTCGATCGCTGCGCAAGAAGACTTGGTTTGGAGGTGAACAGTAGGAAAACCAAATTTTTAGCAACACCCAGGAACATCTTCATGGCAAATCTCGGAATTGCCGCCCATAATTTTGTTAGCGTCGAAAACTTTAAACACCTCATGTCAGTTATAACATAATTGAATGATATGCAGGCAGAAATAAAAGCCGGGATCGTTGTCTAACAACGAATTTTCTACACCCAATAAAAATTATTGCATTCTAAACATCATCGCACTTTATAAAGCACTCATAAGACCTGTGTTGGTTTTCGGAAGCGAGAGCTGGACTTCTACCGATTGTAGTTTGTTATCTACCTTATAAAGGAAGAATATCGGATTCGTATGAACCACGAATCAAAGCAACTACGACAGCAACAAAGATCTACGTATATTAGGATGTGGAAACTGGAGGACGAGAGCGATGGATCGAGACAAATGGAGGACCATAGTGAAAGCTAGAGAGAGAGAGTGAGAGAGAGAATGAGAGAAGGGTTTTTGTGCGCTGACTACAGAGGATGAACAAGAGCTTGGTGATTATTTTGATAGAGATGCCGACGATGATGGGGAAAATGTGATTGAACCAATTGGTGGGCAATATCATCCTAGAGCTGCTTTGTTATCGGTTGAAGTAGCCAATTCTAGACACAATTCTGATAACGACGATGATACAAATTATGAACCGGATTCCAACGGTTCCGATTAGGATGACCCATATGCCCAGATGAACCGCTTCAAGACGAAGTAGTCAGAGGGACAGCCACAAGCAGCAATTGAAGCAAATCGTGACCAGAAATACACGGATCAAGGCAAAAACGACAAAACCATTTGGTGAGGAATAAAAGAATTTAAAAGAAAGAGATTGGACTCCATTCCCTGTTTCCCTGTAGCACTGAGGCATTTACTGAAAAGCTTGAAGCCTTAAAGTGTCTTTCTCCAACCGCTATTGTTGAATGCATTGTTTTGGAAAGTAATAGAAAATCCAAAATGACGTATGCAGCGAATCAACGAGCACAGAATCCGAGAAAATTGGGACCTTGGCGAGATACCAATGTGGATGAAATGTACGCGTTTATCGGCATATTAGTTTTGGCTGACTCAGAAAAATCAAATTTAGTGGCAGCTAAAGATTTATTTCACATGTCTCATATGCCATTTGATAGAGAAGTGATGTTATTAGAGAGATTCGAGCAAATCAGTAGGTTTTGTGTTTCAAAGATTCAAGGACTCGTGTGGATCGATTGCGAGAAGATAAGTTGGCTCCATCCAAAGAATTCACGGTTGCCGACTTCCAGAAATACGAGTAGGTGCAGATTTAGCCAATACATACCATCCAAGCCAGGCCAGTATGGGATTAAAATATTTTGGCTTGTAGATGCGAAAACAAGTTATCCTGTATCAACAGAAATTAATTTGGGTGCTCAACCAAACGATGAAATATCCACTGGAATTTTGCGTGCCTTAATAATGCGCCTTGCTCAAGGCTATTTAGATATTGGTGCGAACATTACCATGCATAACTTTTTTACATGTCATGCATTGGAAAACGATTTGTGAGCCTGCAATACAACACTAGTTGGTGCAATTAGAACAAATAAAAGCAAAATACCCTACATTCGATAAAATAGTGCGCGGCTACACCTGCAAAAGGCAAAGTAATCGATGGCCAATGGTCATATTTTATAATACGCTTGACGTGGCTGGACTTGCAGCTTACCGATTGTTCGAGCTATGTCATCCGACTTAGAACAACAACAAATTCGATAAAAGAAAAATTTGTCTAAAAGAATTTGCGCTGGAATTAGTTCAGAAACATCTAGACAACCGGAGCAAACTTCCACTGAAGCTATCAGTGAAAACTGCTTGAACTTGGCTACAAATTTAAATCCGTTCGTAAGTGACCGTAAACAATCCTCGGGAACGTGCGAACCGTGTTTCATGCTCGAAGTTCAAGGAGCCTGATTCCGACGAAGAATTTTCTGATGAGGATGACGCTGACGAAACCAGACTAGGTCCATGAACACTAGACCCACCAACACCAGGTCCATTCACACCCAGTCCATCCCCATTTGTTGCACCATTGGCTAAATGAGCCCGAACAACGCCAGGCTCACCAATACCTTTATCAGATATATAATACAACAATAATTGCTAAATTTAATATCGAAAAACTGAATTTAGAGGTCGAAAATTGTACTCATTGTTGTACTCATTAAATAACAGTTCAAAAAGCCTCGACTATAATTTGTGTAAATAATCGCCACGTAGCCCACCTGTTGGAGGAATGATAAAATCACACAGCTAAGGGGAAAATATCACCATGCATGAAGAGTAAGAGTATGTCAACAAGCATCTAAGGCACAACTTCAAACTATATTTTCCAGTAACAGTACCGTTAAGATCAGAGTTCGTTCTGGGAAAGCAAGTAAATTGCGATGTTCAAAGGATCTCTGTAGCGAAGTGGCAAACACTCGATGAGGTGGACGTGCGACCTCACAAGAGAGAGCAGTCTTGGAGAATTTAAAATGTTGCCAGTTTTGATGTGCACCCAGAAAATGTGCAGAGAACTGTCACTTCATTTCTTTGTTTCCCAATCAATCAGAAGATAGAAAGAACTTCGAGTTTCAATAAATTCTGGAAGGTACTTCATCAGTAACTGTGGGAGAACAACTGAGATAGTTACAAAGAAAAGAAAAGGTACCAGGTAGCAACAGGTCTGGCATACTTCCGAAAGTTGGTATACTATTTAGCAACGGAATTCTGAAGATCAGTACAGATGACAGAACTAAACAATATGATGTTACAACACTTTAGAATGTTTTCTAAAACGATCGGGCCGACAAAGTCAGCGACTACTGCTGGTGTAAAAAGACTAATTTTGATCTAGGGAGCCACTGTTTGTGCTAACGCATTGAAATTGAACTCAAATGATATGGTCGTGATATCACAGGCGAAATAGCAGCGACACCCGATACCGATGAAAACTTGTTCAAAAGCGTTTACAAGAAGCAGTTGCATGCGACGCTCGACATCACAAATCATGGTCGCTAACTAATACTTTCTTACTTTTCAGCCAATAGACCTTGCCTCAAATAATCTGCATGAGAAGGCCGATCGGTGAACCGGGAGAGTTTATTGACGGAGAAACTAACATTCAACACGAAATAAGGAGAGTAGTTTTCATTTTAATTAGGTATGCAAAATAAGTTAACGATAGATGTGAAAATCAAAGTGCAAAGTTAACAAATTTTCAGGACTTGAATCGAGAAACATCCACCAAAAGAAAGGGGCCATCAGATTTTCTTTCAACTTCGGAAAATACTAATGTATGTCAATGGAGGAAAGACAACACCGAAAGGTAGATGGCAACGCTTAAAAAAGTGCAGGACAATCGAAGCGTGACTTCGCCTTCTTCACTAGATACAAGTTCCATGTCAAGTTCCTGTCACACTGGGCAAAAACAGCGGCACCAGTGGCACTTTCTACATTAAGTAAAAGCTTGTTTCGTAGTAGTCAAGTAGACCACAAGTAGAAGTTCGTAAAGAGAAAACGGAGAAAGCGTCCCCGAAAACGGTAGTACCAACCTTGATACGGTACGAGGTTAGGACTCTTTCCCCTAAATAAAAATATTGTAACCAGTCCTACTCATGTGCAGAGAACACGCAAATCTCGGTTGTTAAAATACCAATGGTCGGAACTCAAAAATGCATGATATTGGTAAGGCTGGATTGGATGTCACATTCGCGAAGTAGTACACCCAATGAGAAGCTAAATGTTATAAAGTGCACTGCGTTTGTTTTCACTTAGCACGAATTTACTGAAGTCACTACACACGTGCCCTTCTGACAGTTTAAGTACCTACTTAAAAACTTCTTTAATTTTAATAGGATGCACCTTGAGAAAATGTCAATATTGAAAATCAAATATCATAAGGGAATAGTTAATTGAAGTTATTTAAGTTATTTGAATTCAAATCTGTAGTGAAATTACAGCTACTCAAAGAAATATAAGAAATCGAGTTCTTTACATTAAGACAAATTACAAGTTTTAAAAAGTGGGGACTCGAATAAATGTTATGAGTTAAAGATACTTTATAAGGTTTTAAACTCAGTACCAGGCCCTGGCTGTTCCATGAGGAAAACGGGGCTCCTTCCTACAGAACAACAATTCAACAACAATTCATTTATTTATTTATTTATTTATTTATTTTATTTATTTTATTTATTTACAATATAATTTTGGAATGATCTACACACCAAATATTGAGCTTATAAGCTCATTTATAATATGATGTGCAGTTCATGAAAATCCAATTGGTTAAACCTTTTCTCTCTGGGTCGTGGAGCGTGGGAATATGTCTCACATAGGAATATAAATTCTAATCTGCTATTTTTAACATTATTTTGTAAAATCCCCATCAGTAGATGAATACAAGATATGATGTAATTTGCTGGTTGCTTGCTATCTTCTCTTGTCTGATTTGTTAGGGGTTTTTCAGCTTCCGTTTATAAATTTACGTAGACGGACCAGTTGGCAATTATATATCCATATTGAAAAAAGTTAAAATCCAATAATTTTACAAAAAATTGTAAAAAAAAAAGAAAGTACTCCCTTGGTTCTGCTGAGATTAAATCTGACATCTAAAGAATGGTAAAATTCCCGTAATAACCCGTGGTCGTCACTGTGGAAACAATATTCATAACTATTCTTGGCTTAATTAATGTTTGATAGGAGCAAAAAGCCGCTCATTGCAATAGATTACGGTAATTGCTTTGCAGTTACGACACAAAAAGGAGTTGTTCATCATTCCACCAGAAGCAGATTATAAGAGTTGAAAAATTAAAACGCAGATTTATCATTCATTTAAATAACCGTTTTAGGTGAAGAATAAAGGACAATAATCAGAGTATTCCTTATGTCAGTATGTGGATAGCATCTCTCTCGATGCTATCCACATACTGACATAAGGAATACTCTGATTAATGTAAGATAGATAATTTGCTAAATTTAATAAAAACTATGAATTCCAACAATGACGTAAACATGGTAAACAAAAATTTAATATTAGATTGCTTTGATTTAATTGGCGAAACTGTGCTGTCGATAATAAATAAATCAATGCAGTCGGGTATATTTCCTTCAGTTTGAAAGGAGACAATGGTGGTACCTGTTGAAAAAATCAAAAAATACGAAAACAATATCAGAATTTCACTCGCTCAACAACTCGCGAAATCTAGTGCCTTCTCTGGGGTGCTATATGGTAAATTTTCGTTTTCTATTGTATTAATAGCTAACTTGATTTCTGAATTTGAGAGAATAAGTGAATTTATAATATCCGCTTTGGCCCAATGAATTGCATACTTGATGTTTGCTATTTCTTCCTTCATTAATTTTAGTTTATATTGAATGTTTAATGCCAATTGGTCATTCAATTTATTTTCTTTGTGAATCGCGTTCGTAATTTCATTGGCCATTCTCGAAATATTATTTATTCTTTCGTTGTACAATTGATTGATAATTGCCTGTTTATTACTATTTTCAAATACATTGTTCATTTTATCTTTAATTATATCAAAGTTGTCATGGTCAGGGTTTCCCGCTATCCACTTCCATACTCTACCAACAAATAGTTGTCCACTTCCATACGCTACCAATTCAGTATTTGAATTTCTGCGGAGATACTACCTAAGGCACAACTGTAATTAGAAAGAATTCTTCTTTTATGATTTTATATTACTTTCATGGACCACTTTCCCGGATTCCGTTAACACCGTGGTATTCCTATTTTCTATTAATATTTCGAGTTTATACCGTGCCGTTAATTTCGATCCTAGTCTTTTGTTATGTTTAACGCAAATTACCTGCCCAGGTTGGTAATCTATTATGGGTTTACGTTTTTTGTTATGGAGTTTTAAGTCTTTATCCTATTTATTTTTTAGCATGATCATATTTTCGTTTCGGATCTGTTCTAACTGTTCGGAATCCGCATTGGAAACTCTGCCGAAGTAGAGTTCTATGGGTTTGTTCCCCATTATCGAATGGATCGAGTGGTTATACTCATTAATGGCTCTTTCAAGAAGTCTGTAGCGGCTCAAAAAGTAAAAATCCTTTTCACTTCGTGGCACTCCTCGTAGCAAAACTATTTATACTCCGCGCCGCTTAATTACGTGGCATAGCTCGTTTTGCTGAATAGAGCTATTTCGCCACCTACATACTCGAATCTCGATATTTATCGATAATCGATAAATATCGAGAATTAAAAACATTCACACGAAAAATGAAATAAGAAACGAAAAAGGACAGTCGGGTTTTGAATTTCAAGAGACACAGTCTCATACACATACGCGGTAAAAATAAAAAGTGAAAGTGCCGAACAATCGTACACACGCATCAACCATCTTGATGAATATGTGTAACGACATTTATAATAAAAATTATAATCTAAATAAATAAATAAATAATTACATAAGATAAATATAGTGAGTGTTATTAATTAATAATAAAACACGGTAACACCCGCTATAACTGGTGACCCCGACGCGCGGATAACGGTTTAATAAAAAAACGGTTCGACCGTTATTTAATTTCGCGCATGAACACATGTTTTTTTTATTACGATATACCTAATAAAAGTGCAATTAATCAATGAATTACCACTATAATAAAACTATAAACATTGTTAAATAGTGCAACATTAAAAAAAACGCATACAACGAAAATCCTAACAAATAAAATAACAGGCGCACATAGACGCCAAGTGCGCGACAAAAATTATAAAGTTACAAAAAAAACAGTGAATACCTAAAAAGAAAACACGGCAATAAAAAATCTAATCGTGGATAGTGCAGTAAGTTAGTGCGCGGTTTATGTGCATCAGTGCTCACGGTATCAGAAGTTCGATACCCGGTCAATCCATTAAACCCGAGTTTTTTTTAAATGGACACCAAACACAAAACATAAACATACATATAACATAAAAATTTTGGGCCAGTTGCCCCCCCCGCAAAGGCGATCGCGCCCATCGAGGGAGCCAGGGAGCTGGCAACAACAGTTGTTTGCGAAAAACAGCACAACAAAATCAAACAAACGGAACAACAGTCAGCAGATCAACGGAACAACACATCAGCGAAAAAAAAAAAGCCACACTTACAATTACACAATGGCTACATCAACAAGGACGCCTAATGGATATACATATTCACACGAGTAAATATTATACATACCAACATTTATTAAACATTTTTTTTACTTAACATTTTTTTTAAAAACATATTTCTAAAATTTTTTTAATTAACTCTTAAAAATTTATTTATACATAAATAAATTACATATTATATCACAACTATATAAATATTACGATATTATATAAATATAATATACATTATATACACATTTTATATAAACAATATAGCCCAACGGTTAGCGTTGATCAAGGCATTTAGAATTTTTTTTTGATATGTCATGTACATTTATTTTTTTAAATTTTTTTTAATCAAACAATTTCAATTTACATATTTTTTGCAAATATTACATTTAAAATTAAGCTTATTGTAAGTGTACGATTGTTCGTCTCAATATTTCCGCTCGATTAAGACGTTGATTTTACAAAGATTTCTTTTTCGTTTCTCGTAAATTCGCTCGTTCGTTGTAATTTTTTTTTTCTCAATCGATCGTTAATCTCGGTCTCAGGCGTTCGTTCACACATCCCTTCATCATCGCGGCAGTAGACAGGCCTATTATAGGTGCTGACTTCCTGTCCAAATATGGTCTCGTGGTCGATTTGAAAAACAGAAGACTCTCTGATTCAATTACTACCCTCGCTGTGAACGCAATCATCGCCCAAGTTGATACGCCATCTCCAAAACATTTCAGCGTCAATAACGATTACGGCGCTCTTTTGAAGAATTACCCTTCGCTCACTGAGGCTCCGAATTACAATCTCCCAGTGAGGCATAACGTAGTCCACTACGTCGTCACACAAGGTAGGTTACCTTGTGCTAAACCACGACAACTCGACGCAACAAAACTAAAAGCTGCAAAAACTGAATTTCAGTTTATAACAGACATCGGAATTTGCCGCCCCTCATCATCACCAGTCTCCTCACCATTACATATGGTACAAAAGAAAGATAAGGACTGGCGCCCTTGTGGATACTATCGACAGTTAAACACTGTCACTGTCCCAGATAGATATCCTATCCCCCACATCCACAGTTTCTCGTTGAAACTCGCCGGCGCCAGTATTTTCTCGAAAATAGATTTGGTTAGGGCATATCATCAAATCCCCATGGCTCTCGAGGATATTCACAAAACCGCGATTACTACTCCTTTTGGGTTGTTTGAGTTTACCCGAATGCCATATGGACTTCGTAACTCAGCCCAGACATTCCAGCGATTCCTTAACGAAGTGTAAAAAGGGCTGGACTTCGTCTACTCTTACATCGACGATATCCTCGTTGCGAGTCGGTCCGAGATGGAACACAGTGAACATCTCGAGTCAGTATTTAAACGCCTCTCCGCATTTGGAATTAATATTAGAGCTTCGAAATGCATTTTCGGCGTGAAGTCACTCGACTTCTTGAGCCACACAATTTCGAAAGATGGCATCCTCCCGTCGAAAGACAGAGTTGATGTCATTTCAAATTTTCCAGAACCAACATCAATCCGCCAAATACAGCAGTTCGTCGGTATGGTGAACTATTACCACCGCTTTATACCACGTTTAGCCGAACTGTTATCGCCCATTCACAGGCATTTGGCCACTTTACTTAAGAAAGGCAAAAACAGAAGAAACTTCTCTTGGCCCGAAGATTGCACAGAATCTTTCGATAAGGTCAAGCGCTCTCTTGCCGCTGTTACCCTATTGGCACACCCGTTGAACGACGCGCAGTTCAACATAAGCACCGACGCTTCCAATGTAGCAGTTGGAGCTGTCTTACAACAACGCAACAAAGGATGTTGGCAACCATTAGCGTTCTTTCCAAAGAAGCTGTCTCCCGCGGAAATTAAATACTCTACTTTCGATAGAGAACTCCTTGCTATGTATTTAGCAATCAAACACTTTCGCCATTTCGTCGAAGGACGAAATTTTACTATCTTCACCGACCACAAACCACTTACAACAGCTATTGCGTCAAAATCAGAACGTAGTCCCCGGCAATTACGACATCTCGATTACATTGCTCAGTTCACTACCGACATTCATCACATCAAAGGTAAACACAATGTGGTGAGCGACTGTTTGTCTCGTTCTGGTGAAACACTTCTCACAGAACTCAGCGTTTTCTCCTTCGACACGAAGGAACTACTTGAACAACAACAACGCGACGACGAATTGCAGAAATTGATTTCAGCACGAACACCGAAATCAAGCGTAAACCTGCAACGGATCGACTTACCAGACAAGCAGCAAATTTGGTGTGAGACTTCTACAGGCATACGGAATTCTCGTGGTAAACCGCGTCGAAAAACGTAGTGTTCCAAAAACAGTATCATTCAATTTAAAACACTACGGTTTTCGATCCAGGAGGGGAGTGATGTAGCAGCTCAAAAAGTAAAAATCCTTTTCACTTCGTGGCACTCCTCGTAGCAAAACTATTTATACTCCGCGCCGCTTAATTACGAGGCATAGCTCATTTTGCTGAATAGAGCTATTTCGCCACCTACATACTCGAATCTCGATATTTATCGATAATCGATAAATATCGAGAATTAAAAACATTCACACGAAAAATGAAATAAGAAACGAAAAAGGACAGTCGGGTTTTGAATTTCAAAGAGACACGGTCTCACACACAAACGCGGATAAAAGTAAAAAGTGAAAGTGCCGAACAATCGTCCACCATTTTAAGTTGTGAACTTATATGTGAAAATTAATAATTAAATAAATAATAAAATAATTAAAAAATATAATATAGTGAGTGTTATTAATCATTTATATAAGAAACCCGATAACACCCGCTATAAGTCCTCAAAGGTTCGCTCTACGCGATTGGATTTTAAACATCTCATTATTTCTGAGAGAGTAGAATGAAACCTCTCCACTTGACCATTTACCTCACTTTTATAGGGGGGAGTTTTAAAAATACTTATGCTTAGCCCATCTTCCAACATGGATGTTATTGAGTTCGAAATAAGAGATCGTTACCACCCTTATTAATTTCTGACCTGGAAGAATAGCACGGTAGTTTAGGTGGGTACGAAGACAGCCAAAAACCAGATTACTTACGCGACCACCATCATCAATGGCTCCCCCTCATCTCGAAATCCCAACGAAATTAGAAACGCGACATTATTTATAGTTTCATAACAATATACAAAGGTATATTTACATAAATTTAATATAAGGCTAAACATTAATACAAAACATTTTTTTTTTGGTTTTCTTATTAAGCTATTGCATACAGCTATATTATCGAACGATTGAATAAAATTGACATATAACGACTTACCGTTTTAGTCCGGATCTCGAGCGCTCGGTTGTCCTTTCCAAAACGTTATTGAAAGCAATGTGCTGTATCTAAAAAAAAACACTATATGCGTATGCAGAACTATTACAAAACAGTCATGCACTAGATAGCCTGATCTTAAGGCTCACAAGGATACTAAAACAAAACCTAATAATTTATCGACTATTGGGGAACTAAAAATTAGTTCCGATAGTTTCTTTTGGTTTAATATTAACTTTAACGCCCAATCAACGACGCGTAGATTCCACTAGCAAAGCGGGTTTCCGTAAGTGTATGGTGATGCGCTTCGTCTTTGTATAACGGAGATCTGGTTTTTAGTCTACACTGTATTTATAGCGATGGTATTTTTCCACCGGCTCGGAATGTGATGTACGCCCTCGCACCTGGTGAAATTTTGAAAGTGTTTGCTTTTACTCTCTGTTTTATTCAAACAAACACACGATATAAAGCCACAATTGTTTCCTTTTAAGGTACGTATAAGCTAACTGGCTCAGCAATATAGCGGCCCCACTATGATGCGTATGATTCGTAACCACTATACGGTATATCACTATATGGACACAAAATACGGACGATAATTTATTCCGATACCGCTGGTTTACAAGAATGCTTCGGGTATATTTTGGTTACAGTGAACTGCGGCAATGGACAATATATTAGATAAATTAAATTATTGTAAAGTTTTAGCTTTTTATTTTGGTTTTCCTACACACGTATTCCACTATGGGGCACAACACAACGTTTTAACATGAACTCCGAAAACCAACTAAAAGCAAACCAGAGATAACGTTTCAAGCTATAATATCTACCAAAACAACTTGTAAAAAAAAATTGCAATTACAGCTCGACCTCGACTAACAGCATCGATATGTTCAAAAAAATTATAAATGATTACCTCATATCACGAAGACGTCAGACAGAGGTAGCGTGTTATACAATACAATAACAACAATTAGTAAATATTGCGACTATATTTGAATTGGTTAGAGGTCATACCCAACAAGATGAATACCGGTTGTTGCATTACGTTACAATTCGAGATGATGACTTCAACTAGCAATCAATTACATTACAGGGCAGGTTCGATTTAGAATTGCCAATTGGTAATCGAAGCTGAAGATCATATCATTCCCGTTGGGATGAAGACTATGTTTAATCCCTCCACTAAACGCAAATATCCTTGGCATGATATATGCCCAAAACTTTACCCGTGTCGTCAGACAACAAATAGTTTACGTTACCTATTCTCTTTACCACCTTAGCCTTAACACGAGATGGGGCTAATTTCGCTGAAAAATGTTTAGTGGCATCGCTCTGGCAAAACGATTTGACGTAAACTGTTTGTCCGGGAGTAAATTCTACGAACCGGGTGCGTAAATTATAAGCGTGCGCATATTTATTATACGCATTCTGCAAAAGTGACCGTATCGTCTCATGAAGAATGGGTAAGCGATGATTGGTAGGCAAGCATTCTATGTCCGGTTCATTTAACAAGCTCGATTCCCTTAACAATTGATATTGATTTCCGTGGAAGATGCGATGATAACCAAACATCAGGTAATGAGGAGAATGACTCGTCGATTGATGAATGGCGCTTCTCAATGCAGCAGCAATTTCCGATATGTGTTCATCCCATTTTCTATGATTTGTTTTTAGATAAGCACGAATAGCGGCTAATATTGACCGGTTAACCCGTTCTGACGCGTTACTCTGAGGCGAATAAAGAGCGGTATATCTTAACCGAATAGCAAAGGATTTCAAAAATGTAACATATTCCTGACTTCTGAACTGCACGCCGTTATCCGAACATATAGTTTCCGGAACACCAAAAATATCAAAGGTTTCTTTGAGGCAATTAACGATTGATTCGGCCGTAGCTTTGGGTAAAGTCTTTAATAACACAAATTTCGTTAGCTGATCCAAAATAATTAATATCATTGTTTTACCTTTCGCTGAACGTGGATACGGTCCTAGTAGATCAATATAAATGGTTTGCCATGGCCGTTCTGCAAATACGGTCTCCCCCAATGGGGGTCGACATATTTTATTAGTGGCCTTGGTGATCTTGCAAGTTTCACATTGGGAAATATATTCGAATATTTGTTTCGCCATCCTAGGCCAATAATAATACCGTCGAATCCTTTCTAAAGTCTTCTGCATTCCGCCATGGGCTGCAAGCGGCAAATCATGTTCTTGACGTAATATCTCTGAAGTCATCCTTTTCGGCACATACAGTTTCCATACTGGAATATCATAGAGACATTGGTCAGATTTTGGTTCAATGCGAATATATATGCGGTTCTCGATGACTTTCAGGTTCCCGTATAATTCCGGATGGTCAACAATTTTTTTCCGCAGTAATGTATAGTCTGCTTCAGTAAAATCTGGAGAATTTATATCAATTGATTTAGCTAACAAGCATACCTGCTCAGTAATCTCCTCTAAGGTATCGCAATATATTCGGGATAAAGTATCCGGTACAACATTTTCGCGACCCCGCTGATGCTCTATTAAAAAATCAAATCCCTGCAGCTTTAAGCTCCAGCGTGCAAGTCTGCCTGTCAAGTCTTTCTGACTCATGAGCCATTTTAAAGCCGCATGGTCAGTGATCACTGTAAAGGGAAACCCTTCTATGTAAGCTCGGAATTTTTTTATGGATTTTACCACCGCGAGGCATTCCAATTCTGAGATCGAATAGTTTCGCTCTGCCTTATTTAATTTGGTAGACATAAATGAAATTGGTTGTTCGTACCCTTCGTTGGTCTTCTGGAATAAGACTCCACCTAAGCCTTCCGTACTCGCGTCTGCTCGAATGTAAAATCTTTTAGTGTAGTCCGGATTAACTAATACAGGGGCCACCGTTAACAGATGCTTAATTTTGTCGAACGCGGCTTGGGTTTCATCAGTCCAAAGGAAAGGTTGATTCTTCTTCAACAAAGATGTAATCGGTGCCGTTACTTCAGCGAAATTTGGTACAAACCGTCGGTACCATCCGGCCATACCTAAAAAGCGCCTTACCTGTTTGACTGAAACTGGTGACGGAAAATTTACGATAGCCTCGATTTTTGCCGGATCACTACGTAGTCCATCTTCACCCACTAAATATCCCAAATATTTGATTTGACGCATCATGAAGTGACTCTTACTCATATTCACGGTTAGACCCGCGTCTCTCAATTTCTCGGAAATAACCTTTAATAAACTCAAATGATGATTGAAAGTTGGCGACACTACTAACAGGTCATCTAAATAAATAAAAATATTTTCGCGCAATTCGTGCGGAATTACAATGTCCATTAAGCGGCACATAGAAGCAGACGCATTGCATAAGCCAAATGGCATTACACAAAATTGATTTAGCTTGCATCCTGGTATCGAAAAGGCGGTTTTCTCTTTGGAGTCGGGGGTTAGTGGTATTTGCCAGTACGCGTCTTTTAAATCCAAACTAGTAATATATTTTGTGTCCCCGAGAAGCCCTAATAAGCCTTCGATATGGGGTGCTGGATAAGCATCCTTTTTAGTTACTTGATTCAACTTTCTTGAATCGAGACACAGTCTTTTCTTGCCATTCGGTTTTGGAACTAACAAAACAGGTGAGCTCCAGGCACTGTTGCTCTCCTGTATGACTCCTTTATCCAACATTTCGTTAATAATTTGATCCATATCGAGTTGTACAGCCGGAGACACCGGATAGTGCCGCTGCCTGATCGGCTCAGCATTCCCCACGTCAATCGTATGTTGGAACAAATTAGTGCGGCCCAACCCCTGCTTTTCGAAAGATGGAATCGAATTCTTAACTTCATTGAGACGTAACGTTTGGAATTCGGTTAAGTGATGAGTCATGCCAGGTGATTCACTTACTATTTCGTCTACCCGCATCGTCATAGGGACAATATTAAACGCATTCCAAAAATTTATACCGAGATACAGTTCTCCGCGTAAGGAGGGTACAATGAATATCCGAATGGTTTTGGAGAACGTTTCATATGTGACCGTTGCATTAATATATCCTAACACGCGATTTGGTGTCCCATCGGCTGTCTGCACCGAAGAATTAATACTATTGAACTTAATGTTATGTTCTTGTAAAAAACGTAAAGCGTTATGTCCCAAAATGCTGATTGATGCACCGCTATCCATCAATCCTCTTTTGCGAATTCCATTCACTTTCACCTCTACGTATGGTCTTGGATCCGATTTAGAAAGGTCAATTTCATTAAGTATTAATTTTGCACATTCTTTATGTAGTTTCCGTTTAAGGTGAAAATATAACACGTTACGATTAAAGCGATGCTTTCCAGTTCTAGTTTTGGTGTTTTTCTTGTATGAGTTGACAGACGGTTCTCCCAACCGTTTCGAATGACATTTTACACACGCGACAGTGTCGGCAGAATTTAAATTTAACTTAATGGATTTTGGCACGTTTGGCTGGAACTGGGCTGATAGTTTGAATTCCCCGAACGCACTGCCCCAGGTTGCATTGCGTTCGTCTGTCGGTTTCCCGATTGGGCTGCCCTAGATTTACAAACCTCGCAAAATGGCTTGATGACGCCTGGTTTCCCACATCCGAAGCAAAACACCTTAGTGATTACTTTAGGGCAATCCTTAAATGAATGTCCGATATCTTGGCAATTCCAACAAATAGTAAATTCTTTCGGCTTCCGCAATTGAATTGGTTTCGTTGGCCTAATTTCCGAAATTGATTGGTCGGAGGAAAGATTGGAATTTGGATGTTCCTGACATTTATGTTGCTCCGTTTTACATAAAGTTACGCCAGTACTTACGTCCATTTGGTGTATTTCACTTACAGGTAGAATAGATCGACGTCGGTTGTTATCGAACAGTTTTCGAGGATCATGACCTGATTCAGCCCAGTGACATTCGAAACGTTTACAAGCATTTCGTAGTTCTTCGATAGTATTGTATTGGTGTAGTAACACCTGCGATTTGAGTTCTGCCTGCAAATTCGTTTGGATTATTT
Source organism: Nephrotoma guestfalica (assembly GCA_963691935.1). Taxonomy (NCBI): domain Eukaryota; kingdom Metazoa; phylum Arthropoda; class Insecta; order Diptera; family Tipulidae; genus Nephrotoma; species Nephrotoma guestfalica. The sequence goes on along the minus strand of OY829916.1, from coordinate 4,589,195 downwards.
TCAATAATTGAAAATCGGTAAACGGTTGCTTTAATCGATAGTTACGGGATTCCATTTCTAGTACATAGTCGTCTATGGAGAGATTTGCTTGCCGCCGTTGCTGTAGCGCTAATCTCTCATTGTCGTCTCCGCCAGGATCCGAGAATCTTGAAATTAAAGCTGGTCGAATTTCCGCCCATGTCGCTGCCATATTCTTCCTCATAAACAGTAATATCCAAGTTTGAGCCTGGCCCTCTACATAGTTACAGATGATTCGATGTAGTTGATTAACAGGATACCCGACAAGGATAGCCTGATTCTCTAATTGAAACACGAAATCACTCACATGAAAGCTTTTAGCCGATGGTAGTGTACTATATGATCCAGAAAATTTAGCAACATTCCAATTTGGTAATCTCATCATATTATATTGAGGTGGCGCTGGCGGAATATATTGATTTATAGGCGCGTATGCCATCTCCGGACGATTAACCGGTTGGTTATTTAATAACTCTTGTTGAGGTCTCACGTATTGGTCCCGATTTTCAAATTTAGGTCCCCCTAGCTCCGGTTTACAGAACGATATGTTAAATGGATTTGGTAATTTTGAAGCACCGTTATTTAACGATTTGGGGCTGTGAGGCACCCGAATTTTTCTTGGAACCCCCAGGACGACATCTCGAGATCCCACATTATCTAAAAAACTATCTTCATCCCGGTTTTCTTCCGCAGATGGATTCTTAAGTAGCAAGTCCTTAAATTGCTGTAGTTCCTCATCTGACGATCGAGCTACCGCGGAATCGGAAATAATCACCTTCCCGACTGGCTTTACTTCCGCATTGAGTTGAGCTTCTAAATAGTTCTTTAATGTTTGACGTGCGCGTCGAAGCCTAACAATAGTTTTACCGATATCATTGGCTTCACCAAAGGAATTTTTGGCTCGTGTCGCTCGTTGAAACCAATGATTAGTTCTGACAAATGCTTGAGTTAGAAGAGGTATTGGTGTGTCTGGAGAAGAGATGATGTCATATCAGAACATAGTTGGACCTACCTTAGACCAGCATTCGGACTTACATGCGAATGATGCAGTTGAAACGCAGGATCGTCCTCTTCATTTTGCCAACATTTTAGCAGTTTGGATATAGCTCCATCTTCATTGGGAGCAATTTGACGTAGTTGAAATTCCACAATTAATTCGTCTTGTTCGAGGAGTTTAACTCGATCGGTAATCATTATAAAAATTAAGAAAGCTAATAAAAAAACTAGAGGAGATATAACCAAAATAGATCACTCCCAACAGCACACTAAAAACCAAAAGGAAAATCTTACAATACGTACGAAACGAAAACTTTAACCATCAAAACCAATTTAATTCAAGTAATCTATACTTTACGATATTATTTAAGATATGAAACATAAGGGTACGAGATGAGAACAAGCAATTTGATGAACTTTAAATATTCGAACAACTGGAAGCGGTTCATGAATATATGACATATGATAATGATATTATCATTAGGTCTATAATTAAAATGCATAAATAATCTTTAAACTAAGCTATCACACCTTGAAGTAACCTAGGACCCGCGAATTGGATAACAACCTGAGATTGGAAGAATAAACTTAAAATATTGGCTTTAAATCATTCCAACACCAATCAACAACCCGCAAAGGATCATAAATTAATCCACGACATTGTATTGTTCTTGCGTTACGTCTGAAATAACTTACAGGACAATTGAAAAACAAGTACTCGACCCAACTGGATTCCTATTGAAATCTAGCACACCTATCGTTCGATGCTCAACCGTTAAGAAACTCAAAGACAAACCGTCCCGTGTTTTCTGAAATAACCTACCGGACAATCGAAAAATAAATACACGAAACAACGGAATTTTTACTGAAATCTAACACACCTATAGTTCAATGCTCAACCGTTAATTAACTCAAAGACAAATGCAAAAAATACAACTATGCTAACATGTGCTCTCTTCAAGTCCCTGTTTCGGCGCCATTTTGTAACATGTGTTCCTTTTTGGGTACAGGATGGAACCACCCTTATTAATTTCTGACCTGGAAGAATAGCACGGTAGTTTGGGTGGGTACGAAGACAGCCAAAAACCAGATTACTTACGCGACCACCATCATCAATCTCGAAATCCCAACGAAATTAGAAACGCGACATTATTTATAGTTTCATAACAATATACAAAAGAAACGCAAAGGTATATTTACATAAATTTAATATAAGGCTAAACATTAATACAAAACATTTTTTTTTTGGTTTTCTTATTAAGCTATTGCATACAGCTATATTATCGAACGTTTGAATAAAATTGACATATAACGACTTACCGTTTTAGTCCGGATCTCGAGCGCTCGGTTGTCCTTTCCAAAACGTTATTGAAAGCAATGTGCTGTATCTAAAAAAAAACACTATATGCGTATGCAGAACTATTACAAAACAGTCATGCACTAGATAGCCTGATCTTAAGGCTCACAAGGATACTAAAACAAAACCATTTATCGACTATTGGGGAACTAAAAATTAGTTCCGATAGTTTCTTTTGGTTTAATATTAACTTTAACACCCAATCAACGACGCGTAGATTCCACTAGCAAAGCGGGTTTCCGTAAGTGTATGGTGATGCGCTTCGTCTTTGTATAACGGAGATCTGGTTTTTAGTCTACACTGTATTTATAGCGATGATATTTTTCCACCGGCTCGGAATGTGATGTACGCCCTCGCACCTGGTGAAATTTTGAAAGTGTTTGCTTTTACTCTCTGTTTTATTCAAACAAACACACGATATAAAGCCACAATTGTTTCCTTTTAAGGTACGTATAAGCTAACTGGCTCAGCAATATAGCGGCCCCACTATGATGCGTATGATTCGTAACCACTATACGGTATATCACTATATGGACACAAAATACGGACGATAATTTATTCCGATACCGCTGGTTTACAAGAATGCTTCGGGTATATTTTGGTTACAGTGAACTGCGGCAATGGACAATATATTAGATAAATTAAATTATTGTAAAGTTTTAGCTTTTTATTTTGGTTTTCCTACACACGTATTCCACTATGGGGCACAACACAACGTTTTAACATGAACTCCGAAAACCAACTAAAAGCAAACCAGAGATAACGTTTCAAGCTATAATATCTACCAAAACAACTTGTAAAAAAAAATTGCAATTACAGCTCGACCTCGACTAACAGCATCGATATGTTCAAAAAAATTATAAATGATTACCTCATATCACGAAGACGTCAGACAGAGGTAGCGTGTTATACAATACAATAACAACAATTAGTAAATATTGCGACTATATTTGAATTGGTTAGAGGTCATACCCAACAAGATGAATACCGGTTGTTGCATTACGTTACAATTCGAGATGATGACTTCAACTAGCAATCAATTACATTACACTAGTTTACTGAGCTTGTCAATCGCGGTTAGTACCAGTTTGTTTTCCGTTGAATATATGTCAAGATGAACCAGGATAATTTAGAATGGGGGAGGAAGGAGAATAGGTTTATTTGGATGGCGGTCATACTTGTTTTCTTGGCATGTGGTGCAACGTTTCACTAGTGGTTTTCGATAAATTGATCTCTGTTCTCCTGAGCATTTCGATGTGCACGCCAATGGACGTGTAAATCGAATTGTATACCCTCTGAAGTGGATTGGATATACTTTTTGAACCTTTCCGATAATGTTCTCAGTTGTCCTTAGTCCGTTAATAGTATGAGGGTTGAGATATCATTTAAAGAGATTTTTTATGTCCGTACTGGTGAACCGTGGTTGGGTGATGATGTGTCAAGTATAATTTGGAAAAGGGTTAAGTATTTGGTATGAGGTTTCTTCGCCTACGTTTAGTAACAATTGATTCCTGAAAGCGTTAACCGGGCTCTCTACTGTAGGAACTAGATCATATGACGAGCTTCCGTCGCTGAGTTGTGTAGTTGACATTGCATTTATACTTGAGGGAATTTGGATTTTTGATAATGCTTCTGCAACAAGGTTCGTTTTCCCCGATTTGTACTTTAATTCATAATTATATTCCTCCAATATCGCTTTCCAGTGCTTCATTTTCAAATTATTATTTTTGTTGCTAAGGGCATACGTAAGTGGTTGATGGTCTGTAAAGATCGCCACTTTTTTCGATCCGTAAAGGAAGTTCTCAGAGTTGTTATTGCCCAAATTACGGCTAGCATTTCTTGCTCGTTAGCCGCGTAGTTTTCTTCGGCTTTAATTAAGGTTCGAGAAAGAAAATTTATTGGTCGACCGTCCTGGGAGAGTACTGCCCCAAGTGCGAAGTTGGAACCGTCGGTAGTAAGTTCGAAATCTTTTTGAAAATTTGGAAACGAGAGTATTACATCGTTTGAAACCAATGAGTGTTTTTGAAGGCATCTATTTCTGCCTCAGCGAGCCTGACCTGTTTAGTTTTCGAGAGGGCTTTGAACACTTGCCCATATTCCCCTCTTAAAAGCGAGTCAGGGGCTTCGCTAGTTTCGCGTAGTCACGAATAAACCTGCGATAAAATCCTGCCATGCCAAGAAATGATCTTTATTAATTTAGAACAATTATTTGTTGACCACATGTAAACAACTAACCAAACTTCAATCTGTCAAAAAATTGACGCGCGAAAATGGCAATTACACAAATGACAGCAGAGCGAAGTCAGTAACATTTAGTCTCAGCCACCCTGTAGTTCTTTCACATTTCTGGATACAGGAAAGTCAGCTATCGCTTTTGTTTTTTTCGGGTTTGTCTTTATACGATCTTTCGAGATGACGAAGCCTAGGAATTCTACCTCATCCCTTCAAAAATCGCACTTGTCGAGCTGTATATTGGCGTCTTCAAGGCCTTTGAATATTATTTCCATATTCTTGAAGTGTTCGTCTACCGTTTTACCAAATATGATGATGTCATCGATGTACACGTAGCACCGTTTTCCGATGCGATCACGGAGTATGTCATCGAGAGTGCATTGAAAGATGGAAGGAGCGTTATTGAGGTCGAATGGGAGGCGCGTAACTTCATATTTTCCATGATTTACAGAAAACGCAGTCTTCTCTATATCGGAACTATTTGGTGAAATCCACTTTTTAGGTCTACTATTATGAAGTGTGTGTTTTCCCCCAGATTTGACAGAATGTCGTTGATTTCTGGTATAGGATATTTGTCTGTAGTGGTAATTGAATTTAACTTCCGATAATCAATAACCATTCGGTTTTTTTTTTCTCCCGAAGCGTCTTCTTTTTTCGGTACAATCCATACCGGGGAGTTATATGGCGATTCAGACGGTCTGATCATGCTATCGCCAGTAATTGATTAACTTGTCTTTCGACCTCGTTTTTCAAACAAACCGGGTAAGGGTATGGTCGGGAATAGACTGGCTCCGAATTGATAGTACGAATTTCTCCTACAACACTAATTGTGTAGTTTAGTTTCTCTTCAGGATCAGCAAAGACATCACGAATTATTATGTTGTTGACCGAATTAGATAAGTGTTGTTTTAACGGAATTTTGATGTTCGGGTATATCGTCATGAATCCTTCATCGGTGTGAATTGTCACTCGCAGTTGTTTTAGTCTGTCGTTGCCTATTATTCCGTCCAACGATTTTAGATTTGGCAGAATGAAGAATTTCAATTTTTTCCTCTGGCTCAAAAAGATCTCTCCATGCATGATGGGTAATCTTGATGCTGCCAGCTACCGAATTCGCAATGAATGGTTTTTCGTTTTCTAGAGGATTACGTACATATTGTGCTTTAATATAATTTTTATTTGACGCTCTGTCGATTAAGAACTTAAATGTCTTTCCGCTCTTCGCTCTATGCTCTAGATAAGGAAGCGAAGAGCTCCTTAATCTAAAAAATTAACGTCGTCTATAAGTCCGTCTTGCTCCTGTTCTTCACCATAATGGTTTTCCTCGATCGCTTCACTCGTGAAGCTCATCCTGAGGTTCACAGTGGTGAATTCTTTGAAATTTGGCAGGTTGGTGAGTAAATAGTAAGACTGTGTTCATAATTTTAAAATTCTTTATTTATTTCTCCAAATTTATTTCGTCCCCCTCAAAGTAATCCCCCCCCCCCGGCCTCAATACACTTGTGCCAACGTTTTTTCCAATTCTCGAAACAGTTGTTAAAGTCAATTTCCGGAATAGCCTCCAATGCGCGTAGCGATTCACGTTTAATGTCTTCAATTGACTCAAAATGGTTTCCCCGGAGCGGTCGTTTGAGTTTGCTGAACAGCCAGAAGTCACACGGAGCTAAATCAGGCGAATACGGTGGTTGCGGAACGATATGGGTGGAATTTTTGGCGAAAAAATCACGTAAAACCATGCAGTATGAGAAGGTGCATTATCGTGGTGCAAAAACCAAGAGTTGTCGACCCATAATTCCGGCCTCTTTTTACAAATAGCTTCGCACAAACGACGCATAACACTCAAATAGTATTCCTTGTTGACAGTTTGGCTGGTCGGAAGGAATTCGGTGTGCACCGCACCGCGATAATCGAAGAAAACTGTCAACATCACCTTGATTTTTGACTCGCTTTGACGTGGTTTATTCGGCTTCGGCTCACCTTTGGCACGATATTCGGCCGATTGATCGTCTGTTTCCGGGTCGTAAACATAGATCCAAGACTCATCGCCAGTTATAATCATCCTGGTAGTCGGAAAGCATTGTTTCACAGACGTCAACGCGACGCTGTTTTTCCAAAAAATTGAGTAATTTTGGAACCAATCGTGTTTTCACTTTTCTTAGGCCCAAATGATCTTTCAAAATGGTTTTCACTGATCCTTCCGATATTTCAACGATGCCAGTAAGGTCTCTGACTGTTAATCGTCGATTCTCGAGCACCAATTCCTTGATTTTATTAACGTGTTGATTATTAGTTGATGTTGATGGCCGTCCTAGACGTGGTTCGTCGTCAACACGTTCTCGACCCTCTTTGAACAATTTGTACCAATCAAGAACACTTGCTCGCGACATACAATTATCACCGAAGGCCTTTTGCAACATTCTGAACGTTTCGGCACCACAAAATTGATTCCGCACACAAAATTGAATGGAACTTTTTTGTTGAATAATTTCACTCATTGTAAAAATCGCCGAATGCACTTTTTGTACTTCAGAAAGACAAGCGTATACTAAACACTAATGATTATTTTGATGTGACAATATTTCGACGAATGGTTTTCCGCGCGAAATTTAAATTAAAATGTCTTACTACTTTTTGCCCACTATGTTTACTATACATACATACTATTGAGTGACACAGACGATAAATGAGTAATTCAGTTTGGGACAAATATGGAAATTAATGAAGATGATATCTTCAAGGTTTATGGAATTACTACAGTAGATTTATGCTTATACAAATGTAGGTTACTATTAATAATTCTAACATGAATTAAATAATTGAAACTTAATCTGTACAACACAAAAAGAAATGTGGGAAATAGACATGACGTTTACTTTATTTGGATATAGGTGATGATTTATCATCACGGCCATGCTGATAAGATTCTGTAAGGAACTTATCTATTTATTGGGATAGGTTAGTAACGGAATTAAATAGAATTCCGTTACACAACGTCAGGTATTTTGTCTAAGTCATTAAGGTTTGCTAGATACCTGAGGTTGATATCTTGGTCTATGTCATTTCTGGTGTTTGTGCTATGCGTCTGATTAAAGTTCTGACATTGTTCTCTAACTATGTCACATATGACTTCTTTGAGTTGTTTAAGGTCAATGTTATTATTAGTGTTGGATGCACTAGCTGAATTTCTGCTACGTGCAAGAATTGATGGTTTAATGACGTTCTCGTTAACCATTTCTCTTTATTTGGCAACAATGAAATAAATTGAAATTAGAAGCAAATAGGTACCCCTATATTCGTCGAGGTATGAATCAGTCCGTTGAATATGTTCCCAGATAGTTTCAGTATGTATTGAGTATGAATTGAATATAGGTTTAATATGAATCGAACACGAACTGTATGTGAATTGGATACGGATTGAATACGAATCGAACATGAATTGACTATAAAATAAATTTAGGCTACTTGACAAAATAATAATAATGGAGTAGAACAATAATTTACACAATTTGACACTAAAACGTTTTGTATTTAAATATTTTTTAATTGAATTTGATTTTACTGAGAATTAATGATTTGTAGTTTTTGAACAACCTTACTTAATCTTTCGGTAATACATCTTTCGTATCTCAATATTTATTTATTTGTTATTAACTTTTATTTATTTATTTGTTCTTTACTATTTTATTTAAATTATTTAAATTCTTAATTTCAGTTTCTAACAATAATAAAATGTTATGTAAATACACTGTAATATTTAAATAATTTGCTTTGTTATTTATATTTAATCGTTAGAAATTTTAAATCTTACTTTAAAACAAAAATTTTTTTGATAATTCTCAAATTGATTATTTTCTTTATATTTGCGTTGTCGTATTTTTACTTATTGATGATTTCTTAAAAATTTTCTTTTCAATGAATTCTTCACTTAATATGAATTTAAACTAACTTACATTAAAATTAGTGGGTACATCTGGAGTCGTAATTTGTAGTTTGTAAACCCAAGTACTCTCGCCGTCCTTCCAAATCGATTGGGCCGCAGTTGATCAAATAATCGGGTTTGGTTATCGTCGATTCGTGGATTCAACACCTTTTTGTCGTGTGGTAACGTCTACTAAGGAGCTTCTTTTCCCAATTCACTTATTGTTGGCTCTTTTCAAATTTTGGTTAATGAATTTTGGTGAAACACTTTTTAGATGTTGGGTAATGTAAATTCTGGTTAATTTAAGTTTTAGTTGAACACCCCTTTTTGATTTTGGTTAAACACCTTTTAAATTTGGTTAATTTAAATTTAAGTTAAACACTTTTAAATCTCGGTTAAGCACTTTTTAAATTTGGTTAATTTAAATTTTAGTTGAGCACTTTTTAAATTTTGGTAAATTTAAATTTTGGACTTTGTACAAGGAAGGATCCCTGTTTCGGCGCCAGTTAACAAAATAATCACTTGCTTATTATATAAAAAATATTTTTTCTTGTTTAAAATGTTTTATTTAATTTTATTAACAATATTTTATGTTTCACTACGATTACACTAAGATCACGACTAAATTACTTATATTATTGAAACTTAAAAACTAAACTAAGAAGGTACTTGATCGACACTTATACCGGATGCGCGTGTAGTCCGTTAATTTTTGTTAGCAGCAAGAACGTCGGTTGAATGTTTTGATGGCACAAATTTACCAGCACTGTTAAGGCGAGTACAACGACATTATCATTCTCATCGGTTGATATGATAAACTTTAGCAATGTGCTTAGAAACGTATCCAAATACGGTTTCGCCCAATCAATTTGACGCAGTACGTCAGCTTGTTTAGCAAAAGTAGTAGTGTAACTTTCTTCTCAAGACTTGTAATCGAAGCTAAATGATTCGATAATATCGATGCAAAGTCGATGTTACGCAAGATATTCATTCGGGAGACATCCAGTTTTACCCCTTGTTCAGAATCGAGAAAGCAGACCAAAACACTTGAGAATTTGATTCCGCGACTGATATTAATTTATATCAGTTTGCGGTAGATTACAATTGCAAATATCATTATCTTCGGATGCGAGAATCATCTGTAATTTAGGGAGACCAAGTTACTACTGGACAGGGCGAGTGACGGGTTGGAGTAGTTTGCCCAAAATTTAAAAATTCGAAAAGACCAATTTCCAAAATCCAAACCCGATTTTTAAAATTTTTATTAATGATTGTATTTTAAAATTTTAAAAAATCGTCCTTTGACCTTTCTTTGAGTGCAATGTGGTAACGACTTAAAATATGAAAACATATATATTTTTAACTATATGCTATAACGTTACATTAATAGTGCTTAATTGTATTTATCTATTTATTTTATTATTAAATATTTCATCAAAAACCTAAACGTCCTCTTCAGTACGATTAAAAATATATTTTATTAAAAGAACATATTTATATAAATCCAATTTTGTAAAATAAATTTTACAATTATTGGTTGAGGAGTGGCCAAGTTTAATTGAGCAGACCCGATTCCAGAAAATTCTAGAAAATTCACATTAAAATGCAAATTATATCCGATATCCCAAATTTGACCAAGATCGGCCGAAATAGACCGAGTTCTTAAAAAAATATGAAAAAAGAAAATTTAATATTTAATGTCTAAAAAAAATTCCGAAAGTCGGGATTATGAAACTCGGGATTTCGAAAGTCGAGATTTTGAAAGTCGGGATTTTGAAAGATGGGATTTTGAACACCGGGGTTTTACAAGTCGAGCATTTTGATCATTAGGTCTTTTGTACAAAGTTCGGGATTTCGTACCAACCTCGCGAATAACTCACCAAACAAATTCGCACAGACAACCAAGCACTACACAAATATATGTATGTACTTACCGTTAACTTCCCATTTAATTGTGCCTCTTTTTCAATTGAATTGCATTTTAAATAGTTTATAATTTAAAAATTAAACTGTTTCACGAAAACTTGCACTTGTACGAGCGACATTGCTTTGTAATTTTAAAATTCAATCACTTGCAATCAACACTTAATATATACAAATTAAATTCAAATCAACACTTAATATAAAATATTCAATCACCACTTAATATACAATTATTTACGTAATATAATCCGGGCACGATTATAAATATTTATACATATATAAAGTACATACTATTAATTATTTAAATAAAAACTAAATTTAAACGCGCCAAACAACGTGAAATCACAATGCCGACAGGTTGTAACTATCACATTTTTCGTTTCGGCGCGTGTTCGATAAAATAACGGTATTTTAGATGTAATATTTTACGAAATATTTTTACGAAATATTTTTACGAAATATTTTTACGAAATATTAAAATACCGTTATTCTAAAAATTCTTTAAAAATTTACTTTGACACAACAATGAAAATCTAGTACATTTTTATTATACCAATTATTGACGGTTCTTTTATTTGGCGAAGCAAAGGGTATAAACTGTTTAAAAAAACGAGATTACCACCATCTATGAAAATGTAATGAAATGAATTTTTAACAGTTTCAAAATGCATAAAACTTTATTTTCTCAAAGAACCTTAATTAAAAAATAAATAATTTTATAAATATGTAATGACAAGGTCGCAATTAATTTATGCGCTCATACCTCGCAACGCAATGATTGTGTTCATTGCTTTTATCCATCGCTTCTTAATCACGTATCGCTTTATAGTTTCGATTTGCTCGACAGCAATTCCGTCTCATCCACTTGTGGTTGAGCGCCTCTTCCGAAGTCATTTTTGCTATGTCTTTCGTCAGTAGCCTATCTATAAAAAATTTCGCATCGGCCGATACCGAGTCAAATACTTTGTCATTGAAATTGTATTTGCCTATTGCGATATTAGTCATAGTTTCGTTATCATCTTCGCCCATGAATGGTGTGAGGCTAGATAATCTGGAAAGTGTATTGGAAATTATATTTTCATTTTAACAGATTGTTTTCAAAGTGACCGCTTGCTGGAAATGCTACATAAAAGAAGATGACTAAAGGCAGCAGAGATAATTTTGGAAAATCGTTGCAAGTTAATACGTACAATGTAACCACGGGATTTCTGTGAAGTTGATCTATGGTAAATTAAAAAAAGAGATTCTCTCTGTATAATTGTAGTTAAGGCGACAGTCTCACCCCTCCGAATTAACATATGACTTGACATAAGACAAGGCGATTTAACGAAGAAAGTGATAAGAGAAAAGAGTATTAAGGCTTCAAACTACTTATTTAATAAATTAGGCCAAATCCTTGAATATGCAAACAATATTGGGCCTCTTAACCGATGATACAGTGTATTTGATGACAGTTTTGAATTGCTAGGCCGATTATCGTTCTCCTTTTATTTTACTGAGACAATATCGCAGTTCAATTTGTCATCATCTTAGAGCTGGGTCAGCCGATTTCCCACTCCCCGCCATCACTCGTTCCACAAAGATCAATGGTTTCCCTCGACCAATGGCTCTCAATTCATGATCTTCATCATTCAGGTTCCACGTCATTATCTACAGCCAACAACCATCATCTGCTTGCCTCTGTTCCTGCTCGCCATGCTGCTTCATATTAATACATTTAACAATATGAATCCGTTATATAGAAAAGTAACCCGCTATTTTAAAAATAACTTCGCACAGTATAAAAATCGATCATCCGACCTTACTTTTGCCTATGCGCTTCGTTTCCGATCAAACACCTCGCCTGTGATCGGCAACGAAGCGTGTTCTGCATCGCGTGTTGGATACTTCAAAATAAATACAAATGATGCACTTTTAACGAGAGTGTGGTAGGCCGTTTTGCAATTAAACAATTGTCTTATATAACGTATGGCAAACTTTCAAGATTTCCTTGAATTTTTCTTTATCAGTGTCAAACTAATTGGAAATGCCCGTACAATAAAGACAAGTTTATGTAAGTTCCATGACAACTCCAACTTCCATGGCAATCACTCTGGCAAAACCGTATTCCACAAAGCCTTAGAGAAATCTGGTTTCTAATAACTCTATCAACTTATGTAAACTGCCTTAGGAATTGTAATGTTATTTTCAGCTCGAGAAATATAAAAACTGAAAACTACGTAATGCAATAAATCTATTGATCTTTGATAAGGATGTATTAAAACCTAGATCACCTTAGAGGTTTCACAAAACTAAGACTCCTGGATGACTTCAAAAATGGTTGAGACGCAGACAATTCCAGTAAAATGAAAATTGAATTGAGAAATGGTTTTATATGTGTATTCAGCTGGATCCGTTAAAGACATAGCTAATTAACACAATAAAGCCAACCGTACTGTCTTTGTATAACATCATCTGAGATGAAATCTTTACGTTGTGAACAATGTTTTAACGTATCGTCATAGGATTTATTCTATATTAGGAAACTATATAAATATGTTACGGTGGAAGACAAAAATCGGTAAATGTCCGAATAAAAATTGGAAAAAACTGTTTTATTGCCTCGAAATCTATGAAATGGGAGTACTAATCGCGAAATAATTCACCCTACGCACTACTTTATATAGTATAAGTGCAGTGATTTTAAATAGTAGGGGATGACGACTTTATAAACTCCCACAGGCTCGAGGCCCTCTGATGGGGAAATAAATAAAACTACGAAGATGTAGAGGGGACATTCAGTAAACATTTCGTTTACTCAAACGCGGACCTCTGTACAACCGATTTTTCTAATAAAATTCTAATTTTTACCGATTTCGGACTTTAGCCGTAATATGTACATAAATAACAAGAACTTCACATATACAATAGAATTGCATTTCGTGGCTGGACGGGCTAACCTGAATTTTGTTACTTTCACAAAACAACGTACATCGACGAAATCAGATTTAAAACAAATTTGTTTATCGCATACTAAATATATTTTTAAATACAACAAAAATTAAATAAAAATTTATGGAATAATAAAGTATTTGTTTGATGAGGAGGCAGCTGATTGCTAATAAACAACCATGCTTCAATGTTTAAGTCCTCCTCCAACGATAATAAAAATAATCCGAAAAAAACAATACCAAATTGTGTTAAGGCCACCACTTAATTTAAGAAGGGTTCCGGGTTCTACGGACGACGGGCCTCTCAATCCTTTTTATCGGAGATATTTTTTATAACAAAATTGACGACGAGGGCAAAAAGCCCAAATCCTATAATAACCATTAAATTGGAAAAAATCGAATGCCAATTATTCGGATTCTGTAGATCGTTTAACATTGCCCTATTATTGGAACTATTAACGCTTTGGTATTGGCCTAAATTATTGCTATTTACATTTGGGCTATTACCACCGCCGATGCCCCCTGCCGCTCGCGACTGCTGTTGCTGCCTTATTATTGTTAATTTTTCATTTATTTCGATACAAATCTCAGGGAATAAATCACAGAACGTTTTGTTTTTTAAATTATAAACTAGGGAATCGCGGGCCAATTGCTCTTTCTCGTATGTTGAAGTTTCGGTTGAACCCAGGGTTGGGGTCGATTCCAACTAAAAATTTACGAAACTGTTAAATAGTACACCACACTAAGAAATGTCTTTTATAAAATAAATTACCATAAAACTTAATAGGCCCGTTAGAATCGTTGCGACCGACCAGGCTGGATTCCATGTGTCAGGATGGAAGTCCGATATGCTCAAACATAATCTGGTATTTGTCTGAAAACGTCCATTTGGTGTAAACATATAAATAGCGGGTGGTTTAAATGGAAATTCTCGGTTAAAAACAAGCGTTCCATGATAATATCCGCCATAATACGGCGACTCTTCGGGTCCCTTAACCACGTAGTGCCTGAAAACCATTGCAGTAATTGAAATTATACGCCCAAATTTGTAAAGCACGCAAAAATACTAAAAAAAATACCTTACCATTCTAATATGTTTGATGGAAGGGGTTCAGCTTGTATATATGGTACAGGGTCGCGTTTTAATCGCAGGTAGTCCTGTTTTAGACGCGAGGTCGCTGTTGGCTTACGATTTGGCATTGCTCCGCTCGTCCGAATCACTGTGCACACAAAATAGTTAAATAGTACAAATGTATTCTAACTAAAAGAAAAAAATTAAATTTACTTGCTTATCAAACAATTACGTGGATTTATCCTGAATATCGCAGTATACGGTCAAATTAAATGAAATTTTCGTGTGATAAGCGAGAACAAAAAAAAATTACGACGACGTTTTCCTATTGAGCTGTCAATTCGTGATAATCACAATACGTGTACTATAGTGACATCCCTGTTCTAGAATTTGTACTAACGACGTTGGTGTTTAAAGAGCCACTTACACTACATCATTTCTTTATGCGTACCAAATTTATATCAATATCATGTCTAATTGAACAAGCAACTGCATAAAATAAAAATAGTCATTTTCGGAAACAGCCCATGGTAACTTTTGGGTAATTTTAATTGTCTTAATGTTGGTAACAAAAGTTAGTTAAGTAATATTTGGGCATTTACATGTAGAAAATTGTTTTCTTCTGCAAATTTTTGCAGGTAAATAAGAAGCATTCGCTATTTAAAAATATTCAATATGCGAAAAATAAATAAACATATATATGTAGTAATTTCATAATTTTTGTATAGGAAGATTGTTAATTTATTTTTAATTAATTCAAATGCGACATTTACATTTTTGTCTATGGTGTCGGTTTTTATTATGAATCCTTAACATTTATAAATATCAAAAAAATGTTTTTGTTAATTTATTTTAAAAATGTTGCCATAAAAATACTCTGGTCGAATATATTGTATGGCAACATTTTCATTTTTATAGTGATTTTGGGATATATTTCTTTTCTTGTTTCTCGTGTGTAAAAAGTCAATGTTATATCTCTTTCATTTTGCAGGAGAAAAATGTTGGTCGCATGTAAATGGGGTATTACCCTGGCTATACAAAAAGTAAGATTACATTTCGCGTGTAAATATTTTTATTCAGCAAAATTCAATGGTGTATTTTTGGCAGATACGATATTTTTGTTGCTTCTTTTTGTACAATTTGTACTTTAAAAGTTTGTTTAATTTTTCTGATACTTCTAATTTATAGTGGCAGAAACAAACAACAACAAAAACTAAATTACCCTAAAGTTACTCTACATGGTCGGAAATAGATTTGGTAATTTATTGTCAGCAAGTCACGCAAAAGTTACCATGGGTTATTTCCGAAAATGGCTAATATTGTTTTGTGGCTAATATAAAAGTAATTTCTCTGTTTTTTTACCTCATTTATCCTAAAAATTTAAGGTTTTTTTTTATTTTGCGAATATGTTGCTATTCTTTATGCATTTCCGATTATGTTCCAAATAATTTCAATTTATTATGTTATTTTTATCTATTTATTCTATTGATAATAAACATATTGATAACAAATAATTACACTCAGCGTAAAGTTCGAAACTTTATTTATTCAAACTATTTAAAATTCTTGCATAAATTCACTATTATCACAACATACTGTTCAATTATACGGTTATACGGTTCACTGTTATATTACCACTGTAAACTATATATAGTTATATTACCACTGTGTTTGCAGTGCAAGATGCTTGCGCTTATGTACTTTGTCCATAAGTATTCAAGATTATTTATATTCATTGTTAATTTTAGTATGAACGATGAGTGTCGTAACAGTTTACATTGCTTTCGATATTCATATTCCATTTTACTCACATTGCCATTGTGAAATTCAATTTTCATTCAGTATTGGAGGAATCAATCTTCTGTCAGAAAAATCAAAAACTTTGGACACTTCGAAATGCTACTACTTCGTTGCAAGTATATATATCCGCCACAGTAAAACGGTGCGGCTAAGCGGAAAACAGATTAGTGATGGAGATGGCAAGACGTATGCTATTCGAAGCTGACCTTTTCCACAGATTTTGGGGCGAAGCGATCATTACAGCAAAACTTTTGCAGAATCGTTTATCATATAAAGGAATTGCACTGCACTCCATTTGAGTATTGGCATAATAAAAAGCCGGATTATACAAACTTGTGACGATTTGAATCGCATCCAGGATGTCAATAGACGAAACTTGCATCCAAAGTGGAAGGCGCAATATTCTTCGCGTTTTAAAATAGGGTAAAACCGTACAAATGCTAATAATTAAGAAGCCACAATGAAGAGTTGGCAAGTGTAAATAAGAATGAATGGCTCCAAGAAATAACAGCCGAAGTAGTCTCACTTCATAAAAACGCTCGTTTTGGGACCTTAACTACTAAGTGACCGCAGACCAATTGGTTATAAATGAGTTTACAAAATTAAATTCAATGAGAAATTTAATCTGTACAAGGCACGTCTTGCTGCTCTAGGCTTGAAGCCTAAAGTTTGGGACACACTACTATGAAGTTTTCGCACCGTAGTTCGGCAATCGACACTAAAAATCTTGTTGTCAATTGCAGGACATAAAAAAATTTGCCAATTTATTTACGTGGTCAAACGCAATAGACATCTTGTTTGTTTACTATAGAACCACAAACTCCATCAAATTTTCATTGGCCTAAAGATGAAAAAGCATCTTCGAGGCATGTCTTTACACATAAACAGTGGTTAAATTTTAAGGGCCGACGTTGAATGTGAACCACACCTAAACGTCAAGTTTTTTTCTGCATTTAATTTGACATTTCTCAATTTCAGACTAACTCAATTTGAACCATGGAAATATACACAATCGAGCAACGCGTTAAAGTTATTCAGGCATATTATGACAGTGGATGATCAATTTTCAAAGAAAATCATCTTCAGTGATGAGGCACATTTTCACCTCAGAGGATTCGTCAATAAGCAGAATTGCCGCATTTGGGCAAATCATAATCCAAGAGTGATTGTCGGAAAACCAATGCACCCACAAAGAGTGACTGTTTGGTGCGGTTTATGGGCTGGCGGCATCATCGGGCCGTATTTTTTCCAAAATGAGACCGGTCAGGCAGTTACTGTGAATGGTGTTCGCTATCGTGAGATGATAACGAACTTTTTATGGCCCGAATTGGAAGATATGGATGTGGACGATATGTGGTTTCAACAGGACGGTGCCACTTGCCACACAGCTAACGAAACAATGGCTCTTTTGCGCGACAAATTCAATGGCCGTGTTATCTCACGTGGTGGCGTTGTCAATTTGCCGCCAAGATCATGTGATTTGACACCGTTGGACTACTTTCTTTGGGGTTATTTGAAATAAAAGGTGTACGTCGATAAGCCAGCAACAATTCAAGAGCTAAAGGATGAGATAATTCGGCACATTAACGGCATAGAACCTCAATTATGCCTAAGCGTCATCGAAAATTTGGACCATCGGATGGAGGTGTGCCGCCGAGGTCGCGGCGGCCATTTGGCCGATATTTTGTTCCATACATAATTGAACCATACCATATTATCATAATAAAAAGAATTGACAATAGTTTCCTAAATAATTTGTGTTTTATTCAAAATCAACATCGGCCCTTAAAATTTAACCACCCTTTATAAAACCCACGATTGTGTAGTGTTTATTGTCATTTACTTTGATGATATCTTGATGACATCAGATTTTCAATCGCTCCTCAAGCATTTGGAAGCAGAACTCAAAAAGCATTTTGTAATCAATAATTTAGACACTGTTACACATTGGCATTCGTATCCATAAAAATGGTTTTTATTATTTAATCGATCAAGAAAAATATATTAATGATATCGTTGCAGAGTTTAACTTAAATGAAGCAAAAGTAAGCGAAACTCCTATTGGCGTCTCATTCATGACAGACGGTAGCAACAAGTTGCTACTGAATAATGGAGGATATAGAAACGCAATTGGATGTCTTTCTTATGTCACTATCATCACACATCAAGACATATATTGACTCATCGTGTGACACTCATCATGAAGATCGGCAAACACGAAAATCGAACGCTGTATTCGTTTTTGTTTTCGGTGGTCCGATTAGCTGGGCATGCAAAAAGCAAAATTGCCTTGTTCAATTATCAACAGAAGTCGAATTCATCGCCCTTGCGGGAACTTCAAATGAATTTATGTGGCTGCGTTCTATTCTGCAGGATTTCTCTATCCAAATAAGTGAGCCAACAATCATGAACGATAAACTCAACTCAAACTCGATAATTCAAATTGTTCATGATGAGAAGTTCAATATGCGCACACAGCACATAAATTCGCGTTATATCAAAGACTATATTAAAAATTATGTACTGCCCGTCAGGAGAAAATTTTGCTGATATTTTAACGAAACCATTTTCTAAAACAAGATTTAATGAGTTAAACGCAAATTCAATTTGACCCAGTAATATCAGCTAATGCAAAGTTCAAGGAGCACACTTATTGAAGAATTATTTGTTAAATTATTCATTAAAATTTGTATATGTAAATTAAAGAGGAGTGTCAGAGGTATAAGTTACGTGTAACATCCGTAAAGTCAGTATATACTTTGTAATCTAATTTGCGTGATATTATTAATAAATCACCGTCGTAATTCTTAATACAAGGGTTTGAAGAGGACCTCAGGATCTTTAAAACCAAGGAAAACATCAACGATGCCCACAAATCACAACAATATATTGACACCATAGTGACTTAGTGTGATTCCAACCTGCTTAGTATCAATCTCAACATCAATAAGTGTAAAACCATATCTCTTTATCGAAAAACGACTCGAATATTTGACCTTCTACATCAAAATAGGAGTGGTAATAGGTAGATAATAGCGCTAGCAGTTTTCAAAAAATTTAAGTCGTTCATAAAATCTTCGCAGTGTACAACTAAAATCTCTCTTCAATTTGACTTTGGCTTTGGATCCGCAGCTTGACTTGCTATAGATTTAAATCTGATGAGACTATGAGTGATACGCATTCAATATTTAATAACAATACAACACAGGATTCATTAGCATTCAGTGCAGATACTTATTCGCTCAATTTTAAGTGTATACTGAATATCGTCGAATGGATTATAGTAAGTGGTAATACATCTCAATCACTTCTAATCAACCTTCTAATTTTTAGAAAAGGAGGTGAAAACAATCGAAATAGTGATATTACCGTGATGCAATCCTCAATCGTACCAAAATATGTATTTACAAATAAAATTGTTTTAGATCTAGGATGTTGCACCTCCATTCTCTCAAGGTTCTCGTCAAAGGCTGTCGCTGAAACCGTAATTGGCGTTGATAATTCTGATATTATTTATCAGGCCATGGATATTGTACGACTAAATAAATTTAAGAATATTAAATTGATGACTTGTCAGATTGAGGATTGTGAACTTCCTTAGATAAAGTTGATGTAATTGTGTCGGAGTGGATGGGATATTTTTACTGTTCGAAGAGATGCTCGACAGCTCGACGACGATTTTCACGTATAAATTACATGAAAACGTCATTTAAACGATTTAAACGATGATACAAATCGATACAAAGATTGGCACAATGTTTATTCCTTTGATTGTCGTGCATGAAAAACGAAGTTCTAAAGTAGGCGAGCATAGAAATCGGTAAACCAGAATGTGTTCTAAACCATGTGCATGTGTTGTTATTGTGGTTATAAACTGCCCTAATTTCATACACGATTTTAAATTATATGTTACAAAGGGTGGAAAATGACCCGCATTCTAAGGATCTTTAATAGGCGTACGGCAGCATAAAGAGAAACACGTTGTAAAATGCCCTATGTAGGGCGGGAATATTTCTAATTTCTCGTTCAAACAAACAACCAATTTATAGGCTGGTGCACAAAAATTATGAACAAGCTATCTGCAACCCAAGAAAGTAGAAAAGTGTCATCTTGCAGCAGTCGTACCAATTTATTTTCAATTCTTCCCATTCTGATTTTCGTTTGCTTCATAAAAATTTTATTAAATTTTTCAGTAAATATTTAACAATTACCTTTCTCATTTTATAACCGCTCATTTTTATAAACAACTATTAAATTGCTGTATTTAGTAGAAAAAATTAGTAGCGTTGATTAGAGCCCCGGACAAACAACAACACAAATCAAACAAATTTTACCGCTTTGAATGATTTATGCATGTTTATACGAGTATAAGGGATTTTATCTTTTCTTAAAAAAAAATATTTATGCAATACACTGTAGATCGTATTTTTCTACAAACTAAAACCTAACATAAAACAATTATTTCTCGAATTGCCATAATTGCGGTGATTCGCATATCAATTATTTTTATAAACTTAAAAACATATATTTGTTAATATATGCAGAGGTTTCGATTGACCTGAATAAACAAAATTATCTGAATTAACTGAATCAACTGAAGTGAATTGAGCGTTCGATTCGCACCTCTTCATTTCAATTAAAAAATTGAGCTACTGAATTAACTGAACGGATATTTTGCTCGTGTAGCTAATTCAGTTAGGTTGTTTTTGTTGTATTTTTTACATGTGACATTTATAAAACTATTTTTAACGCAGTTTATATATTAATATTTATTTTTAGTCGCACTGTAATCAACAAAAGCCAAATTTAAAATGATTTATTTTGACATTTATCTGAAGTGACAAGGGTGCGAATCGAACACCCAATTCACTTCAGTAGCCCAATTAAGTGAATAGTAACTCAATTGCAATTCTGTTGTGATACGATTCTACAAAAAACTACTGTAGTTTCATTCAAGAGTTTAGGAAATATACCAATAAAATATTTCAATGAACAAACGTCAAAAAAGAATAAAAAAAATTATCTTGGATCAATTTGCTCAATTTATAATTCTTGTTAATCCAAGTATAGTTTAAGCTTATTAGCCCAACCATTCAAAAATAAAAACTTAAAAGAAAAAATAAGAATTTTGACGATACCAATTGTCTTTATTTTTTTTTTTTGACATTCCATTCATGCACAACTTATATAGTTCTTAAGTAATAACAAAATCAGTGCGACGTTAATTTATAATTTTTATGAATAAAACATGATTAGATTTTTATGTATTTTGATTAATTTATTATAACAAAGATTTAATAATAGACCAGCCATGACTAATACTCAGTTGTAAGTTTTTTACACAACTTGCACAATTCAATCTAATTTTTAAGGTCAGGTTTCACAAATTCAATAAATGCATATAAGATTATTCAAATAACTTTATATATTAATTTATTAACAAATTATACAATTAAAATAATTTCCGCCATTTTATTTAATAAAAGATCAGATTTTCGGTACCGTTTTTTAAGTTTTTTTTATTTTTGGGCGAGAAAACGCGCACACTATTTTTTTAAGTGACAGCTAAAATTTAACGAAGTTTCGTTGAATTTCTTAAGTAAAAGTTAAGTTTGGCTGAGTAATAACATTGACATGCCATTTATCGCATTCTTATTTTGATTTATTAAGTTAAGTTTTTACTCCTTATTTGTTCTCACTTATGTCTCTGTTTAAAATAGTTAAATTTTTGTTATTTTCGGTCAATAATATGCTTGTTGATTAAACATGCCTTTACAAAATTTATTTTATAGCACGATTTTACTTTTATTTTATAGTATCATAAATACCAACATGATAAAATAAAAATAAAAAACAAAATATAACAACAGCATTTGGCCTAAGTTGTCGTCATTTTAGTTGAATACTTTGATATGTTAAGAACTTTATTTAAAACAAATAAAATAAAAAATAATTAAACAAAAAATTTTTTGGAAAATTCATACAAAACAAATTTTTTTCCATTTCATCAAATTATTATATACAATAAGAAAATGAAGCTTATGAAATGTATTTGATTATAATTTTATTACAAGGAATAAGTGTTATTTATTAATTTCAAATATTTAAGTAAAAGTAAATTTTTAAGACGGCGATTTTGCACACCACGGCGCAATTCATTTATATTTTTTTTCCAAATACGCCCATATATAAATTTTATTTGGTTAAATTAAATGACAATATTTGAGAGAATACAATCGGGTTGATTTTAATAGATTCTAGATTAATTTTTCCGCGACATTTTCGTAAATTTTAAAATAAAATTAAATTGTCATTTTGTATATATAATATTTTATGCATAAGTATGTTATGTATGCATTTAGAAAAAGAGAAAGAAACAATTTTACGAAGTATGCCGTAGCCAAGCTGAAAATATAAATTTCCTTATTTGTACATAAAAGTAAAATTTCGAATATTTGTAACAATATTTCAACGAAGAAAATTAGTGAAAACTTTTATTTAAAAAGGTATTAATTGTTATAAAGTTCCTTAAAAAAATAACTTATTTTGACCTTTCGTCGCCATTTTAGTATTTTTTGTTTCATTTCAATTCATGCATGTACAGTTACAAAAAATGTGTACAGTAGCGTAGTTAGTTGCATGCCACTTTTTAGAAATTACAAAAAAACGCATCGAATGAAAAATTTATAATTTTATGTGTACGATCTAGATACGATTTATGATGGACTCCAATATAGAAAATCCTGATTTGGAAGACGGCGAAATTGAAGATGATGAGGAAGACCAAATTACTATATCGAAGGCACCAAATGAGGACCGTGTTCCATCAGCATCATGTCAGACAACAAATTCATCGATTAATAGGGCGAAAAATGATAAAAGTACGCGCGGTACTGTAGTAGATGGTTAGTATTTTCGGAATTATCTGGAAAAGTCAGATTAATATGACTACTGTATTTTTTTTTTGTTAGATGATTTTGCCGGAAAAATCGAAAGTATGATCGCAATTGTATTAAAAAAAGATGGAATTGAACCACCATTACCGGAAATAGTTCGAACTCAAGAAAAAGAGAATTGTAGTGACGTAGCTAGTGGTCAAAGACAAAGTAAGAGAAAAAAGAGAGCTGACAATTATGAACGAGAGAGGGAGAAGAAAAAGGTAATTTATATAATTTTCTCTAACTCTATGTACCTATTAACACAAAACCCAAAATTTCCAGAAATTGGATAAATCGATTATGGAGGCAGAAGAAGATGAATTTGAATTTTTATGTGTCCGGGGAGCAAGTCCACCGCCAATGCAACAGCAGCAACTATCAACGAGTACGTATTCAGGTGTGCGGGGTGGTGCAAATGACGATTCATATGATTCGGATTATAGTGGGTCCTCATACGATAGTTATAGTTCTCCCGACAGACTTAGAGTCAATGCGTACACCGATAAAAGGAATCGCGGTAATCGAGATCGAGCACAACGAGGGCAACGCGGTGGGCAGAAAGAAAAACACCATAATAAAAGGCACCAATCACGCGCCGGTAATACTGGCAATGGACAAAACGATGCCGGGCTTGACTCTGATGATGAACGCAATCGTAAAATGGAACTATGTAAATTCTACCTCATGGATTGCTGTGCCAAACGGGATAAATGTCTGTACATGCATTCAGATTTCCCATGTAAATACCACTATTTAGGCATTAGATGCGTTTCACACGATAAAGGTACGTGTAAATTTTTACACGGTGCTCCCCTAACCGACAATTTACGGTCTATTCTTCTAAAACATTTGGAGACTGCCCCTAAAGAGATTTTAGGTGATTTTCCACGATTAAGTAGAGACAATTCAATTAAAATGCTGGATTCAACAAACCAAAAGCTAATGATTGAGTATGGAATGATTCCAAAACCGGTGATGTCTGCATCTAATAGTAATAATCCTGTGGTAGCTAATAAAATTCCATCTCTTCTGGAGATAAATATTGCCAAACCAGCGTCACTTATCGAAAAGGAGGAACAACTAATGAATAAATCGTTGAAGCCGCGGCGGACTCGTTGGTGTGCTCCAAGCTCGAATTCCAGCCAGGCGCTAAATCCATTGTTAAATCCATCGGGCCTCACACCATCGGTACCACCATCATCGGTGGTACCGTCTCAATCTGCGAATCAAACAAAAAGTTTTTTGAGTTTAAAGTTATTAAAGGGCGTCCTATCCCAAACGCAAATCGAAAATATAGAAGTTTTGGGTATTGAAACATTAGAACAGGTCAACCAATTAACGGTGGCCCAATTAAACGATCTTGGTTTGACCGTAGATCAAATTCGAGCAATACAATTAAACGCTATGAATATTCAAAAATTAGGGTTGCTTAGCACACCAGATGTGACTGCAGCGACATCAACATCAACCACTACAACAGCTTATGATGACCTAGACATGAGAACTACAGCACCTATAAAAACAGAGGCAGATGCAGCTGCACAATCCGATTCTGACATTTGCCTCAATCCTGGTGGCGGTGATGTTGATATGAGGGTTCTACCAATTGATCAATCAATTAAAAAATCGCCGAAATCGCAAGAAGATCCTGTGATTCCACATCAATCAACTCAACCGACCTCGATAAACACAGACTACAGTAAATTTATAATTTCGCCACCTTCGTCAATCGACTATTCGAAATATTTAAAAGACTCAAATTTAGAAAATATTTTGGAAAATAATTCAAATTCCGATTCTGAGGAGGATGAAAATTTAAAAATTGATGATGAGTTACTAGCAGCAATTGCGGTAACAGAATTACCCGCACCATCGATGACATCACCGCCAATTATTCCACCAGTTTGTTTAACAACAGTGGTTCCAACAAAAATTGTTCCATTACCACCGCCACCCGTTGTATCTGTACCAAGCGAAACATCGGCAGCACCAGCAAAATCATCACACTCTATTATTTCTAATATTAGTAGTAGTAGCGGCTGCGGAAATAGTAATGAAATTACACGAATCGATTTCTATAATCCAAGGGTATCTCCAACTCCGAGTACAACGTACACTTATTCTGAGGAATTACCCACGATAACATTGCCACCAATAACAACGCCAGCGTCAAAACCATCACCACAGACTACAGCCGATTTAATAGCGAGTGGCCAACGTATAACCATGTATGATCGAGTGATTGAAGATTTGGAACAAGAGATACAAGTAAAATCGGATCGTGATATGAGGCTACAAGCGTTTATACACGAGTCCAGTGATTCAAATGGTAAGTTCTTTATTATTTTTGTCAAAACAAAAGCAGATATAAACTCTTTCGGTCTACCGTCACAATAAATAATTTTACATTAAATATTGTATAATTTCAGGTGATGTCGATTTTCGCCTGCCATTCAAACCAATTCCAAATTACGTACCGGCGACCGAAATTGACGCATCATTCACATCGCACAACCCGATCGAATATAAGGTGAATACAAAAAATAACAGAATGATCCAAAAATAAAGATTAATTTTGGTTTATTTTACAGTTAGTGAAAATAAGTATTCCAAAACCAGATTATAGTGATATACGGCGGAGTTTTCCAGTTCCTCATAAAACGTTAGATCCGCGGCTTCGTCGTATTTTTGCATTAAAGGAGCTATCGGACGAGAAGAGCTACCACGATCTGAAATCACCAACTGATCCATTCCAATCGATAGGAGTTACGTCTCCAATCGATACGGGACCAATAATGCCTCGGCTTGATCCACGTGCGGATCCAAGGCGTAAAAAGGATACGATGCACGATAATATCACGCATATGTCACATACAACAAGTGGGAGTAATGCAGCTGGGAATAAATCTCTTGATATACAAATAATGTTACAAAATTCATTGTGGTATCGAGATTTAAGTTCAAAACAAAAAATGTCGGTTAACCAACATTTGGCCACATTATCATCTGAATTAAAGCAATTCAATTTAGATCCAAATCCCGACAAGAAATTCGACACAAATTTAATGATTCAGCAAACATTAACGAATTTAGGTGTGTACGTAAATGAATCAGGAGATTTTATTGAATTGTGTGATAATACGGGAATGGGCCACTCTGGAATTATGATGAATTCTATGGTGGCTGGGCATGGGCATAAATTACCACCAAATCATATGATGAATTTAATGAATATGCAAGCAATGGATGGTGGCGGATTTGGTATGAATAATCCAAATTTTAATCCACATCATCCGCATTCCATGAATCAAATGTTTCCGCCAAAACAGTTTGTTGATAATGTTGGTGGAGGTAACATTCGTCCTGGTTTATTAGGGATCGCTCCAAATATGCCATTTAATTACGATTCAAATTTAGCATTTCAACAGCAAACGTTACAATTTGAAGAGTTTATCGATAACAATATTAATAATAATAATCGGTTCGATCGCGGAGATGGCGGAGGTGGAAATCGAAATTTTAATCGTAATAATAATTTTAGAGGCGGTAATATGCGGAATAATAACGACCGCTGGCGAAATTCAAACATGAATCGGAATAATAATAATATGCAAAGGCGGCCAATGTACGATCGTGATAATCGACGGCATGATTAATTGACTTTAGTATATAATTAATTTAATTTAATTTTTATTTTTTTTTTATTAACTAACTTGTCGTTAGAACAAAACATGCGAGATGCCCCGATCAATCACTAACCATATTCATATAAAACGAAGATAACCAAATAATAGCGGAAATGTACATATTTTAGTTCCTTAAACCCTCTACCGGAAATTATTCAAATTTTTTTTACGTCTATACACCACCAGTTGATGATCGAATCAGTATTTAATGTTATTGAAAACTAAAATTTTGTATAGTGCTATGTTAGGCCAAATAAGTACCATTGCCATTCTTCGAGACTAAGACACACAAAATACATACGCATACAGGTGGACATGGAAATGTTATTTATTATTTGCTGTGTGCGCGTGGATATATTTAGGAGGCAATTTAAATAAAAGTTGTAATTGTATTAAATAAATTAAAAGAAAATTCTTGAAATAAGTTTTTCCCCGGAAACTTTTATCTTAAACAAAAAACACATTATTATTTTATTTTTCAGGTTCAGTAAAATGACATGTCATGAATGTAGGTACCAGGACTAAATATCCTCCCCTCCCTTGAATTTCAAAACAGTCAATTTCTAGGTTGGATCCATTGCGGTCCGTGCTTCTTCGGAATTATGAATTGGGTAAGTATGGATTAGCGAAGCAGTTTATTATTGACAAATCTGTTTGAATGCGCCGAAATAATGAAAAATTGAACGCCGAAATAAATTAAACTATCTTACCAGACAACACCAAAACTTTGTACGATGTATTGAGGCGAGCTAGATAAAATATATTTAAACGTAGCAAAACGACCTACTTAGATCAGGGAGCCTATTATGAAACAAATCCGAAATCGAATTTTACGATCACAGCGAATTGATTAGTAGTAATTATTGTTTATAATGTTTCTATCTAATAGGCCGATTTTTTTTGTTATCGAGTTTCACTATAGGCGCCCAGATAATTTTATTTATCGGAGTACTTAAAACTCAGTAAGACTAGAGTAAAATCCAAAGTAGATTTAAGTGTATCAAACATTAATAATGGCTGTATGTTCTTATTTCGCGGGATAAGAAATAAGTCCATTCTATTTTAAATCTAATTTGGAACAATATCTAAAATACACTACCGTCATAACGTTTCTTGAATATGGTATTAAGGATTTCGCCAGTTTTTAGGATACTCAACGAGAAGTTTATCACCACATAATAAATAATTGTAAACCAAAAAATAGGTAATACGGTAGTACTCGTAACTTAAAAGCAACTCTTAACGACCAAAGCTGATCTTCAGAAAGGAAGTTAGGAGGCCTAGATCCGTGGTTTCCAATCACTGGTCCGTGTTAGAGCAGATTTTGACGATTCGGAAAAATGCACGGGTGAAAAAAATTAAATCGTTGCATCCTCTGTGAATTCATTTTGACTTGTTATCGTGAAGCACTTAGCATCTCTAGTGGATTGGTTTCTCGCTTATTATTACAAAGAAAGAGATACAACAAGAAATTTAGGGAATGCTAGTCCTTTCGCGGAACATACACAAGAGCAATAAACGGAGATGTGAATAAAAGCTCTAGCTCATTAGATATATAACAACTCAGTTTTTGATATATAACAGGGGCGAGTATCAAGTATTATTCCAAATTGCTCCAAACGTACGATTACTTATATAAATTGTTTTTCTTTACTATTAAATTCATTGGTCCGCGTGACGGTTTGGGTTAGGGACCACTATTTAGCCTTGGAGAAACAAATAAAATATTAACAAAGCGAAGGACATTTTAAAGCATTATATTTCTTTATAATCTTAGTTGCGTTTTTGCAAAAAAAACCGGCTCGAGTTCGCGATAACTTCTTCAAATTTAGCCAATTTAAAACAAAAAGTAATTTTTTATAAAATCAAATATCTTATTGTTCTAAATTCGATCTGTACTGTTCTGTTATTATACAGAACTGTTGAGGACAACCATATTTCAAGAAAACTTTAGAACTTTTATAAGGGTTTTGTCTGATATACTTAGAAGATTATTTTATCTGACATTGGATTTTTTTAAAAATTGATTTTGAATTGGCTAAATTTGAAAAAAGCTACTAACAATGTTTTATGTAAAAAAAAAATTAAATAGAATCGATTAAAAGACAAATGACTATTTTAGGGTTAATTTTGTTATTATTTTTCATGTTTCGTCGCTTCAACGCTGACGCGCTTGTTGTGTTTACCAAAGCGACATCGCCGGCAGATAAATGTATTTTGTCGATGTATCTTGTCGCTGTATCTCTGGTTCTGTACTTCTGTTTATACCTTTAATAGGTAGTCGGCGGTTGATCGTTGGAGGAAAAAGTCATGTTTTGTGCTTTTTCTCACTAAATAAAAGGGACTAATAGAATAAGTTTTGTGTGTTTGTTTTGTGTATTAATAATAAGGAATAAATAAATAGTTTATAATAAAAGTGATAATAGTGATTGGTTATTTAGTTATTATTTATATATAGATGAAAGCGTGTATTGGATGTGAAATGTGAATTGTATAGTTTATTCTTTGCAAGGATGTGTTTACCTACTTGAAATATGTAAGTCGTTTTGTTTTATATTCATTTTATTCTATACATTTTTGTATAATATTGTGTATAAACATTAGATATTTTTTATAATAAATGTGCATGTATAAATATGGTCGAACGAGACCATATTTTTAAATGTTCGTACCAAAGTATACACAGCGTCGTTTTTCTTGTAAACGTTATACGCCATTTTTTTTTATCTAATACTCTAGAACCACACGGGATGTCACGAAGTCGGTTTCAATATTTCTTTCCCCTTTACCTATAAAACCGGTTTTCAGAAGTTTTATAGGTAAAGGGGAAAGAAACGAAAATTGAAACCGACTTCATAACATCCCGTGTGGATACACGGATAAGCTACTACATATTTACTGGCGCGCGCAGTTTTACTTCCTCTATATAAACAATTCTACTGTAGAAAGAATATATGGTGCACACTGACATAATGCTTGAATATTATGTTTATAGAATGATATTGGTAATCACGTGTGACCAAATTGTGGTTACCTCTAACCAACGTACTTTTCGTAATTGTTTAAAAATGTACTACTACTAACTTAATGTAGAAAATATGAAATTAATGTTGGAAGAGAAAATATTATCTTCCATTATTTTAATGACTCATCAGTGACAGTCAAGCATTCCACTTATAGATGTCATGTGTGACAGCGCTATGACAACTCATAAAGAATCATATGTGACATGTCTGAGATGATTTGTATGTGCCATGAATTATATATGACATGTTTAAATGTAATAAAAACATTTTTCTATATTCAAAATAATTTTATGAATTTATTTAAAAAATTATTGATGTAGGTATAAAAAATAAAAATTCTATTCTGGCACATATGTTTCATTTTGATGGGTACCAATGGCTGTACTTTGCAGTTTTATCGAATATAAAAAAATATTTTTAACATTATTTGTCTAAGGCACTTGGCGAAACACACTAACACTAAATAAACACATTTTTTTCTTTAATCACTTGTTTCTTTGTTTTTCAACAATAAATTTTTGAATATTTAAAAAAATTTCAAAAGGTTTAAAAATCACTCGGTCGATTTCGACTTATTAGGTTCATACTGTGTTGTTTTTGTTGTTATCGTTTATTTGCCTGTGTTTAGTTACCTGAGAAACATTGCAGATTTTTCCTACATACTCCGCTTAGGACACTGTAACGAAAGCCGAAATTATATATGACATGCACTACACAAGTTTTGGATCGTAAGCAGTCATTAAACGCGTTATTTGAGAAACTAATGTGACTTGTCATAAATTAGTCATTTAGTCACCATACACATTTAGAGCAGAAGGTGATGAATATAAACGTATGTTTTTCGTAAAAAATAATTCACACGGATGTCGACAAATTTGCAACTGGGTTGTTTCCAAGCAGAGTTGAAAGTGGCTTGAATTGGGGTTAGCGTTCATAGTTGTAGTAGAGTTGAGTTTTCGTTAAATTATTTTCAACTTGACAAAACTATTGGGATTGAGTAGAGTTAAAATTCAAAATGGCGACAATAAAAATTTTCATTCTTAATGTCCAAGAAATTTATATTATAAATTGAACCACCCACACATATGTATATTAAAACAAAGAAGTATTTTAAAATAATTGTTAACAAGTGGACATACAAGTATACATATAGGATTATTAGGAACAAATAAAATAAAATTTATCAAGTGGTTATCACAATTTCAACTCAACCTAACTCTACTCTATGGAAACGATCAACGCCATTTTGCAATTAACGAAAACCTAATTCAACTTAACCTAACTTCAACCTGGTTCATGGAAACATGGTATATATACAGTGCTTGGAAAAAAAAATTGGACAAACATATTTTATTGCAAATTGGAATCTTTTTTGCTAAAATTACAAAACTTTTGAAACCAATTGGCTTATTGTTTCATTTTAAATACATGTATGACGTAAGTTTTTGAAAAAAAATATTTACCTGCAATTTAGGGGCAAAACCCCGAACAATGCCAAAATATTCAAAATACGTTGATTGGAGTTAAAGTAATGGAATAAATTAAGCACCTATTTTTTAATTTTTATTTTGTTTTTTATTGATTTATAGAAGTTCTATCTTTAATATTAATATTTTGTTGGACCGCCTTTTGTTTTAATTACACCGATACAACCCCGCAACTGATGTGCAAAAAAATTGGTGAAGCAATTATTTTATTTTACGCCTACCGTTCTTGGCCGTCATTAGGGTGCAAATGTTTTATTGCCTGTAATTTTTTTTTTTTTTGAGTATAAATAGTGCATATTTTGTAAGATTAAGTTATTCTGTATAAGTGATCCTAGTCAAATTATAAATAAAGTGCAATTTTAGTTTAAAAAATGGGAAAAGTTAGTGAGCAGTGTAAAAGCAATATGTTGATTTTGGCGCGATAAAATTTAACCACGCATGAAATAGCAGAAAGATTCAACATTCCTGAAAGTACTTTCGCGTGGAATATTAAAAAAATGCAAGAGATGGGCAGTACACAAAGAAAGAAAGGCTCTGGAAGGCCCAGAAAGACAACGCCAGTGGAAGATCGTTTCATAATATTACAATGTCGTCGGAACCGTTTTAAAACTTCATCGAACATAAGACGGGATGTTGAGCGAGCAATGCGAAAACAAATTTCAGCCAGCTTAGTGAGAAAAAGACTTGTTAAAGCTGGTTTGAGAGCACTTAAACCAGTCCAGAAGTCCGAGTTCACATTACTAGTGAAAAAAAAACGTTTGCTATGGACCCAGGAGCATGTTTCTTGGACTCCAGAGATGTGGAATGATGTGATTTTCTCCGATGAATCAAAATTCAAGCTGCATGTTGGAGATGGAAGGATTCTCGTAAGAATAAAACTGGGCGAGAGGCTTAGCAACGAATGTCTTTTAAGACTTCCACCGAAAAATGAAGGAGTTCTGGTCTGGGGATGCTTTTGTGGAAATGCGATTGTGTCGATTGTGCTTCCTTAGTTCCAGCATTACAGCAGCTGTTTATCTGCAGGTCCTACACAACGAATTTGAGCCTTCTGTCTTTAAGCTGTTTGGCGAGACTTGCAAATTTATTTTTCAACAGGACAACGCTCCGTGCCATACCGCCAAAGTTGTGAGTTATTAATTTTGAATTGTAGATAGAAAAATTGCCTTTAAGATAGACATAAATAATTTGTTAAAAATTTGTATTTTTTTTCTTATCTCTTCATTTAAAAGTAAAAAAGTACTTCGAAGAAAGAAGTACCGATGTGTTGAGCTGGGCACCGTATAATCCAGACTTAAATCCCATTGAAAATATTTGGTCTATAATAAAGCTAGAAGTAGCAAGAAAAGGCCCAGAATCGATTCAAGCTTGAAACAGTTTGTTGATGACGATTTGGGAATCCATACCTCCTACGACTTTGAAAAATTTATCAAATTCAATAAATCGGAGGTGTATCGCTGTAATAAAAGCAAATGGCGGTCCAACAAAATATTAATATTAAAGATAGAACTTCTATAAATCAATCAAAAACAAAACAAAAATTAAAAAATAGGTGCTTAATTTATTCCATTACTTTAACTCCAATCAACGTATTTTGAATATTTTGGCATTTTTCGGGGTTTTGCCCCTAATTGCGGTTAAATATTTTTTTTCAATAAATTACGTCATACATGTATTTAAAATGAAACAATAAGCCAATTGGTTTCAAAGTTTTGTAATTTTAACAAAAAAAGACTCCAATTTGCAATACAATATGTTTGCCCAATTTTTTTCCCCCAGCACTGTATGTTCAATGCATGCATGATCCTCTCGCTTTTGTTATTTATCTCGATTGAGATCTATCGATCGAGCGCATTGAAATTTTAAGTTAATCGCAACTATTTTCAGTCGAATAATTCCAAATTTACAGTATTTCTTAAAAATCGAGTTCGAATAAGAAATATCAAATTTCTAAGGTGTCTCAAAGTCGGTTCAGTTTTATACAAGGAATTTTAATGCGAGATGAATTCGGGTTACAATTCTGTATTCAATTCTATTTTCAACTGTTTGATTTTCGCTTTAACTGAATCGCTAGTAAAATTGCATCCAGTGCATATAATCCGATAGGATTAAAAAAGAGCCTAATTTCTTGTAAAATAATTATTCACAGAAGAATAGAGAGCTTGTATCAAAAATTTTCTGAGTTACGAGTATGTATTTTCTGTTTCTCAAGTTTTAATGATCGATCACCTTCAAATTTAAAAATATATAGTAGCTGATGGCTTGAACGTCTTTGAAGACGCCTGCGTTACGCCAACTTTTTGTTTTCTTCGTACATTTAGCAGTCTTACAGGTTGGTTTAATAATTATTTTTCAAATGTAGATGATTATATTTACAATGGGTCAGTTAGATATTGGTTCGGGTACTAAATTCTTGAAAATACTTCTGTTTAATATCTGTAGTATGATTGATTTATGTAAATTTTATAATCGTTTACAATTTAATGATAATTTACATACTGATATTCATCTGTTCTTAATTTCTTAAACTTATTTTGATTCCATGCTCGAACAGGGTTTCGGCTGATATTGCTGTTTAGCGTAAATGCGAAGTATAAAATAAAATGCGAAGAAACGAAAAGCGATTTTAATTTAATTTTTTGTTAATGTTGATTATTCGTGACATTTTGCTCGTTCGGAGGTT
This sequence comes from Nephrotoma guestfalica, assembly GCA_963691935.1. Lineage (NCBI taxonomy): Eukaryota > Metazoa > Arthropoda > Insecta > Diptera > Tipulidae > Nephrotoma > Nephrotoma guestfalica. The sequence continues at coordinate 4,555,131 of OY829916.1, read as the reverse complement.
ATAGGATAAGAAGGAAGTTTTCCACATGGATGGATGACAGCTGCAAGAAAGTGTTGCCCGATGTTGATGTTCGAAAACCGTGTTGTCCGACGTTTGATTTGCCCACCGATAGGTGTAACCTCCGACTATCGTGGACACTTTTACTGTCATATCCAACCTTACCGGCCGCCCTAAAGTATTTTAATACGTCAGTGTTGATTGTGGTTGTCTGGAATAGGCTACAGGCACAGCTTTATCACGATCGCTTGTATACGGCATTTTGGCATCTTAAGGTGACGGCTCGAACACGTCCGTCAGATCCCGGATGCGTCTCCTCGATGATGATCCCCCCGATTAACCATTTCGAAGGTGGGATATTTCTTTCCTTGATGAGGGCTAATTGACCGATAGCGAGGTTCTTGTTGACTCTCATGATTCACTTTGGTCCTTGCTGTAAGGGAGAAAGATATTTCGTCTACCAAATTTTGCAAAAGTGATGGTACATTCTTTGAAGTTGTTGGTAGCGATTGAGACGGTTCATTTGCACATGGAGTAGTATTGGTTCTGGTGTCGTGTTTGGTTCCTGCCCGATTTAGAAATGCCCGGACTGAAGATCGTACAGTCCTCAGGGTCGTTCGTCATCGGGCACAATGCCCACCAGTTTAGGCTCGAACGTATGCAAGGTATTGCCCATGATACGCCGTAAATGATATTTGGCCAATTTTACGCTTGCTTCCCACACATCGCCAAAATGCGACGAAGCAACGGAATGAAATTCCAGGTCGTGCCATCCTGAACCAATAATGCAGCGATTTCCGTAGTAGCATCTCTCGTGCTATGCTGATGCATGAATGCTAGTTGATGACCAGCTCGGACGAAGTTGGTTGTGCAATCGCTGTACAGGATGCGGATTTTGCCTCTTCGCTTGGTGAACATTTTAACTGTACTGAGTTCGGACACCAGCTTGAAATGTAGCGCCCTGGTAGATAGGCACACGAAACACAAATATAGACCTATGTTGATGCACCACCACGATGTTTGCGTTGCTTGATGAGTATTGGGCCTACATAGTCCACGTCACTTTCAAGAAACGGTCTCGTAGGTGTAACACAATGCGATGGAAGATTGGCCATCAGTCGATGTCGATAAGGACTCGCCTCTATCAAAGCAGCAAGTTTTCTCTTAGTGTTTCTTTAAATTGTTTTTGTCTTTCCTGATTAAATATCTTTGGTTTTAAATCACATTCTAATTTCTTTTTTCTTTCGATTCAATTTGCTTTGTTTTTTGTTCCTGTTCAGAAGAGATTCCTGTATTTCGACGCTTATAAAAACCTACAAGATCGGCATTACAAATATCGATTTCTTTTTTTAATTATTCTTGGACCGGAGCTTTGAATTCTTTTGATGGTAACGTTTGACTTTTAGATGACCAAAGTTTATCGATATCAATTGCCGTTGAGTTAGACGAAGATTGTTGATGAATTTCACCCTGCTCATTAGTTAAAATCAGTTATGTGAACGATTTAAACCAAAATTGCATTAAATTTCCCTTTCTTTTCAAACACATCGCGTCATAGTTTTTATTAGATCAGAAACTTTCGTCACAGAATATATACAGATGCGACTCGAATAAAAACCTTCTACATCAAAATAAGAGTGGTAATAATAGTTTAGATAGGTCGATAATAGATAGCACTAGTAGTTTTCAAAAATTTAAAATCGTTTATAAAATCTTCGCAGTGAACCTGTACAACTAAAATTTCCTCTCAATTGGATCTCTCAATTTCAAATGTCACTTTGATTTTGGCTGCATCAACCGTATTGCTGTTATTGGTAAAATTAAGACATTGCTGATGTACGATTTAGAAGAATCTGTCTGCCTAAACGGTACAAATAGTGTTGGTAATTTTTTGCAGAAGATGATCAGGAATATTTTTTATCGTATGCTCTTTACGGTATTCATCACGATATGTTAACGGATGAAGTACGAACGAATACGTACGGGGACGCCATCCTCAATAATACCGAAGTATTTAACAAATAAAATTATTTTAGATTTAGGATGTGGTATCTCCATTCTTCCAATGTTCTCGTCAAAGGCTGCTGAAACCAATTACGGTTGATACGCGTTTGTTTACTCGTTGATAATTCTGATATTATTTATTAGGCAATGGATATTATACTACGAAATAAATTTAAGAATATTAAATAGGTGAAGGGTCGGATTGAGGATTGTGAACTTCCTATGTCGGAGTGGATGGGATCTTTTTTACTGTTTACCGAAAAGATGCTCGACGGCGTAATTTATGCATGAAAGCGGCATTTAGACGGTGGAAGCTGAATAGATGTAACATTATTATTGTGGGATACGGTAATACAAATCGATACAAAGAATTTCGATTATTGGCACATGTTTACTCCTTTGATTTGTCGTGTATGAAAAACGAAATTCTAAAGGAGGCGACCATAGAAATCTGTAAACGAGAATGTGTTCTTACCTCATCGAATTATAGCGGATTTTTATTTAATACAAACTGCCCACTAATTTCATATACGATTTTAAATTAAATGTTACAAGGGGTGAAAAATTAACCGCAATAGTTGGATATTTTGATACATTTTTTGAGTTATTGAATCCGATTAGCTTGGAAATGGAAACCCAAACAAATCGTATTCTATCTATATGAAGGAAGTGATTGAGGTGAACGAAGAGGATTCCACCACTGGGAACAGTATATGCTAGCGAAATATTAAGGATGTTCGGTTACTTGCAATTACTATTGAAATATTGGGGCACGTTTTAAAATATAGTTTAAATTAAAAATTTATTTATTTGCATTAAAATCACTTCTTTATTTTTTATATAAAATAAATAGAAATGTTGACATTTTTTATTTATTATTTATTATTTAATAGTCGTAACATGTAATTATAGTTTTGTATTTATTTACATTTCTGAAATTGTAATGGTAGGATAGATGGCGTATTATGGATAGTATTATTCCCCTAGATTTGCAGGTTGGGGATCCCATCGGAGGAGGAGTTGTCGAGCTGAATGAGAGTTGGGATCTTGATGTATATAGGGTGGGCTAAATAATTTTTGTTTTTAAAAATGCAATAAAACAAAAAGTTCTCAATATTTTTTCAAATTTATTTTTTTAATTGTAAAGAACAATCCTTTCGATTAATTATGGAATACTATTTCATTAATATGACTGCCTCGGCTGGCATTGACGTACCCCATACGGTCGGTCCAATTTTTGAGCACATTTTCGATGGTATGCGGCATTATGTCTTCAATGGTAATGCGAATATTGTTCTTGAGAGCGTCAATCGTTGCTGGTTTATCGACGTAACACTTATTTTTGACGGCACCCCAAAGATAATAGTCCAACGGCGTCAAATCACAGCTCCGAGGCGGCCAAATCACATCAGCGCTTCGGCTGATAATTCGATCTTCGAAGACAGTGCGCAAAAGATCAATTGAAACGTGTTCTGTGTGGCACGGAGCGCCGTCTTGTTGAAACCAAATGTTGCCTATGTCCTCCTATTCAACTGCCGGGAACAAAAAATCGTTTATCATGGTGCGGTAGCGCTCACCATTGACAACGGCGGCTCCTTGCACATTTTCAAAGAACAATGGCCCAATAATGCCACCGGACCAAAATCCGCACCAATCAATCACTCGTTGATAATGCATCGGCTTCTTTACGATCACGTGCGGGTTCTCCGTGCCCCAAATGCGACAATTCTGCTTGTTTACATAGCCGCCAAGATGAAAATGCGCCTTATCCGACAAGATGATTTTTTTGCCAAAATTTTCGAATTAATGTTTCAATATTTCCCAGCGTTGTTCAAGCAAATTCACAACCATTTTCGTTCAGCGGAAGAATAAAACTAACTGTCTGTCAAATCAGAAGTGACATAACCCTTACCATACTAAAAAAACGCTAGTTCTAAAAAAAATTATTTGGCCCACCCTGTATATATCATTCATATGATTTACTGGCATTGGTGAGTTCATTTGATGCTGCTGTTGTTGCATTAAGTTTGGTGAAGTCTATATTGATGGATGGCACACCTCTAAGCTACCTAGCCTCAGATAAATTTTTTATATTTGGTATGGCGAATAATATCAAGAAGTTTGATATCGTTGGCTTTATAACGAAATTTGTAGTCGATGCCGCTGTAGTATTTAGTGGAATGTATCCAATTCGATTTACTCGATTCGCATTTGTATACCGATTAGGATTACTTACTCTGATATTCGCAAATGGCTGAAAAATTTGCCTTTACCTGTATTACATCCCCCCGCGGCATTAATCCGTAGCTCAGCTGGAAGAGGTTAGTACTTGGCCGTGCGGATGGGGATGCACAAGTAACGGCCTTGATAATCGCATCGAAAAACAAAAAAAAATGGGAAAGGATAAATGGGGGTATCGAACCCCGAAGTAGTGATGCAGTTGTCAACCCATTATGCGGGTTGAATCAACTGTGGTTGTATAATGATAGTTTTAAACTATCAACTTAACTACAAAAAAAATATTGCTCTCAGGCACATAGATGTGTTAGTAGAGTATTTTGGGTCCCAGAGCGGTTCTGGTAGAAGGAAAGGAGTGCTTAAGCAACAACAGTTCCGTCGTGTGGGGCAACCAGAAGTACACTCTGTTACCTGGGCCGGTTTGTGTTAGTATGATGAATCACTATACTTACCAAATTTTTTTTGTATCGCCTCGCCTCGCCTTACACAGAAAAAAATAAAAAAAACTTGAATTTACTTTACACAAAAACCAAACTTAATTTATTTAAAAAAAAACAAAATTAATTTGCTAACTTTGTTTTCTATCCGCCGAGCTGAGTTACTGCACGGATAGTACACCCGAAATTAACTGCCTCCCCCACTGCTTTTTTTCAGTCTTTGTACTAAATTAATTGATGGGTGAGACGAATGGGAGGAGAAGAAAAAGTTAAATTGAAATATTCTCACAGTGAACTAACCATATTATTTCGGCGTCAGCAAAAAGTGAGTAATTCAGTTCAGTTTGAATTAAATAATTGAAACTTAATCTGTACAACACAAAAAGAAATGTGGGAAATAGACATAACGTTTACTTTATTTGGATATAGGTGATGATTTATCATCATGGTCATGCTGATAAGATTCTGTAAGGAACTTATCTATTTATTGGGATAGGTTAGTAACGGAATTAAATAGAATTCCGTTACATGGCGCTGGTTGGTTTTCTTCATAATGGTCGTGCATTATATGGCCGAACGCGGGTATGAATACGCATGTCGAACAAGTTTGTTTGTTCTGGAAAACCTTTACCACAAATTGTGCATAGACAAGGCTTTTTACCTGTATGGATAAACTATTGCATTTGATATCATTATCATTATCATGATCTTCGGTTTGGTGTAATTTGGTCAAATCGAAAAAAAATTTTCGCGTACGAATTTATATCCGTATGGCTCTGCAAATGTATTTGAAGTGGTCTGATTTAGGTAAATATTGTATGACATATTTTGCATAATGCATACTTTTCCGACAAATTATCACTAATGTTATTTTCCTGGCCGTCATTGGTACTGATTCGCTCACTGTTACAATTTGACAGATAGGCGAAGAGAAAGAATTTATTTTTACACTGCTAAAAAAATGTAATGTTAACGTAATTTTTTTTTTAGATTAGAGCCGTCTATTGGCGTAGGAACTACTTTAGAGGTATTGTTAAAAAACTATGGTTTCTAACTGTCGTTTCTGTAGTATATTCTGTGCTTTCGTAGACAAATCATCCTAGTGTTTTATTTTATTCCATACATATATCGTTTACATCTTTCTCAGCAGTCCCACTTTTTGGATTTGTCAGGATATTGTCTCAAATACTTATCGTACAACGACTTATATAGCAACGACCTATTTATAATTAGGGTCTAAATATATAAAATAAAAGGAACACGAACCTTTTAACTTCTTTGTTTTAATATATAAATATCACAATAATAATTTTATCACGTTTACAAAACTTTAAGCACTGAAAAGTGACTATAAATTTTATAAGGATTAAAATGTCTTAACGTCAATGAGTTTAATTTGAATATAGCATCAATTTTATTATAATTTTAATTACATTACACCAGTTTTAAACAGATTACATTATATTTTAACACGTTCTAGTAAATTTTCAATTTTTAAAACCTGATCCGTTTTTTGATTATGGAGAATTCATCGGTGATCCACGTCTTATAATCCTAATAATAATTCTTCTTAAACAGGTAGTGACGTGGAAACACGGATGTTTTTATTTTTGAAGAGTGCGTACACCGGACAGATTGGTGTGGAAATTCAAATCACATTCCCGTTTTTCCAGTTGAAAACGAAAATGTAGGGATCAAACTAATCATTGGCCAAGATTTAATTTCTTCTTAAACAATTGAAAATGTTTAATTTTTTACGTACTAGTAGAAGTCGTAAGAATAGTAAAGCTTCTTTAATCACTAAACCTAGTGTGTACTGTGGTAAGTAAATTCAGTTATAGGTAACTATTATGATTCTTGATTGAATGTATCGTTTTAGGTTGACTTATAAAAGTAATGGAAATTTAATATCCAGACAAAATATGTAATTTTTTTAAAAAAACAGAAGAAATTTTGTTTCGTAACATTTTTAAAAACACTCGTCTCCCACCGTCACAAATTTTCAGTCTCCCCTCCCCTTTCCTCCCTTTCCATCCCCCTTCCCTCCTTCCCTGCTCCTTCCCCTCCCCTTCCCGAGTATAATTAGCTTTAGTATATCAATCTTGATATTGATTACACAGTTGATGATGCGTATAGCAAGTTTGCTGATGGCTTTACAGAATTATGCACACGGTTTGCACAATTTGATTATTATAAATTAATTATTAATTCAAATTTATTTAGTGAGTATTAAGTTGAATCAATAATTTATACTAATCTGATTTTAGCGGTTGATTCGACCTTGACGCTCTTGATACCACGATTTCTAATTCTGTCGATGATATTCCATTACGATATTCTTCACGATTTTCGGTTACTGGAACGGCGAACCGGCTCGAAGGGCCAATAAATGGCTCACTGCGGATATACATATGTGTTGGTATTTTTTGATCTGATGGTCAATTTATAAAAATTCACTTGATAAATTCCACTTGCTCACAATTTTCTAAACAGTTTGAATTAATATCAACCTCGGTTGATGTACACTGATCGACTTATAAATATTTTTAGTTTTACTTAAGCTATGTTCTCTCTCAAAAAACAAAAATCACTCTTTTGAGCTATGATTTTACAAAAAGGTACTTTAATTTGATTGTTTTTTAATTACTTTAAGCTCTGTTTTTCCTGTGTTTTTCCAATAACCGTTTGAATTTATAGTCGAGACACATTAAATGGTATTCAATTATTATCCATGCATATTACAGTGCAATATGCTTAACGCAGATGACACTCTAATTAATAATCTGGTAAACGTTACTAGACCAATGTATTACAGATGGCAGTCTAATTAATAATAAGTACAGGGTGGGCCATAAGTCACTGAACATTGTATTTTTGATATAATTTTTTTATTTTTTATTGTAAATGAATAACTCTGATTACAAAAGATAGTTTTAATCATGAAGAGTTTCAAAAAAAATTAAATTTTAAAAATAATATCTGTTAGATGCCTGACATCAGCCTCTTCGCAAGCTGCTGCTTTTGCTGTACCTGGTCCATAAGTGAAGCCAAAACTGGTTGATCAATCGCAATAATTTCATTTATTATGTTGTCTTTTACTTGTTGCAGTTCTTGCGGTTTATTTGCGTAAACACGATCTTTCAAATATCCCCCCACAAAATGAAATCTGGTGGTGTGAAGTCGAGTAATCGTGATGGCCAATGAACATCTCCAAATCGTGAAACGATACGGTTACCAAAAACCGTTCGCAGGAAATTCACTGTTTCCCTTGTAGTATGGGACGTAGCTCAGTCTTATTGAAACCACACTTCTTGAGTATTATCAAGTTTAGAAAACAAAAAACATAGCCCTGTAACGATCACCATTTACAGTCAATGCATTGCCATCTTCGTCGTGGAAGAAGTACGGGCCGTAGATCTTATCTGCCGATAATCCGCACCCAACTGTGACTCTAAGTGGATCTAAAATCTTAAGCGGGTTGCATAGTCTTGCGGCAAAATTTCATGTACCATTTGTATCTTGTACGGAAACAGCAATACATTTTTTTTCATTATTCTACGACGCAGTGAATTTCTGGACATTTAAAGCTGAGTGGCGCACGTTTACGAGTCGATGTTTTAGGGTTCTCATTTACGCTCTCCCGAACTCGTTCGATATTATCTTGGCTTCGTGCTTCAAGCAGTCTTCCACTCCGAGATAAGTCACTAACAGATCCCTATGACTGAAAACGAGCGACTAGATTGCGCACTTGATTTCGTGATGGTGCAGAAACAAATTTCGAAATTTGTTAAACAAATTTCGAAATTTTCTTTGGATTTGAATTATTGAATTTTGACTGGCAAAATAAAACTCAACAATTTTTGCTCGTTCCTCAATCGTATACAAGGCTACTGAATCTCCCAAACGTTGTTTCTAATACTGAAAAATAAAAAAAGCAAAAAATTCAAAATAAAAAAATTATATCAAAAATACAATGTTCAGTGACAATAACAGCTACAGATATCTAGAATTATAAAAATTATGAAATCTAATACAAGATAAGTGTTGCAATTGATTATATCTTAATTAAATATTATTTAATACATTTTGTTTCCTGTTCGATGTAAAATAAAATGTTGCTATCTCCACAACACACCGCTCGCCTTGAATCAGTTGATTACTTCACTTCGTTGCTAGCTTTGCCCGTTTATTAACTGATCTTTTCAATTTTCCTGCTTTCGTTCTTATGGTCACTACCTTGTAGTACCTTCGCGTCCTGAATGAACTCCTTCAATTCACCGTAATAACCATTTGGTCGGTGGAAGATTTTTTTCTCGAATTAGTACAATATCATCGATTTTAGTTGATTTACCTGGTGTCTGCCATTTATCCCTTTAAGTAATGAAGTTAGGTACTCCATTTTCCATCGGTTACTAAAATGTTATGTCATTTTCTGCATGAGTTACCAACGAGAGAGATGTGGCATCGGTTGATTACGGTTGTGGTATTTGATTAATTGGCCTTCCAAATAATAAATGTCTGGGTGTTAGTGCATCCATATGATTATCGGATAGCACACATAATATACGTGAATTCGAAGCTGCTTCGGTTTGAGTTGCTATGGTGCTGAGTTCTTCAAACGTGAATACCGTATTGCCCAGTACACGTTTAAGGTGGTATTTGAATGACTTAACAACTGCTTCCCATAACCCGCCAAATGTACGTGCCGCACTGGAAATGAAATGTCAATTTATGGTTTCTGAAGCGAGAACTGAAAGAATATGATTATAATTAGTTTTTTAAAATTCATCGATCTCGCGTAGTTCGTTATTTGTGCCAATGAAGTTTGACAAATAAATCTTTGTAACGCTGCTATGAAATTTTTCGTGGTTAGATTTGAGACAACTTCAATATGAACGGCTTTGGTTGCCATGTAAACGAATTTTGCATGATACGCCTTCCATCTTTGTTTTGACCTGCTGTAAATCTGCCTCAGTTGCAATGGTCCTGCAGAGTCGACACCAATCTTTAAAAAAGGAATCTCGTAATGAACGCGATCGATCGGTAGATTTTCCATCAACTGGTAATTCGATTTCGTATTAAATATCTTGTAGCAGTTTGTTTGACCTGGAGAATCTACGCGACGAGAAATTAAAGAGAAAAAATCAAACAACAACAACAAGAAAAATATCAAATATCATGGAACAAAAAAGCATTACTCGAAATTAATTCTCCAAGTCTCACAAACCCTATAGAAAATTGGGTTCACACAGGGACTCTTCAGTGGTCTTTGCCGGCTAAGGTTCTTAAAAATGTTCTTAAATTTGTGATTTAATTTGTTATACATGTGCGTGCATGCCTATTTGTGCATTGCACATGTGCAAAATGTTTTTACAGCAAAAAAAATCAAAATAACTACAAACACACACCCACATGCAAACTGAACTTTATGGACGATTACAAAACCAACAACAATTTAAAGCCATGAACAAAGTCTGAAACGCAGATACCAACATACCAGAAACTACAGAAGATTGGGTTGGGTACACTAGGTTAGGTTAGGTTAGGTTTCAGTGGCTGCCATCACACACTTAGGCCAGTTATGGCCCATTGTGATCCCACAGGATCCGACATCATCAAACTCCTTAAACCCATTTAGTGCTATTAATATAGCGTAAAAGATCTCGCACATTGCAGCTTTCGAGATCAGAGAGGCTGTCCATGGTGTATTTGCCCAAGTGATCATGTCTTCTACCAGCTAGCGCAGGGCATGAGCATAGAAAGTGAACAAGAGTCTCCTCCTCCTCCTCCTCGTCCCTGCAGCTTCTGCAGAAATCATTTGAATCTAGACCCAGCCTTCTCGCATGATCTCCGAAAAGGCAGTGTCCGGTAAGTACCCTTACAATTCTACCTAAATCACGCTTCCCTAGTGTGATTAAGATCTTAGAGCGCTTCAAGTTCAGCACAGGCCATACTTGCTTCGCTATCCTACCGGTTGGACTCTCAAGCCACCTAGCATTCGCCAAGGCAACTGCTTTCCTATGGCTTGCCGTTTTCAGCATAGACATAGGTCTCCCTAAACATTCTCTCCCTGATTCCAGTTGGAGAGTTGTACCGTACCTTGCTAACTCGTCTGCCCTGCAATTTCCCTCAACGTCAGAGTGACCCGGAACCCGGACCAACTGGATATTGAAATGCTCACTCATCTCGTTAAGAGATGTGTGACAATTCAATGCCACCCGTGACGTCAGGGAAACTGAATCCAGCGAAAGAATGGCCGCCCGACTGTCCACATAAATAGTGATATCAATGCACTATATCACATTATGCTTCAACCAGTTCATGACCTCTTCGATCGCTATAATTTCAGCCTGGTACACACTGCAGTAATCAGGTAGACGAAAAGATAAATTGACATTTAATTCCCCACAGAACACACCCGCTACCACTCTACCATCGAGCTTGGAGCCGTCGGTGAAGAAATTAACTGTCTCGGTCTCGATAAGGAGACCTCTGTTCCAATCCTCCCGAGAGGGGAGAATCACCTTAAAACGCTTGTCGAAGCACAACATGGGTATTTTATAATCTAAATTCTCCAAGTCATGCCTCACCGAATTGACTATAGTTGAGTGCCTCTTTTGCAGGCACTTCCAACCAGAGGTCGCTGATAGCCGGGCGGCCGTATTAACCGCCATTTGCTTACCGATAATATCCAACGGGAGAGTGGGGCACTAGTGGGGGTGGTTTTCAGAGCCCCACTAATGAGCAAACAGGCTGCCCTCTGCACCTTCGCCATCATGTTAGTATATGATGATTTCTCCAGAGCTGGCCACCACACACTCACACCATACATCAGTATGGGCCTTACAACTGCCGTGTAAAGCCAGTGCACCAGCTCCGGTTTCAGGCCCCATTTCCTTCCAATGGCGTGTTTACAAGAGTAGAGTGCCACAGTGGCCTTCTTTACTCTTTTCATCGTGTTTGGCTTCCAACTGAGCTTACTGTCCAGGAGAATCCCTAGGAATCTCGCCTTATCAGTAAGGACCAGCGTAGTACCATTCAGGCTCGGTGGAACCATTGCCGGAATTTTGTATCTCCTAGTGAAAAGGACCAGCTCTGTTTTTGATGGGTTAATCCCCAATCCACATCTGCTGGCCCAACCCGCAGTGATTGACAACGCATTTTGCATCATATCCCTGATTGTTCCCAGGTGCTCTCCCGAGACAGCTATCGCCACATCATCGGCATAAGCAACCACACCTATCCCTTCTCTCTCCAGTACCAATAGTAGTCCATTGATTACTAAGTTCCAGAGAAGGGGGGAGAGGACCCCTCCCTGAGGGGTTCCCCGAACAACCCGTCTTCTGACGGAAACTTCCCCCATCGCTGCTATGATTCTTCTGCTACCCAGCAGATGAGTAATTAGCCTGGTTACAGGGTCTACAATCTCAAGTGGCAGCAATCCTTCCAAAATTGCTTCCATCTTTACGTTATTGAATGCGCCCTCGATATCGAGAAACGCAACCAGCGAGAATCCCTGAAAATCCAGTGACTTCTCAATTCCCCGAACCAGGGTATGTAATGCCGTATCCACGGACTTACCCTTACTGGGTTCAATTTTCTTACGAATATATACATCCAGCATCCTTTCCATGATTTTCAGCAGAAAAGATGACAAAGATATAGGTCTAAGGTCCTTAGGGTTGCTGTGCGAGCTTCTTCCCGCCTTCGGGATGAAGATCACCCTAGCCTCCCTCCATTTTTTGGGAGTGTACCCCAGCTTCAGACACCCTTTGAAGATAATTTCCAGCCAGGGAAGCAAGATCTTCGAGTTCTTCTGAATTTCTGCTGGTACAATTCCATCCGGACCAGCTGACTTAAACGGCTTGAACCCATTAATGGCCCATTTTAGCTTTCGCGTGTTCAGAATAGCCTCTATACACAATGGTTGGACCCCGCCGTGATCCCCTGACCCACGGTCATCCAGAGGATTCGCAGTCGTCACGTCCTCACTTCCCGGGAAGTGTGTTTCCATCAAGAGATCAAGTGTCTCTTCACTAGAAACCGTCCATTCGCCATCCGTTTTTAACAGATAGCCTGGAACAGTTGGATTGGTAGACAGAATTTTTCTTAAGCGCGAAGTTTCCGAGACCCCTTCCATTCTCTCACAGAAGCGCCTCCACGAATTTCTTTGCGCCTTCTTTATTTCTCTTTTGTACACTCTGAGGCTTTCCTTATAGAAGTCCCAGTCTTGACTGTCTCTAGATCTTTTCGCTCTATTAAAGGCAGACCCACAGACCTTCCGGCACTCCGCAAGTGCCGGGTTCCACCAAACAGGTTTTCGCTTCTCCCTAAGCTTTGTTAAAGGGCAGGCTACCCTCATAGAGGTATTACAAGCCCTAGTTAGAGTGTCCACCATTGAATCCAGTTCACTTCCCGTGTCGGAGAGTCCTGGGACTCTGGATGGAATGATGCCCTCCAATACCTCCCTATATACATGCCATACTGTCCTCCGGGGGTTTCTGAACACGTATTGTTTTGTAATGTTGAGATTAAGTTTAAACGTTAAGTATCGATGGTCGGAGAAGGAATGCTCCTTCGCCACCCTCCATTCCCTGCTCATCGGTGAAATAAATTCGGAGACCAGAGTAATATCCAGAACCTCCTGTCTATTACTAATAATAAAGGTGGGTTCCTGGCCTATATTGCTAATAGTGTGGTTAGTTCTTAAGAGAAAATCAAAAAGTAACTCACCCCTGTCATTTATATTCGAGCTACCCCAGATGGTATGGTGTGCGTTGGCGTCGCACCCAAGGATAACTCCCACCTTCCTTCTATCTGCGTCAGCAACCAGTGCCCCCAGTATGTCTGGCGGCACTGGAATCTCCCGGTTCATATACGCGGCTGCAAGCCAGAATCTTCTCCCCTCCGTCTCTATGCAGACCGCAGTAATGTCCCCATTACTATACTGTGGAAGTAGAAAAACATTTATGTTCTTTCCCACCAATATACATGATCTGCTCTTTTCAGCCCCACAAGCATAAAGAAGGGTGTAGCCCTTCGCTCGCAGACCGCAGATCTTATTATTCTTGATCCAAGGTTCTTGGATCAGCACTATCTCCTCGCCTGACTTAGCAAGTCTGAGAAATAGCGCCGCCGAAGCCGCCTTAGTGTGATGTAAGTTTATCTGCACAAACCTAATCATTGATAACAGTATTCACTTACCTTAATTGCGACAGCAGTGCTGCGTCGGTTATACGGACCCGACGGAGTCGACGGTATCCTCCGTCTCACTCCCTCCGCAGTCCCTAAAACTAAGGAGATCCACATCTCCCCGTCGGAATCCGATGTATCCCTCATCCCCCTGCCAAGGGATAGTCGGTCCCTAAGTTCGCTAGTCAGCCCCTCACTCGGGTTCACCACTAGCGGCAGTGTCTCCCCTGAAGAGATACTGCTCCTCGCGGTTCCCATAGCAGGCTGGACCTCCTCCACCCCCTTCTCGGGCTGTGCAGTATCTGATTTGACTCCGACCTCATCCTTTCTGAACACCTTAAGTGTCACAGAACCGAAGCCGAAGTTTATAACCCGTTTAGTTTTTGACAGAGGAGCCAGGGATTCCTTATTTATCACCATAATTGATGATCTGAAATTGCCCTTAGGCTCCTCCTGCTTCACAAACTTCCAATTTCCTGTCGGAAGATCCGGGTTGCAAACCTGGATAATCCTCAGGGATTCATCCAGGCTTGCCGGCTCCGTGGGGAGCCAGACCATTGCTCTTGGTCTGCTAGGTATTTCCTCCTTGGGAATTGCCTTGAACTTAGCTCCTGGCCATACCTCGCCTACCTCCTCGATCGCCTTCCTATACAAGAAGGCCGACCGTTGATCCGCGCACGCGGTCAGCTTCAGCCGTCGCAGATACCAACCCTGCAAACTGGCGGTGGTCCTGGATGTTGTCCAAGGACTCGGAGGAAAACGAGGTTCAGTGTATTGTATATTTTTGTTTTTTTGTATTGCTGTTCCCACGAGTATCGGAGAAATAGATGGTCCGCCCGTGTAGAGATCCGTATACACGGGTAAGGCTAAATACAACTGGAGGTCGCCAGGTATCCAGAGGGCTCCGTTCAAGACTGGGCTTTGTTAAATGGGCCCCCAGCCTAGTCGATCATCAGCACGGGTCGCGTAACACCTTAATCCAGCCCATTGGCTCGCCGAGCGCCTCGCCCTCCGCGCCCCAGCCCTTCTCCCACATTCACCTACTCATTCCGCCATTCACATGGAATCCCACCCAATAGGACCTATTTCATACAGGGGATTACCATTTATAGGGTTCCCTACTCACTACTTGAAGACCCGGGGCGCATTGAGACGTGACGCTCAGTTCACCGTGGTTTGTGGTCGATGGTTTTATGGCGCCATCAGTTCGCCCTTCCATACTGGGTATCATAGGCACTCAGGGTTTAGTGAACAGAGGTTAACCACTCCCCAGTTCCCTGAGACTCTCCTCCCAGCAGAGCTGTGGTTGGGGGCGGCTTATTTGATTCACCGCTAACCTACCTATCGATAGGCCGTCCACTATCCACCACCTGTGACCCCCCCGGTAGCTGCAGCCCGCCCCGAGATTGGGTACACTAACAATGCTATGTATTTTTTTCTTTTTCTGCTCATTTTGTCATTTCGCACCACTAATTATTAACTAGTTAGCGAGTTAGCACATATCCTTCTTTATGTAGTGGCTGTCAATTTTTGGGTTTTCAAAGATTTTTTTTTTGTTTTAATATTTTGTTTAGTTTAATAATAGTAATCAAATAATTTTTAGTTCTTTTAAGAAGCAACATATTTAATAGTAATTACATATTTTGCTTCTTAATTTGTTAGATAAAATTTCATTCACCGCCAATATTGAATTCTCCGAAAGAAATTAATTCAAATGGCAACTGTTTTTTGTTGTTGTAAAGACAATTATTTTTTATTTTTATTTATTTAATGTTTTTTCGTTCATCGTTATCATTACAAACATCGAGGAATAAATATATAAGAGAAATCAAGTAGTGCAAATTTTATAAGCCAATTTGTCCGAGGTTAATCTTATTTTATAGTTTTGATATATTTATATACACAAATTTAATTTTTTGCTATATTTAATCCATATATACGTATCTTATAAACATATCGGCATAGTTATTTTATAGTTCATTGTTCTTGTTAGGCTTATACAGATTGTCAATAGTAAAATAGACGATTAACCTCGGAATGTCTAATGAGGCCTCTTATGTAAATAGAATCTACTTAAATATAAGTCCTGCTAACTCCACGCATATGAAATAAACAATAACTAACTAACGATGTATTGGTAATTTTTTTTTCTATAATCAAAGAAACGCTGAATTAATCAATTAATGAACAAAGCATTAACCTCACGGCCAAACCTGAGTACAAGGTCCAGCGAAAGGTACTCATAAATACGGAGAACAGCCATCAGAGGCCGATCTCACCAAAATCAACCGTCACATGTTCTTATTGCCAAGAATACGGGCATTTTATCACGCGTTGTCACCACTTCCGAAATATTACCATAAAAAGACGAATTCATCAACAGAGCGAGAATCTGCACCAATTGCTTGTTGCATAAGATGGATTCGGTATGTGACGAAAAACCCGCATGTGTCACCTGCAACAACAGACACCAACAACTGTTACACGAACCAGATCAACGATCTGAAAAAAGGGTATCAATCGACACGTTGCACGGTACTCAAACAGCATTATTGGCAACAGCTGTTGTAACAATCAATTCCATCTGTGGCATTCCAACCAATGTACGAGCTTTAATAGATTCAGGATCGCAAGTCTCTTTGATCACGAAATCCGCGGTTCAACGTCTTGGTATACCACTGCAACAAACGACCGTGAATATATCAGCAATTGGGGCTAATAATACAAACACGACAAACTCCATAGTAACAATGTGCCTTAAACCGTATTTCCCATCAACATAAAAAGTAAAGGTAAAGGCATATGTGTTGCCAAAAATTACAATGGATGTACCCGAACAACCAATATACAACGAAGCCAGAACGATAAATGGAATAAATTGGTTTTGGCTGATCCGGAATATCATCTTCCAGCCCCAATCGATCTGCTACTAGGAGCAGACGTGTACAGCGATTTCGTTGGCACTCGAATCATAAAGGGTAAGCCTAGCGCAATAAAAACTAGCTCCGGTTGGCTAATCTCCGGCCCAACTCCAATCAGCGGAGCTCCACAAAACACTGCAGTCCATATCGGTAACAGAAATGAGAGAGATATCGAGAGATACTGGGAAATAGAGGATTCCGACCATCAGCGGCAAGCTGGAGATCGAACATGAATGTGAACAGATTTTCTCACAAACAACCAGCCGAGACCCGAATGGGAGATATATTGTTCAAATTCCATTTAAAGAACATCAAACCAACATCAGACCTATTGGGACACTCGAGGCATCGGGCACTACAACGTTTCTTACACTTGGAGCTATACGTGAATTTCATGACCACGTACATCAGATTGCACCACATGAAGCCGGTTAGACCCAATAAAGGGAATTATTATCTACCTCACCATGCGGTATTGAAAAATACAGATACCGCAAAAATTAGGG
The DNA here is from genome assembly GCA_963691935.1 of Nephrotoma guestfalica. NCBI lineage: Eukaryota > Metazoa > Arthropoda > Insecta > Diptera > Tipulidae > Nephrotoma > Nephrotoma guestfalica. Next base: position 4,537,836 of record OY829916.1, on the reverse strand, counting down.
TGGTATTCAATGCTTCAATGCCGACATCTACAGGCCTAAGTCTAAATGACGTGATGCATATTGGGCCTCCACTACAAAATGATTTGTGGTCCATTCTACTGAGATGGAGGGTACACCGGATAGTGTTCACCGGAGATATCGGAAAGATGTATCGCCAAATACGAATGCAGAGAGGGCATCAGAGTTATCAAACCATCATTTGGAGAGAAAATAAACATCAACCTTTGCAAGAATACAAACTCAATACCGTTACGTATGGAACATCCGCCGCGCCTTACCTCGCCATTCGTACACTACATCAACTGGCTGAAGATGAATCCGCTCAACATCCAGAGGCGAGTTGCATTCTCAAACGGGATTTCTATGTATATGATGTCCTAACCGGCGCTGACGCCGTTGAAAAAGCTCAACAACTACAATCCCAACTAGTAAAACTACTTCACAAGGGAAAAATGAGATTATGTAAATGGTCTAGTAACCATCAGACCCTCTTGGCCGAGATTCCGGAAGATAAAATCATGATCGGTGATCTTACCTTCACCGACGAACAGACGACTAAAACATTAGGAATTCGCTATAATCCAAAGGGAGATCACTTCATCTTCCACGTTCAGTTACCACCTAATAACAGCAAACTTACTAAGCGGCAATATTTGTCGGAAATGTTAAAATTTTTCGACCCCCTGGGATGGCTGGCTAACTAACCATCAACTGCAAACTAATGTATCAGACAATGTGGAGTTTGGACTTGGATTGAGATGACCCATTGCCACCCGAACTCTCTTGGAAATGGGATCACCTTAAGCGGGATTTAAATGAAAGTCAAACCATCCAGATACCGCGATACCATAATTATGCCACAAACAACTGCAGTGTTGAGCTACACGGATTTTGTGATGCGTCCGAGTCCGCATACGCTGCCGTAATATACAATAAAATTACCGTAAACGGCCAAATTACCAGCCGACTACCAACGGCAAAAACTAAAGTGGCCCCAATGAGGTCCAAACTAACCATCCCTCGCCTAGAGCTAAGTGGAGCATTGTTGTTAAGCTGACTAATACAACAAGTAACCGAAGCCCTAGACGTGAACATCAACAACATAACCTTATGGACCGATTTCATGATCACGCTGGCGTGGATTCAAAAACCGCCGTCCACGTGGAAATAGTTTGTCGCAAACCGGGTTGCAGAGATTCAAACCATCAGCGACATACAATTATGGAAACATATTCGGTCGGAAGATAATCCCGCAGACTTCGCATCAAGAGGGGTGACGGCAAAAAAATGAGATCACTAGACAGTTGGTGGAAGGGACCCAGTTTCCTGCTAAACAAGGAACTATATGAGGGGGAGCAGATTTCCGAGACATCAGAAGAGATCACATTCGGTTCATATCTCCAAATACTAACTAGTCAAGTAGCAGTTGATTGGTTAATCAATAAATATTCATCTCTTACCAAACTTATCCGAGTAACAGTCTACATATTAAGATGGCGGACCAAATATCAAGGACCAATACGGCAAAAAGAGTGGGATCACGCATTGTTACGTTTAGTCCAAGCAGTCCAGCAAGTGGCATTCGCAGGAGAACATTCATCGCTAAGCAAAAACAAGTCTCTTAATAAGCATAGCAAGCTTCATTCACTATATCCCTTCCTGGACAAAAACGACGTAATTCGGGTAGGAGGTAGACTGGAAAATTCTAAGCTCACGTATGAAGAACGACATCCAGTTATAATCCCATACAAGGGACACTTTACCGACTTGGTCCTGGATTGGGGCCATCGCCAAACATTACATAGGAGTAATTCTCTAACTTTGGCATATACTCGAAAACGATTCTGGATCATAGAGGGGTTCAATCAGTTAAACAACACACGCACCATTGCATACGTTGCCATCGATTCAAGGTTAAAACCTCGGAACAGCTCATGGGAAACATGCTTGCTCCTCGAGTCACTGTAACTCGACCATTCACATATACGGGAGTGGATTATGCAGGACCCATTAATATACGAACGAGCAAAGGCCGTGGAAATAAGTTCTACAAGGGGTATATCTGCATCTTCATCTGCCTCAGTACCAAAGCAATTCACATCGAGGTCACATCGGATTTAACTACGCAAGGATTCATAAGCGCCTTTAGGCGATTCACTGCACGGCGAGGCAACGTCGCCCATATATACAGCGACAATGGAACCAACTTTGTAGGAGCTAGCAAACTAATGCAGCCCATAAATTGGCATTTTATTCCTCCTTCAGCACCACACTTCGGGGGACTGTATGAAGCAGGAATAAATCCATTAAAACTCATCTTAAAAAATGTATAGGCGATACGAGGTTAACATTCGAGGAATTGACAACTTTACTAAACCAGATAGAAGCGTGCCTAAATTCCAGGCCACTCTACCCATTAACTGAGGATCCAGAATCCCTCGAGGTGTTAACACCAGGCCACTTCTTAATTGGAAATTCACTTACAGCTCCTCCAGACGCCCCAAAAAACTTTTCATCTCGATGGAGGGTGGTGCAGAACATGCGGTCGCAGTTTTAGGAAAAGTGGGCAAAGGATTACTTACATCGTCTACAGCAGCGGCCCAAATGGCGAAAGGAATCAAAAACCATCGTCAAAGGTGACATTGTCTTATTACGAGATGAACTGTTACCCCCAACCAGATGGAAGCTAGGCCGAATTCTTGAGTTACATTTCGGCAGGGATGGACTAAGCCGGGTCGTAACTGTGAAAACCACTGATCATCCCAACATCATGAGACCAATAACAAAGGTGTCACCATTGCCTATCCAACAACCAATGAGTGAGGGAGAGAGTGAGAAGTTACAGGACAAAGCGAACCATCCCGCTCGCCAACAACAACCAAGTCGTCACGCAAAACAAAACCGAAGTCCTGCCAATCATACTAGTAGAGTTTTACTACTGACCTGCGCAGGGATTTGTGTCATTAGTTCGGTACATACTCATCCATTCGGAAGGGAATCGTATGCCACACAACCTCAATCATCGGTGATAATCAAGGAATGGGCCAACTCAGGAATATATATACTTTGACAACATCGCGAAAGTAGAATTATTGGCGACCAAATGGATTCTGGTCATTCGGTATAACTTGACCAATTATTGGCAAGAAATGCGTAACATGGAATCTTACTCTACTTGAAACAGCCTGCAGCCATGCAATCACCATCAACTGCGACCTCTTAATACAATAATTACAGTGGCAATTCAATAACATAAAACAAGACGACTTCCTAACACGCAACGACTTAAACTATCACAGAAGAAAACGAGGATTGGGCGATACCATTTGGAAAATAGCTGGGGACATGTTCGGGATCCTATCTCAAAGGGAAGCGGAGCAATATGAAGAAGAGTTTGAACGAATTCAACGCAATGAAGAATACACCTTAAAATTGTTAAAAAATCAATAACATCTATCATCGACAATACGGTGAAATTATTCAAACACAACAGCGATATAACCGCCCAACAATTAAAACAACTCGTGAACGCACACCAACGCCTGGAACACGAGTTAGCAGCATTGAACGAGTACCGAACGTTTCAAGATAAGGCGTTAGCAACAATATTGCTCTCATTGCAATTAGGACAAGCCATGAAGCACATTGAAGACACCCAACGAGGTCTACTACAAGTACTAACCGGGGCTAAAAAATCACATCATTGAATTTCAGGATTGTTTTAAATTTGATTTAATCCTAGTTCGTTGAAAGGATTTATGTTTAATTTAACATGATCAGCTAATTTATTGTACGTCTGTGCGGTTGCATGATATTCAATTGCTTCCTTTGATTTTAAATCGGGAAACAAAACCTTGGGTGTCAAAACAGCATGCGACGACGTTGTATTTTCGATTATGGGAGCAGTAGGCTTAACATGTATTTCATTTACTTTTGGCATATTACTGGGAGCAAAAGTTACATCTGGAAGAGGTACATTTGTCACAGAATTAATGCAAATCTGACTTTCAACCTCCCCACTTTTAGTAACCGGTGCAACTACTTCATCAGCATCTATTGGATCGTGAGATGCAGCAGATTCCACGCTTTCTATTGAAACTACAAACGACGAAGTCTACTGAAAATTGACGCTGCTAAAGATTCGACAATCGAATCGATTTCATGCTGGGGCTTAATTTTTTCTTTTTCTGTAAATAAATCGTTGTTGATTATACTTCATTGAATAAACACAAAGAACATTCTTATCGTACAATTGGGTTAGTATTTTTTAAAGTTTAGAAGTTCTGGTTTAAAAAAAACTAATAAAAAACTAATATAAGTGTAAGTGATTGATTTTCATGCATCAGACTATTGAAGAGGGCGAAAAAGCTCTGCCACTGCCTATATTCACCCGAAAAAAAAGGAATATTGATTCTTGGTTCTTGGGATTCACTTTGAGCTCCTGATTGTGATGAATTCATTATTGAATAGTTCATCTGGCGTGCTGCAGAAGGGGGTGGGTCTGAGTTAGAAATTTGTGTGTTAAACTCTCGGGGATCCAGAGTTTCCAGCTAGGTAAGTCAGTTTTGAGGTCTAAATCTTTGGTGGGCTGGTGAATGAGCAGTTTGCCGTCACAGGAATTTTGAGATCTTCTGGCACAGGCTTTATGTTCATGATGATGTTGATCAAGTCTTGGTAGTCTGGCCCAGTAAGGTCAGGTACCTGTAAATCTAGTTTGGATGGATCCTCGGCGGCATCTCGTGCCTGCATTTATTCCATGTGCTCTTGCGATACTCAATTCGGAAATCGTACCCTTGGAGTTTTTAACTCCAACGAGCCATTAACCATTGAAAGCTGGAGTGTTTAGTTATAAGGACAAACTTGTACCCTTCCTCTCCCCCAATATCGAAGATTACACTAGACACTCCTGCCTTTGACGCGTCTACCTGGATAACAAAGGTTCTGATGTGGTCCGGATGTACTAGCATTGGGGCGGCAGACAGACCTGACTTGAGTTGCTCGAAGCTCTTCTACATACTAAATCGTTCCATGTAATACCGTCTTTGGATATCAGAAGGTCGAGGAGCGGATAAAAAATTGATTAATAGTTTTGGGATGAACTTGCGGTACCACCCGAACATCCCCAGAAACTGTCTACTACGTTTAACCGTTATCGGTGTAGGAAAGTCTTTGATGACCGCTATTTTGTCTGTGTCTACCTTAAGGCTGCCACCCCCGATAATGTGGCCCACATGCAAAATGTTGCATTTCGCGATATTGATGGTAAGATTTGCAGCTGTGTATGTGCTCCTTAAAGGTAAGAGAAGTTAGCAGCAGATCGTCTAGATATATAAAGATAAGGTCTTGTAATTCATGAAATACTGCTACATACATAAGCCTACTAATAGTCTGTGTTGCGTTACACAAATTAAATGGCATCACTATGAACTGGTATAGCGGTCTACCAGGTACCGTGAATGCAGTTTTACACCTTGAGGAGAGATCTAAAGGAATTTGCCAGAAATCATCCTTCAAATCTAAGCTGGAAATAAATATATTTGGCGTCGTATAAACGACCCAGAAAACCATCATTTATTGGGAGGGGATAGGCTTCCTTCACAGTCACTGAATTTAGTTTCCTTGCATCTACGCAAGACCGGAGCTTTCCATTACTTTTTGGTACCATTGCTACCGGTGGGCTCCATGGGCTAAAAGATTCTTCAATAACCCTGAGGGACAATATTCTTTGGATGGATTTCCCTATCCATCTCCTTCTGCTTGGCAGGAGATATCGAGTATAGTACCGCTGCTTGATGAGTTTATCGTCAGCTGCATCTATTTCATGTATTACTAGGTGGGTGCGTCCCAGACCTCGCTGTTCAGATAAAGGGAACTGGGTCTTGATTTTATCTAAAAATTTTTGCTGCTAATTAGCCAAAACATGCCGGTCCAGAACTTGCGGCTTCTCATTCGTCTTAGTATCCCGACTCTGGTCCATTAACATCATCCCCAATACAGAAAACTGGAGGTCAAACGTCTTCAAAAAATCTGTGCTTAAGTACAATTTCTGAGATAACGACGGAGCTATAAACAGTTTTAAGGGTTTAATTTATTCTCTGCCGTGCCACTGGCGACACTGATGTTAGCTCTAGAGTCAAGCAGTCGTTCTATAGGTTGATCACCAATCCTGATGTTGGCATATGGCCTATTGTCTGGTTTAGAATGGATAATCGTGGAATTATTGCGCGAAATACTTCGCTTGCGGAAGTATTCTAATGTTTGAACCATTCGTCTGTTATCCGTTTGACAAGAAATCGAACTACAATTGTTGGTGTTTAATTTCACCCTCTCCGATATAACTCCGGATCGGTGTTGCTCCCTGCCTCCTTTGTCAGAGTTCGCGTTGGTAGCCTCGGCTCGGGGAGTTCGAGATCGGGTCTCCGAGTATTTTCCATCTCGGAACATCGGTTTTCCAGTAGGCTAGACGTGTTACAACGGTTACAATCCGGCTGGAGTATTCCCTTCTAAGAGTGTGAGGTATCGGTGCAATGGAACCCGTAGACCTTCCAGCAGTGGAACCCGTAGACCTCTGTGCCCTCTGTCACCTGTCGCCTTTTCGAGGCTGGGTATTACGCAGAGCATGCTCTGCTGGCTTCCTTAGCAATGTTTTACTTTTTGGTTGGTCTTGGAAAGTGACACGATGTTTCAAACAACCATTTATTTCACAAAGCTGCTCGAAATAAACCTATGGTTCGTCCTGACTTAAGTGCCACCAATTTTCATCACCCCATCTGTATTACTGTCCTCATACGTCATCTCGTGCACCCGTGGTGTATGCAGTTCAAGCCTACAGTGGTCTCGTTATTGGTCTAGACTGATACTCCCTGAAAGATGAGCTGTTCTTCATGGACATTAATCCTGCTTCGGAGTTATGATCAAGACATTTTCGCATATCTTCGAGTAAGATGCACCGGCGCACAAACACACCCAAATTTCTAAAATCTTCCGGGGAAATTTTTTCCCCCGGATTCCCAAGGATAACCTTGCTTGCGGTTACCGGCTTGACTCGACGCGAATCTAATAAACATTTCTTGCCGATACGTTTTTTAAGACATCTCGATTCCTGTCCACTGATGTCCAAAACCAATCCAAAGCGTCCCTCTCCAAGCAAAAGTCTTTCACTTCCACCAAGTCGTCTAATGAATGCAAAGCTCGCGCTGCATTCCACTCCATTCGTACTAGGAATCGTTCGACCGTGACAAGAACCTTGCATCCTTCGAACCTCACATTCCAGGTACTCACTTCTTGTCGTAGTTTTGCATCCGTCATTCTACTTGCCTTTAGGGTATCTCGTCAGATCTTTGATGATGAAATTTTCGACGAGTGTCTTTGGTTAATCATGGATACCTCTGGTTGATTTAGTGATTTCATGCTGGGTTCTGGATGCGCGAAATCGCCGTTTTGATATTTGAGCAAACGGGCCGTTTACAGGTTTGAATTTGAAGAGGCTCTGGTCCAAGTCCTCTTCCTCGTCATCATTTTGTGATGACTCTTCTCTCCGTTGGGTAACTCGGCGGCGGCGTTCTTACGACGAACTAGTGTCCTGTACCGTTCGAACACTATTTGCTCCAAATTTTCTTTAGCTTTATTGTAAGTTGCTTGTTCTTCAATTGAGCAACATTAAGCGATTTCCGCAGACCCTTGACTGAACTTGCCGTTTGGGATTGAAACGTTGGCGACGGTTTACTTCGGTACATCCGATCCTGGATATGGTCTAGTTTCCCATAATGCGAGGAAGTACCTCTAGATCAGGTTTGTCTCTCGAAACTTGATCGAGCAATTGCCCTTGTACTATTCCCAACTTCTTTAAATACATCTTCGCTTCTGTTTGAGGTTGTTTAAGTGCGGCACTATGATCCTTTTGGGGTAGGAAGCAATCGCTTGCCTGTTCTTCTGTAAGCTTTGCCTGAAGCGTTTATTTAAGCACGTCGGTTATTTTCTGCTTTGCAGCTTCCCCCACCACTCGCACTTCGAGCTTTACTAGGAGCTTGTCTTGATATAAATGCTATTCATTGTCAAAAATCATAAGAAAAAGTAACCTTCAACACAATAATTCGAAAAATAATTTATTTTCTGTCTTAATTACAACATGAACAACTAATGGACCCTTACCTTGATCGTGAGGCATCAATGCCCCCAATGTAGATCAAAACAAGGATAGGAAAACGGAAATGAATTTAAAATTGAACTGCGATGAACCTGTTTTCGCATCTCCAAACCCGCAGTGGTAGTCTAAACTCCGATGAGTGATCCTCACCGCTATGGTAGACTTGAAAACATAACTCACTAGGAAGTACCAAATAGTGGCAGTCTAACTATAATTTTCTAGGGGAGCTCTTTTATAAGAGTGGCAAACATATGAGCATGTAAATACCCTGATGTTTACGAGGCCTTTACAGACCCCCGAACGTCAGCCACTATTTTTATCTATTGGGAGTGATAATACACCGATTATCACTAAGAATTTTCACAATGTTTAATATAACCGTACCCAGCGAACTTCCGAACTTATAGTCTAACACTCGCTTACTAACAGAAACATAAAATTGACAGCTGAGAGGGTTATACCCTAAACTCGACATAAACTTTTAATGAAAGGACTGGCAAACTCATTCCAAAAGATACAAAATTAAATTGAGAAAAAATATTGAGATGATGAGTAATATGTAATGAATGAGTAGAGGGTTAATCCCGCCGAACGAACTCGGATGCGGAAAGTTGCTTCAAATATAGCTGGGAATGTGCAGCTCTTAATACCACTCGATGTAATACATCGGCAGGAAATAGATGATGCACATTGGCCCAGGGATCGTATCATTCTTCACGGTTAAGTTCGTACAGCAGCACTGTTCGTTGCACACGGTATCGAAAACCGTAGAACCTGATAGTTAATAAATTTTGTGGATTTAAAGATCGTCAAAATAGCGATATCGAGTACCATATGCTACTACGAATATCAGATCATTCCTTAGAGTACGAGTTGGGGCAAGTAAGTAATTTATACTAAATGTTCGGTCCAATTTTGGCCCCATTTGGGCGCCAATTGAAACAGTTTTTGTCCTCTCCGTGCGGCTTAATTTTTCACAGCTCAAGCCGGTGGAGGTACGTTAGTCATGGGTGATGGGGTGGACGAGTGATGATCTAGATTACTGCACATTTATTTAAATAAGACAAAACGGCAGGGAGTATACCAAACAGGTACAAAAAAGATTGGGGAATTGTTCATACTAACCCAATTTTGGTGGTTTATTGTCTCGTGATTTCGGGCTTACCCTCGCGATTGCTTAACCAAAAGTTTAGGACAACATAATTCTCCAAATAACAAATTTTTTTGGTTATTTTGGGCTTTGGGTTTAAGTTTGTTAGATAGAGTTACCTACTTTTTAAATCTGCAAAGGCGTTGTCAAGAAAAAGTGTGTCCAATGCCTGAGGCACTATTGCTTAAGAAACACCCGTTCCTTCTTCTCAATAGGGACAGCCAAAAGACCCCTTTGCGGATCGGTACCGTTTACAGGTAGTATAAATACTCACCAAAAGAAAAACTCTGTACAACACTTGACATCACAATACTCAATATAGCAATCACTCAAGTCAATCGTTCACTTTTTAAATTTTTAATTTATTATTTTTGTTCCAAAAAAACCCCCAAACTTAAAAAAACAATTATTCTTAATTAATTAAATAAATTCCAACTTCACTAAGGCATTGCTATTCATTCACTCCTTAAGCAAAACAAAAAACATTTTCCATTTTCACGACATTTATTTGAGTACTCGTGCCACATCTTTCTGGTGATGATATTCGGAAAGTGGAAAAACGAAGATAGAACATCAAGAAAATTCCCCATATTTATGCCGGTTAAGCATAAATATCGTTCACATGAAAATTTGTTTCTACGAATTTACTCCATGATCAACATAAAAGTACATTTTGCGCTTTCTCATACACGAAAAGTTTACTCCCGCATATGAGAATAATGCTGAGAAACGCAAAAGACTCAAGTAGTAGACTCTAGTAATTTTTAATAATTTTCAAAGGTTGATCGGTCGTGAACTTCAGATCATGAAAAACGTTCAAGGGCGCGTATTAAAATACAAACCCGATATATGACTGCAACAACTTGCATAAAGAAGAATATGTAATTACGGCATGACTAATATTTAAAGGTCGTGACGAAATTACACTATGATAACAAAAGAATTATGTAGAATGGGTTGACAACGGAATGTGATAAAATTCCGTTACACTTGCAGTCACGCATCAAAGAGGTAATCAAATTTCATAGAAAAAGAAAATATTTTACGTACCTACAATCGTAACATTAAGTCTTCCAGTTGTTTACTATGGTTGCATAGCATACGTAAAATAGGGATTTTGACCTGAATATGAGTTTCTTGAAATTGGATAAAATGTATTATAAATGAGATATGAGTGAAGTTCTCATAAAAAATCTCACGTAGTAAGTTTAATGGCTGGCAATTGATAAAGCGCAAACACAATGTGGGAGAATTGACATGCTGGACATTTAAGTTAGATATATTTTGGAATATTACCTCCAATGGCATGTTAGATAATTACCGAAAATTTGAAGGGCTGAGTTTGAGAGCGGAATGTGATTTCATTCCGTTACATTTATTCTAATCAAAAATGGATTCAGAGTCAGCTAGGCTTTATGAAACAACGTTATCCAATCCAAGAGAAATACCAAAAATATCAGAGTATTTCAACTTTATGGAGAGAAGGTTTTACTCGTTAGAAGCAATGGGGAGCACAAAATCACCGCAATGCGAACATGTACCGTGGCACCAACCATGCCTGCCACTACTAAGACGTATATATAAGGTGATCAGCATCCAATATTAGGTTAAGGATTTTAGAGAACGTCACGGCTTAGAACAATGCGAGCGATTCCGAAAAATGTCATCATTAGATAGACCAAGGTTAGTGAATGTCTGCGACCTTTACGTACGTTGTGTCGGCCAGCATAAAAAAGGTTAGTGCAAATCGACATCGTGCATTGTTTACAATGAGTGGGTACAACTCAAACTCTTGTAGTCAACTAACAAGAAAATGTGTTACTACCCACCGCGGTGATTAAAGCAACTGCCTACTGGACAGCTCGATACTTTAAAGGCTTTGATAGATTCAGGGTCCCTAGCCACCTTAATATCATCAAAAGCTGCCAGCTTATTGAATGTTAAGTAAAGAAAAACTTACGTAAATATTGCGAGCATGGGTGGAAACAATTTTCTGGCATTTACAGACACGCCATTAACATCAAACATACACCAAGATTTTCTAGTTACTTTTCTATAAATATATATGCTTTGATACTTGACAAACTCAAACAACAGCTTCTCGAGACTAACATTAACATATGTAAATGGAAGCATCTAGAAAAGATACTATTAGCCGATCTCCACTACAATCGCTCGCAACCAATTGATATTAGTAATTGGAGCGTATTATTGTCCTTTATGAACAACATCATAAAGGTCGAATTTAATGAACCCATGGCTCAACGTATGGTATTCTGCTGGATTATAATCGGCAACCTTGAAAGTAACGAACATCAAACAACAACAGCCATGGTGAACACAAAGGCTTCAAGAATAATTACAACTATTCATTGAGAATTACAACATGCCAGAGGAAAGAAATCTCACAGAGGAGGAAATACAAATTGAAAAATTCTTTCAAGAAAATTTGGGATGCAATCCAGATGGAAGATAGATACATGGTGAGGATTCCTTTTAAAACAAGCCATAGTATTCTAGGAGAATCAAGCAAAATGGCTGTAGCCATATTACTTATTCAATTATTATTCATTATTCAAGCGGATTGTTCACCAGTTTATTTAGGAATACATCAACCCGAAGCAGTTAATCCACATCACCGTGTGCTCAAGGAAGACAGCATAACACTCAAACTCCGTGTCGTGTTCGATGCTTCAGCAAAAACCACCACGGGAGTATAAATGACTGGCCCTAAGCTTAGCCTCAAGTAACGTAGGTGAATCGGTTTCATCCAATAATATTTTTCCAATAAATGAACACTTCAAAAGCTCCCTTCTATTTTCCAAAGTTGTCAGATTGTAGGTTCTACATCGAGTGAGGTATGGCGGTAGTTTATCTGCAATGGTATACGGTAAGTCTTTGTCGTATTTCCTCCACCCTTCCAAGATAAATAACGCGATAACGCGCAAACTTCGTTTGGAGACTCTATGTTACGAATATGTTCTTTGTAGAAAGGGCATCAGATATCAACAGCAAGTTGGGATTTGAAGTGTAATATATTTATTGTCTCAATATCTTCAATATCCCCAGTCCACCGTTTAATAAGGCTAAACATAGACTTATCTTTAACTATGCTCTGCTCGTGATACTCATATTTTCAACGAAAGTAACCCCTAGGTCTTTAAGTTCATATACTCTTTGTATAGTGGTACCATTTATATGATACTATTGGACAAATGGATTAGTTTTTCGACTTATTTATTTTGACACTGAGCAAGCTGGAATCACTAGTCACTAGGTTGTCAATATCTTGTTGTAATATGAGAGTGTCGTTCATTTGCTCTACGATTTTAAAGATTTTAAGGTCATCAAACGTTAGGATCTTTGAATAATTAATTATATCGGTGATTTTATTAATGGTAATGGTGAAGATCCAATATGGGAGCTGTGAGGTACGCTGGAGGTGGCTGAGATTAATTCAAACCTTTAGTTCCTCATTTCGATGTATTGAGAATGTGTAGCGGCTCAAAAAGTAACCTTTCACTTCGTGGCACTCCTCGTAGCAAAACTATTTATACTCCGCGCCGCTTAATTACGAGGCATAGCTCGTTTTACTGAATATAGCAATTTCGCCATCTACATTCGAGAATATCGATATTTATCGTTAATCGATAAATATCGAGAACTGATGCAATTACGAAAAACGAAAACAGAGAGTCGAGTTTTGAAAAGTGAGGAGACACGGTCTCATAAATAAAAATAAATAAAAGTGCAGTGCCGCGAACAATCGCTCACACCCAGCCATTTTGTAAACTAACATAAGAAAATAATATTTTATATCTAAATAAATATTTAATAAATAATTTATGTATATAATAAAATATAGTGAGTGTTAATTAATCGAAACCAAAATAAAACCTCATAACCCGCTATATCTGGTGACCCCGACGTGATCCAACCGAACAGGCGTCTCAATATTTCCGTTCGATTAAGACGTTGATTTTACAAATATTTCTTTTTCGTTTCTCGCAAATTCGCTCGTTCGTTGTAATTGATTTTTTTTTTTCTCAATCGATCTGCCCATTTTCATTGTACGCATTACCCTGTAGTTGGAAAAATAATTATATTCAGCTTCTCCGCGACCGAATATTTTTTTTGAGTCTACAATTAAGTAGACAAGGTTATAAATAAATATTTCTGCTACGCCGTCGTTTATCGCGAGTGTAGTAAAAAAGATAAATAATTTAAAAAAAAAAATGCCACCGAAACAACAGAAAGCCGTGTCATCATCAGAAGATGAAAGCGACAAGAACGCTGGTACATCAGCACCGCAGGCGTCAACCAAATTATATAAAATGCCACCCAAAATACCCCCTTCTGGAACGAGCAGCCGGCAGCTTGGTCATCCTCGTCGAACACCAGTTCGGAATCCACCGTATCGTCGACGACGATGAACAGTTCGCCTATACTCTCGGCGCGATACCACAAGAGACGGTACAATTCATAACGGACATTTTTAGAAACCCGCAGCCAGGCACGAAGTACAAGCGACTGAAATCCGCGTTAACCAACCGCTACACTATCAGCGAGGAGCAACGACTTGACGAGTTGCTCTCCGGTCTCCAACAAATGGGAGACCTTAAACCGTCCCACTTTTATCGTCTGCTTGAACAAAAAGCAGGCGATTCAAAACTAGTAAACAACGATTTACTCAAAAACCTCTGGCTAAAACGTTTGCCAGATGACTTACGAGCGATAATGGCGCGGGATATCAAGAACGACATCGAGGAAATCCTACCGGTCGCCGACAATATCTGGATTTACGCTCAATCCAGAGCACCCAAACCAATTACTGCTGTCAACCAGCCATCCACAAGCAAGGCAACTGCTGACGGTGAATCAGCCCTTGCTTCAATGCAGAGACAACTGGACAAGACGCAACAACAATTGGCCGATCTACAGCGAACACTGGCCAATATGAACATTGGTTCACGTGGAAGATCGCCAAACAACAGACAGAGTTTCAATTATCGACACAGGTCAAGGTCGAGATCGTCATCTCGACCCAGACTCTGCTACTACCACCGTCGTTTCGGCTCACGCGCACGCAACTGTAACAAGCCGTGCAGTTTCCGACCGGTACCTCATGGGGAAGCTACTTCCAAACATTGTAAGTCTTCGGAAAACCGCTATATCCTGCTGTCTCTACGGCAAACAGTGGGATTGGTTCGTCTCGCCGTCTTTCCATTAAAGATCACGAAAACAACCTGCAATTCCTGATCGATTCGGGGGCTGAATTATCTTTGATACCTGTAAACAAGTTTCCCCGACATGCTAAATACACCGTTTGCTTTCTTACCGCAGCAAACGGATCCCCAATTTCCACTTACGGCACAAAACTTTTGAAGGTTAATCTCGGTCTCAGGCGTTCGTTCACACATCCCTTCATCATCGCGGCAGTAGAAAGGCCTATTATAAGTGCTGGCTTCCTGTCCAAATATGGTCTCGTGGTCGATTTGAAAAACAGAAGACTCTCTAATTCAATTACTACCCTCGCTGTGAACGCAATCATCGCCCAAGTTGATACGCCATCTCCAAAACATTTCAGCGTCAGTAACGATTACGGCGCTCCTTTGAAGAATTACCCTTCGCTCACTGAGGCTCCGAATTACAATCTCCCAGTGAAGTATAACGTAGTCCACTACGTCGTCACACAAGGTAGGTTACCTTGTGCTAAACCACGACAACTCGACGCAACAAAACTAAAAGCTGCAAAAACTGAATTTCAGTTTATGACAGAAATCGGAATTTGCCGCCCCTCATCATCACCAGTCTCCTCACCATTACATATGGTACAAAAGAAAGACAAGGACTGGCGCCTTTGTGGAGACTATCGACAGTTAAACACTGTCACTGTCCCAGATAGATATCCTATCCCCCACATCCACAGTTTCTCGTTGAAACTTGCCGGCGCCACTATTTTCTCGAAAATAGATTTGGTTAGGGCATATCATCAAATCCCCATGGCTCTCGAGGATATTCACAAAACCGCGATTACTACTTCTTGTTACCGGCTGGCTACTGCCAACCTGCAGATATCACTAAGCACCTGCAGAGGCCTCCACGGTGATTTTTTTGACGGCTATGTTCTCAGGGAGGTGCTAAGGTCGTGGGGTTTGAGGCATACAGGGCTCCTGGCTTACACCGTGATGCTACAGAAATTTAGGGGAACGCAAATAATAATAAAATGTACCCGGAGTTCCGCCGAAACTCGTCGGCCAGAACCTGAGGAACGAACACAACAAAATTATAAACTGAGAGCGATGCCTTGGTGCAGCAACCTGTTGTAGCAAATCGAAATGTTCAGCCAGAGTGGAGGATGTGACCAGAAGGTCATCGAGGTACACAAAGACCTTATCGTGTAGCTGGTACGGGATCACGCGGTGCATTAAGCGACAAAGCGTCTGTGGTGCGTTGCACAAGCCAAACGGCATCACCTTAAACTGATACAAGGACCGTCCAGGAACCGTAAACGCTGTTTTATCGCGGGATGCTGGGTCGAGTGGGATCTGCCAAAAGGCATCCTTCAAATCAATCGCCGAAATGAATCGGGTGTGTCCCAAACGACCCAACAATCCGTTGATTATTGGCAGCGGATACGCATCCTTGACGGTGGCCTTGTTCAGTTCTCTAGCATTTAAACACAAACGGACTTTGCCATTGGCCTTACGCACCAACGTGACCGGTGAACACCAGGAACTTTGTGACTCCTCGATGACCCCCAAAGACAACATCCTATCCAACTCGGCATACATGAGTTTCTGGATAGCTGGGGACACGGAATAAAAACGTTGTTTGACTGGTTTTGCGGAACCGACATCGATCATATGAGTGATGAGGGATGTGCGGCCCAAACCTAATATATCGCTGCTCGGGAAATATTCGCGGATAAGATCCAATTTACGACGATCATTAGATGTTAAAATATGAAATTTGGGTGTGTTGGTAGTTTCAGCTAATTCGTCCGAATTATTTAACGCGGAGACTTTTGGGGAAATTCCAAAACGATTCCAAAAATCGATATCCAGATAAAGCGGTTGTTCTAAGGAAGGAACAACGTGAAAATTCATAAATTGAGTAATCCCATTAAACTCGACATTAGCTCGTATGTAACCAAATACTCGTTGGACTTGACCACTCGCGGTAGTTATCGTGGATGGAAAATTATGAAACTCTACGAATGGATTTGACATGAGTTTCTCCGATAAATTCCCCAGAACACTGACACTCGCCCCGCTGTCAAGAAGACCCTTAAAAGGGATCTTATTTATTAAGACCTGGGCGTAAGGCCGAGTGTCACTACCCTCGGAGAATAGGACGGAGGAAATCACGTCATTTCTCATTGCAACGCGGTGGTTCCAGTATTTCTTGGAACGCTTTAAACGATCTAACTTAGCTAACGACGGAGAATTATAGAAAAACTTTAGAGCGACAGGAAGGGAAGGGGAATTTGGTAAGAAAGAAAGATCGGGAAAGGAATCAAGACTGGCAGACGAGTTTATCTTCGTGTCGAGTTCGATAGTGAGCGGAGCTCCGCGTCCGTATTGCTCGCTGCGTCCTCCTGAATCGGTTTGAGTGGACTTATCCGTTGAGGCATCAGTCTGGGTGGCAGTTGTGGTTGTGGTGATTCTCGTGGCCCAGTCCTCCAAGAACCACTGTTCTGGTTTTCCGACAATCTTGATGGCGTGTTTCGTTCTTCGGCACAACGTCGACATCTCGCAGATATAGTACCTCGCATCCCACATCGATAACAAAACAGTCCGGTTGGTGCCAATTGACATTCCATGAACGTGTGGCCCATATCCGAACAATTAAAGCAGACAATATTTTTGCCATAACCTGGATGCTGTTTGTACACTAACCCCGAACTGTCTGCTGGGATTTGTCCGCCCGAACGTTTCGCCGCGCCCGACGAAAACCTGCTCCCCGATTGAATCGCGGATACTGAGCTATCAGATAGTACATCAGTAAAGGGGTAATTCTCGTACGAGTCATACGCTCCAGCATCATCATAAGGACTGCCTGATAACTCATTGATCACGCGTCGTGGATGGATTGCAGGATTCGTCGGGGCTTTGAGCCGCCGGAAAGACTCCTCCCAAGCAGAACAGCTTTTGATTAGTTCGTTGATGCTGCTAAACTGACGGTCCGTGAGGTGGTATTGTAGCGTCGGCTTCATATTGTTCATCAGTATTTGGATGAGCTCCTCATCTGAGTATGGAGTGCGGCATTGTAAAGTAAGCGTCCACACGTGGTTGTAAAAATCTAGGAAGCTTTCGTTGGGTTGCTGTTTCCGGGCTTCGACCATTCTTCGAATTTCGTAGTTGGTGCGGCGGTCTTGAAATCGCTCGATCATACCGTTTCGTAGCTCGGTCCAGGTAGCATGCGGGTTGTGTTTTCGGAACGTCCAGTACCACTGTAACGCTATGTCTTTCAAGATGGTGTGGAGTTCTAACAATAAAATTTGATCCGACAATCCTCGGGATGACGCAATGGTGTCGATTTGGAATAAAAACATATCAATATTTATGCCTGATGGGGATCCAGTATAACTTAATCCACTTCCGGATAATAACCGATTATCGATAAACTTCGGTGAACTGGTCAAAGCTGAAGGGATCCGTTCTTGCGTGTCCGGAGTCGGCTTAGCGTGGTTTGACTGGTTGTTTCCGTCCAGCTGCGTTTGCAAGGTGGTTTGTCGCTGATTTAAATTCACCAATTGCTGCGATACGACTTCGAATTTTTGCAGCATAGAATCCAACAAAGCCGTCTGGGCATTTGATTGTGATGCCGCCAGACTTCTCGTCTGAACCTGATCAAGCAATTCCTCTAACGTGTATCTGTGTTCCGTGTGATGTGGGTTTTCCGCCTCGTCACCAAGGTCTTGTACTTGAATCCCATCACTTCCACTGCCCTGGGTATTATCTGAACGGAGCATATCCATTTCGAGGTGGATGCCTTTAGCGCTTTCGATAGACTCATTCAGCTTGTCGTAATTTTGCAGATAGATTTGCAGACTCGTCTGTAGATCCTCACATGCTTTAAGAACCTGCCGTGCGAAATCCTGGTATTTTGGAGAGGTTAGGGCTCGACTTAATCGACCGGACAAATGCAGCAAACGAGAATGGTATCGACGAGCTGTTTCAACGGGATCCTCGGTTTGTTTGTCCAATTGCGTGATCGATTCCTTTAAAATTTTCAGTTTGCGTTGACACGCATTAATTTCGATATCGGGCCTCTTTGCCGCACTCGTATGCATTTTGGATGGTATTAGCTTTATCTCGGCCTGCTCACTTCGGATCGCTTCCTCGAGTTGATGCTGGGCATCTGGCGTGTCGAAACGAATATCACGAAGGAGACACTCCAATTCCAACTCCTCTGGTTCTAAAAGTGTGACGTCCATTTTGGATTAAGTAGGAATAAGGAAATAAGCTCGCTCGGTTAAAAACGTGACGTAGTCTTTATTAATTTATTCAAAAATACAAAAATATTTTATTTCAAAATGACTTTACTCGAAACTGAAGGTTTCAGAATAAAGTGTATTTACAACTAATGATTCCACACCCACTATAACTATAAAACGTAAAAAAAAAATTTAATAATAAAAATAAAAGGAATGGTTACCTTGTTCAAGTTTTATGGAATCCGTAAGTCCACGATTATTTAAACACGGGTAAGACGAGATACCCTCGAAAGTGGCCCTTTTCGATGAGAACCTATTTTGGAGGGGCTCGTTAAAAGTAAATTACAGCAAAAATTCAACCACTGAATCTCAAACCGCGATAAACAACCAGAAAGTTACCCCGTGCGTTGGATAATACTCAATTCGAATACGAATTTGGTTAACTTCCACTCGATCCCACGGATGGTTACGTTGGATACGTGGTTCTACGTCCGAGTTATCCCACACTGTACGTCGTCGAGGTCTTTCTGGCGTATCCCACGGATTTGGATTCATACAAAAATAATGATAAAGGAAATTTAATAATAATAATAACGTAGCTGATGAAACTACCAACACACCCAGGTAAGGAGGCGAAAGTAGCAAGAAAGAAAATACAAGTAAGATAAATATAACAGAAGGAATGGTTACCTTATAAAGTTTTGCGGGGCCCGTAATCCCACGATTGTTTAACTACGGAGAAGACGAGATACCCTCCAAAGTGGCGCTTTTCAATGAGAACCTAATTTGGAGGGGCTCGTTAAAATTTACAAAACGATACAAAAAAAAAGAAAAAGAAAACCAAAACTACCAGCACACCCAGCGGTATGCAGGCAGAATCATAATAAAAATGCAAAAATATATAAAATGAAGTACTAATAAGTACCGGCGGGTTCCAATACAACCCAAAATTTAAAAAAAAAATAAAAAATAAAAAATACCAATATATATATATCAAAGAAATTTAGATCAGAATGACAATACGGTTGGTATGATGAGACTGGGAACCCCACTCCGTGTCAGCTAAATAATAAAATAAAATAAAAATAATAATAATAATATGTTCTGTTCTGTTCCTCAAATTTCGGCCGAGAAACTTCGGGAAAAGAGGAAATGAAGCTAAGCTAAACCCTGGACAAATGACATCCGAGCTCCACCACAATCTGACACAACATAGTGAAAATGGGAAAGCGCTCGGAAGTCGGATGTCCAAAGAATAGGAGTATGACACCCCCATCTACGCACAATCAAACAGCCCGTGCTGGTTGCGATCGCAGATGGGGAATGCCAACCAGGAGACTGGCTTTGGTGTGCGTGTCCATGCGAATTCAAACAGTGCGAAGCACTGGTTTCGACACTGGACGCGCACGCCAAAGGAAGTGAAGCTACAAATCATAAAAAAAATCAAAAATTTAAAAATTCGCGAAATATTGGGCGCCACTGTTACCGGCTGGCTACTGCCAACCTGCAGATATCACTAAGCACCTGCAGAGGCCTCCACGGTGATTTTTTTGCCGGCTGCGTTCTCAGGGAGAAGTGCTAAGGTCGTGGGGTTTGAGGCATACAGGGCTCCTGGCTTACACCGTGATGCTACAGAAATTTAGGGGAACGCAAATAATAATAAAATGTACCCGGAGTTCCGCCGAAACTCGTCGGCCGGAACCTGAGGAACGAACACAACAAAATTATAAACCGAGAGCGGTGCCTTGGTGCGCGCATCCATCCGAATTCAAACGGGGACAAGCCCTGGTTACGGAATCGGATCCGGGCACCAAGGGACCGCAAACACTACGCCGACACAGAGGGAGTTTCCGCTCCCATCACACCACACCGAAAAAATTTAATAATTCATTTTATTTATAGGGAAAAACAACAAAAGGAAAACAACTTCCCCCTCCACCCGCACCAGGAGAAAACGAGAGAGAGAGAGAGAAAACGATACGCACCGAGCGTGCACCCGCTGTGCGGCGCTCGATTACAAAATATTTAGAAATTTAATATAATAATAAAATATAAAAAAAATAAAATCAAAAAAAATTAAAAATATAAATAAAAAAATGGTACCTTAATATATATATATAAAAATACTGGTGCGGCCTTGCGCGGCCGTCCTTGCTAAATAAGCAGCTGGCCACGTGATTGGCCATCCGAAACCGTAACTTCTGTTGGGCGTCTTCTCACCGTGAATCGTAGATATTTATTCGGTTTAACTGTGGCGGCCTTGTAGCCGTCTAGCCACGTGGTGAGACACACCCGGACCGTTGTGGCCTGATTATGCCAATATTTACGCTCCAACGTTGCGGCCCTACCGCCGGTAAACTCCACAACAACTTCGTTGGAATGGCCTCGACTGGCCACCCATCACCGTAAATATAATAATGTTAGGCTTCTCTCCGCCGTAACTCGAAAACACAATAATATTAGGCCTCTTTCGCCGTAAACCGTAAATTTTCGTTGTGCGTATTTCCACCGTGAATTGTATATATTTATTTAGTTTTACTGTTGCGGCTTTGTAGCCGTCATGCCACAGGTGAGACACACCCGAACCGTTGTGGCCTGATTATGCCAACATTCACGCTCCAACGTTGCGGCCCTACCACCGGTAAAAACGAGCCTCGAATTATATTTGACGAACAATTTTTTTTTAAATATGCGTTAAAGATTTTGTGGTTGTACGACCGTACGTATTTTGTTCTAACCCCGTACGGGTTAATTTATCACGGAACTTTCTTATTTAACAAGATATGCTTTTCATGTTCACAATTAACACTTTCATGACTTCATGATTGAATATGATTTACTATCGTTTTTTATCATTATGTGCATAAATTTAATGAGCTGGATTGAGTACAGCTGTATTTTATCACAAAAGACAACCGATTTTTTTTTATACAAAACTGGTTAAAAACTATTTCACAGCTGCCACCACTGTTGCGCCTCACGGTCTAGGCTGGTTTTTATTTTATTTTTACTTATTTGAAGTTTATTATTTAGAATAAAACCATAATATATTTTTATAATTATTTCATAATTTATATTATTTTAATGTTTATAATTCGAGGTACACAACAGAACTCCCGATTCCCAAAAAAAAAAACTCTCGCGCCCACAAACGACGCGCAAAACATTCCAGAAGAATTGTCTTTCTTCTCTGTCTCTCGTTTACATCAATTCGCATTGATGTAAACGAGAGGCATAAAAAAAACATTCTTATGAAATGTTTTGCTTTACACACCACTCGATGTACATTGCTCTCCCTCTCTTTCTCCCATTATCGTACAATCACTACCAACCAAACAGAAAGAAACACACAGGAATCCATCCACCATTAACCGCGTTTAGATATAAAAAAAAACGGACTAAAGAAACGTTACGTAAACCAACCGATGAGAATCAGTTAGGACAAAGAACGCAGTTGCAACAGTACAGTTGTAACATCCTTTTGGGTTGTTTGAGTTTACCCGAATGCCATATGAACTTCGTAACTCAGCCCAGACATTCCAGCGATTCCTTAACGAAGTGTTAAAAGGGCTGGACTTCGTCTACTCTGACATCGACGATATCCTCATTGCAAGTCAGTCCGAGATGGAACACAGTGAACATCTCGAGTCAGTATTTAAACGTCTCTCCGCATTTGGAATTAATATTAAAGCTTCGAAATGCATTTTCGGCGTGAAGTCACTCGACTTCTTGAGCCACACAATTTCGAAAGACGGCATCCTCCCGTCGAAAGACAGAGTTGATGTCATTTCAAATTTTCCAGAACCAACATCAATCCGCCAAATACAGCAGTTCGTCGGTATGGTGAACTATTACCACCGCTTTATACCACGTTTAGCCGAACTGTTATCGCCCATTCACAGGCATTTGGCCACTTTACTTAAGAAAGGCAAAAACAGAAGAAACTTCTCTTGGCCCGAAGATTGCACAGAATCTTTCGATAAGGTCAAGCGCTCTCTTGCCGCTGTCACCCTATTGGCACACCCGTTGAAAGACGCGCAGTTCAACATAAGCACCGACGCTTCCAATGTAGCAGTTGGAGCTGTCTTACAACAACGCAACAAAGAATGTAGGCAAACATTAGCATTCTTTTCAAAGAAGCTCTCTCCCGCGGAAATTAAATACTCTACTTTCGATAGAGAACTCCTTGCTATGTATTTAGCAATCAAACACTTTCGCCATTTCGTCGAAGGACGAAATTTTACTATCTTCACCGACCACAAACCACTTACAACAGCTATTGCGTCAAAATCAGAACGTAGTCCCCGGCAATTACGACATCTCGATTACATTGCTCAGTTCACTACCGACATTCATCACATCAAAGGTAAACACAATGTGGTGAGCGACTGTTTGTCACGTTCTGGTGAAACACTTCTCACAAAACTCAGCGTTTTCTCCTTCGACACGAAGGAACTACTTGAACAACAACAACGCGACGACGAATTGCAGAAATTGATTTCAGCACGAACACCGAAATCAAGCGTAAACCTGCAACGGATCGACTTACCAGACAAGCAGCAAATTTGGTGTGAGACTTCTACAGGCAAAAATCGACCCTACGTTCCCCTCAACATGCGACGGACAATCTTCGATAGCCTACATGGTTTATCACATCCCGGCATCCGTGCTACGCGAAAACTTATAGCTTCGAAATACTTCTGGCTAAGAATGAATACTGATACAAGCAATTGGGCGAAATCTTGTATACCATGCCAAAAGTCCAAAGTTCACCGCCACACGAAATCAGAACTTGGTAAATTCGATCTACCAAGTGGCAGGTTCGAACATATCCACATGGACCTGGTTGGTCCACTGCCCCAATCGAATGGTCATCATTATATTTTAACGATAGTCGACCGATTTTCCCGTTGGCCAGAAGCTTATCCAACCCGAGAAATGACCGCAAAAACCGTCAGCAAGATCTTCTACAATGAGTATATCTGTAGATATGGTGTCCCACTCTTCATCACGACAGACCAAGGAACACAATTTGAGTCAACGTTGTTCACCGAGCTCACGAAGCTCCTAGGTTCCCATCGCATTCGGACAACTGCATACAACCCGAAAGCGAATGGTCTTGTCGAACGGTTCCACAGGCAACTAAAAGCCGCGTTAACAGCTCGATGTAATACATCCCATTGGAGTTCAGAACTTCCTACGATCCTATTGGGTATTCGAACCTCCGTCAAGGAAGACCTAGACTGCACACCAGCAGAGCTAGTATATGGTCAAAATATCATGGTTCCCGGTGAATTCTTCATCAAAGATCAAAATTCGAACCCAAACACAGATACTTCGGATTTCGTGAAGCAGCTTCGTACATCCCCAAAAATCTGGAAACCTGTTCACACGTATTCGTACGTGTGGATAGAGTCAGAAATCCCTTGAGTACACCCTACTCTGGACCGTATCCAGTGACCTGCAAATTGCGAAAATTCTTTGTTGAATTCTCGTGGTAAACCGCGTCGAAAAACGTTGTGTTCCAAAAACAGTATCATTCAATTTAAAACACTACGGTTTTCGATCCAGGAGGGGAGTGATGTAGCGGCTCAAAAAGTAAAAATTCCTTTCACTTCGTGGCACTCCTCGTAGCAAAACTATTTATACTCCGCGCCGCTTAATTACGAGGCATAGCTCGTTTTACTGAATATAGCAATTTCGCCATCTACATTCGAGAATATCGATATTTATCGTTAATCGATAAATATCGAAAACTGATGCAATTACGAAAAACGAAAACAGAGAGTCGGGTTTTGAAAAGTGAAGAGACACGGTCTCATAAATAAAAATAAATAAAAGTGCAGTGCCGCGAACAATCGTTCACACCCAGCCATTTTGTGAACTAACATAAGAAAATAATATTTTATATCTAAATTAATAATTAATAAATAATTTATGTATATAATAAAATATAGTGAGTGTTAATTAATCGAAACCAAAATAAAACCTCATAACCCGCTATAAATGATTACTTATGTTTGATCGGAACCAAGTTACATACCGGTACCTGGGTTACAACTCTCCTTTGACAGTAAAAGCCCATAGCAAAGTCTGTGTATAGCACATCAACTTGCTTTTTTTGTTTTGTTTTTATTTTTTTTATTCTTTGCAATCTTTTCTGGGCCCGAAGCACTCCCAACTCTTTCGCAGTTCGCTTATTTACGCCCTTACCTTACGCAATTCTCTGCCAAATCGAGGACGTACGGATATAGGTCCGATTTTGTTACCATCTGCACATTGCATAGCTCCATGCCAGCCTATACTGGCATGGAAGATGGGTCGGCCCATGAGTTCTGCACTCCGACAGTGGGTCATAGTTCCATTTTATTCCAGATCGTAATCTGCTGATGAAATTTCCCTTTTGCATCCTGCCCCTATCGGGATTCGAACCCGGTACCTGCCGATCCAAACGCCAAAGCTTTAACCACTGTGCCATTTGGTCGGTAACTTGCTTTTGATTTACTTTTTATTTTATCGTGCTGCTGATGAATTCTGTCAGGTGGTTGCAGTTGATCTTTTTGGCATAAAACCATGTTGACTTGACGTTATACTTCTATAACATAAAACCTTTTTCCCTGTTCCAGTTTTGAATATTGGTGTTACTCTTGTTATTTTCCACTTCTGAGGAAAATGGCCTTGTTTCAGTGCTTGATTGAAAATAAAGCACAGAGGAATTACCAAATTGTTGTTATCTTTTAATAATGATACTGGTTTACCGAGATGTATATACCACCAAAATCATGTACAGCGAAAAATGGAAAATATGCATAAATACATATTTATGCATTTATGTACATTTTGATATCGGGGGTCAACATTACAGATTAAGACACTTCTTGCAATTAGTTGTTAAGTTAGCGTCTAAAATGAAATAACCAAATAAATTATTAAACATTAAAATTAATATAAATAAAATAAAACTAAACAAAAATAAGGATAAGATACCACCCTGTGTCTTATCCTGTCAAATTAATTTTTTTGAACTAACGTTTTTTTTGAGTATGGTAAGGGTTATGTCACTTCTGATTTGACACAAAGTTAGTTTTATCCTTCCGCTGAACAAAAATGGTTGTGTATTCGCTTGAACAATGCTGGAGAACATTGAAACATTAATTCGAAAATTTTGACAAAAAAATTATATTTTCGGATGAGGCGCATTTCTATTGGGGCACGGAGAACCCGCACGTGATCGTAAAGAAGCCGATGCATCCTCAACGAGTGACTGTTTGGTGCGGATTTTGGTCCGGTTTGGCATCATTGGGCCATTTTTCTTTCAAAATGTGCAAGGAGCCGCCGTTGTCAATGGTGAGTGCTACCGCGCCATGATAAACAATTTTTTGTTCCCGGCACTTGAAGAGGAGGACATTGGCCACATTTGGTTTCAACAAGACGGCGCTCCGTGCCACACGGCACACGTTTCAATTGATATTTTGCGCACTGTCTTCGAAGATCGAATTATCAGCCGAAACGCTGATGTGATTTGGCCGCCTCGGAGCTGTGATTTGACTCCGTTGGACTATTATCTTTGGGGTGCCGGCAAGGATAAGTGTTACGCCGATAAATCGATTGACGCTCTCAAGAACAATATTCGCATTGCCATTGAAGACATAATGCCGCATACCATCGAAAATGTGCTCAAAAATTGAACCGACCGTATGGGGTACGTCAAGGCCAGCCGAGGCAGTCATATTAATGAAATAGTATTCCATAATTAATCGGAAGGATTGTTCTTTACATTGAAAAAAAAAAATTTGAAAAAATATTGAGAACTTTTTGTTTTATTGCATTTTTAAAAAAAAAAATATTTAGCCCACCCTATATAAACCAAAGAAAAGAAAACAGCTCTTTTTATAATAACTCGTGAACTAAAAACATAAGTGGCCAGTTCGAAAAAAGGATGTTTCATCAGTTGATTACATAGAGCACTACACTTTACTTTACTAACATAGAGCTACGCAATGCGCACATGGGTTTACGTAAATCATACCTGTAGCCGTACGTCCTCGATTTGGCTAGGTAGGTCGTGAAAAGCGAACCGCGAGAGAGTTGGGAGTGCTTCGGCCCCAGTACAGATTGAAAAGAAACAAAGTAAACAAAGAAACAATTTCAAAATTTACAAAACAAAACTCATTTATCTCTGATAGGCATTACGAGATTTGAGGTCGATGCTATTACTGTGATACGTAACTGACAACTTTTCTAAATCACAGTATGAGCTTATAATGATTTTCTGTGCGTATTATCTGTTAAACGTATTATTAAATATTTTAGGTACATATTTTCGAATCATAGTCAAACTGCGAGAATATGTTTCTATAATGATACTCGTATATCTTCCGACTAGAGTTTATGTTTTAAATTTAAATTATTATTCATTAGGCATCCATCATATTTGAATTCAATAATGTCGTTTAGGACATCACCTAGATTCTTTCGGATTACGTCATTATTATCAAGATTATCCACCAAACAGTTTGATTCGTTCATTTTGTATGTTTGCTGGTAGTATATATAAATACTCGACAAAGGAAAAATTCTGCACACTCGACTTCACAAAACTCAATATAGCAATCACTCAAGGCAATCGTTCACTTTTTAAATTTTTAATTTATTATTTTTGTTCCAAAAACCCCAAATTTAAAAAAAAACAAATAGTCTTAATTAATTAAATAAATCCTAACTTCACTAACTCACTGCTATTCCTCCACTGCTCAACCAAAACAAAAAACTTTTGCCATTTTCGCGATATTTATATGAGTACTTATGTCACATTTTTTCTGTTGATGATATTCGAAAAACGAAGGGGAAAAACGAAGATAGAACATCAACAAAATTCCCTGTGTTTATGCCAGTTAAGCATAAATATCGGTGACATGAAAATTTGTGTCTACGAATTTACTCCAAGATCAACGTAAAAAGTACATTTTGCGCTTTCCCATACACAAAAAGTTTACTTCCGCATATGAAAATAATGCTGAGAAACGGAAAAGTCTCAATGTTTGCTGAAGGCTAATCTGATTCATAGATGTTGTCGCTTGTCCATATCATGCCCCTTGTGGCTTTGGATTCTCGCAGCTCAAAGTGGTTGAGGTGATGGTCGTGGGATTTGGACATTTGAAATCGCGACCTAGATTGCCGCACACTATTTAAGAATGTGATGTGACAGCATAATGCCATCAAAAGAATTAGAAATGGGGATTGGGTATTTCGAACCCAATAAGAATGGTGATCTCGCCCCGAAGATGTATAGAGTTTTTCACCCATGGTGGTTTAATTTTCATTGGTAACAATTGGTAACATAATTATCCTAGATTAGGTGGTTAAAAAACAATAAAACAAGAATTCAATTATTTTGGCCTATAGGGCCCTAACGGTGATGTTAGTTAGTTATATTGGCGAGGCGTTGCCAACAGAAAAGAAACCCGCGTGCCGAGGCACTTGCGCGGCTTCCATTCCTAATAGAACAACTGGCAGACCCTTCGCCAATTAGGCCCTTTTATGTTAGTAAAGTGGTTGTTACAATATACTTACCAGAATACTGCATTCTAGTTCCTCACAACACTCTAATTATTTAAGACGGTTAACGCTCAGTATTTAATTAATTAGGTATCGCGCACAGTATCGATTCCCAAAACTCCAAAAAAAATATCCAACGGCGTTTAATCGGATGAGCCATTTCTCGATATTACACGATTACCGAACTTCCCATTCAAAAGGGGAAATTGTTTGAACAGCTGTGTGATATGTGGCACCATCTTTTTGGAACTACATATCATTAGTGTCAAGTCCATCCAATTCTGATCAAAAATAGTCTACCAAAATGGCACGATAGCGAACTCCATTTACCGTAACATGACGGTCATTTTCATCGACGATAAAATATGGGAAATTCATAGCTCCGGCATGATATCCACACCGCACGGTCACTTTTTGTGGTTGTAAATGGGGCCTCTTGAAGCCCATGTGGGTTTGGTGTTGTCCAATAACGCATATTTTGCGTATTGACAAAGCCATTAAGACAAAAATGAGCTTCATCGCTGAAGATGATTTTTCGATGAAATTCAGCATTTTCTTCAAACTTTAGCAAAGCCCAATCGGAGAAGTTTTGGCACTTATTTTTAATTCGAATTTATCCACTATAGCACGCACAGCCTGTCTGGTGGGACGAAATTACGACCGAAAATTGGAGTAAGCAACTCTTAAAGTTACGTCCACCGACTCAGAGTTACGGTAGTAATTTTTAATAATTTTCAAAGGTTGATCGTTCGTGAACTTCAGATCATGAAAAACGTTCAAGGGCGCGTATTAAAATACAAACCCGGTATATGACTGCAACAACTTGCATAAAGAAGAATATGTAATTACGGCATGACTAATATTTAAAGGTCGTGACGAAATTACACTATGATAACAAAAGAATTATGTAGCATAGGTTGACAACGGAATGTGATAAAATTCCGTTACACTTGCAGTCACGCATCAAAGAGGTAATCAAATTTCATAGAAAAAGAAAATATTTTACGTACCTACGATCGTAACATTAAGTCTTCCAGTCGTTTACTATGGTTGCATAGCATTCGTAAAATAGGGATTTTGACCTGAATATGAGTTTCTTGAAATTTAAGTAGTAGTAAGTTTAATGGCTTGCAATTGATAAAGCGCAAACATAATGTGGGAGAATTGACATGCTGGACATTTAAGTTAGATATATTTTGGAATATTACCTCCAATGGCATGTTAGATAATTACCGAAAATTTGAAGGGCTGAGTTTGAGAGCGGAATGTGATTTCATTCCTTTACATTTATTCTAATCAAAAATGGATTCAGAGTCAGCTAGGCTTAATGAAACAACGTTGTCCAATCCAAGAGAAATACCAAAAATATCAGAGTATTTCAACTTTATGGAGAGAAGGTTCCACTCGTTAGAAGCAATGGGGAGCGCAAAAACACCGCAATGCGAACTTGTACCGTGGCACAAACCATGCCTGCCACTACTAAGACGTATATATAAGACGGTCAGCACCCAATATTGGGTTAAGGATTTTAGTGAACGTCACGGCTTAGAACAATTCGAGCGATTCCGAAAAATGTCATCATTAGATAGACCAAGGTTAGTGAATGTCTGCGACCTTTACGTACGTTGTGTCGGCCAGCATAAAAAAGGTTAGTGCAAATCGACATCGTGCATTGTTTACAATGAGTGGGTACAACTCAAACTCTTGTAGTCAAATAACAAGGAAATGTGTTGCTACCCACCTCGGTGATTAAAGCAACTGCCTACTGGACAGCTCGATACTTTAAAAGCTTTGATAGATTCAGGGTCCCTAGCCACCTTAATACCATCAAGAGCTGCCAGCTTATTGAATGTTAAGTAAAGAAAAACTTACGTAAATATTGCGAGCATGGGTTGAAACTAAGCTGGCAGTTGCAGACACGCCATTAACATCAAACATACACCAAGATTTTCTAGATACTTTCCTATAAATATCTATGCTTTGATACTTGACAAGCTCAAACAACAGCTTCTCGAGACTAACATTAACATATGTAAATGGAAGCATCTAGAAAAGATACTATTAGCCGATCCCCACTACAATCGGTTGCAACCAATTGATATTAGTAATTGGAGCGTATTATTGTCCTTTATGAACAACATCATAAAGGTCGAACCCATGGCTCAACGTACGGTATTCTGCTGGAATATAATCGGCAACCTTGAAAGTAACGAACATCAAACAACAACAGCCATGGCGACAACAAAGGCAATTCAAGAACAATTACAACTATTCATTGAGAATGACAAAATGCCAGAGGAAGGGAATCTCACAGAGGAGGAAATCCAAATTGAAAAATTCTTTCAAGAAAATTTGGGACGCAATCCAGATGGAAGATACACGGTGAGGATTCCGTTTAAAACAAGCCATAATACTCTAGGAGAATCAAGCACAATGGCTGTAGCCGTATTACTTATTCAATTAATATTCATTATTCAAGCGGATTGTTCACCAGTTTATTTAGGAATACATCAACCCGAAGCAGTTAATCCACATCGCCGTGTGCTCAAGGAAGACAGCATAACACTCAAACACCGTGTCGTGTTCGATGCTCCAGCAAAAACCACCACGGGAATATAAATGACTTAATGATGACTGGCCCTCAGCTTAAACTCAAGTGACGTAGGTGAATCGAATTCATCCAATAATATTTTTCCAATAAATGAACACTTCAAAAGCCCCCTTCTATTTTCCAAAGTTGTCAGATTGTAGGTTCTACATCCAGTGAGGTATGGCAGTAGTTTACCTGCAACGGTATACGGTAAGCCTTTGCGTATTTCCGCCACCCTTCCAAGATAAGTAACGCGCAAACTTCACATACTGAAATGCTTCTGGCCTAACACCATAACTAACATTGGTTTGCATAGAAGAACAAATCAGTCAGACATAGAGACCGAAATAAAAAGACGATAGTGGAGATGGATTGACCATACGCTGAGGAAATTACCAAGTGATATTACGAGGATGTCATTGGACTGGAACCCGCTAGGGAAAAGAAAAGTAGGAAGACGAGCGATGACATGGAAGAGAACAACGCTTGCTGAAGCGAAACAACTTGGTAAAGGACCAGCCTAGAGCCTATGACAAATTGGAGCACAAGCCGTTGACATGACTCTTCAATCTCAAAGAACCAAACTTGAAATTCGTTCGGTTACAGACCCGGTTACAGACACCATGTCCTGAAATTTAATTCTAAATTAATATTTTCCGACTTCCTAAATAATATAAACATTGATTAATTTAATCTTCCTGCAATTCCACAACTTACAATAGAATTTTCTGAAACATCTCAGTCAAGATCAAGGTTTACGTGAGATGCCGGAACGAACGGAATAAAGAACCACGCGGAAGGCTTCTTACATAATTGGCAAAAATAAATTTTTATTTTCCTACATCCTCAGTCGGATCTCAATTTTTATAATTCTTTAATATTTTGCAAATTTTCTTAGGATAGTTTCCAATATCTGAAAATGTTAATTGCTTTCACGAATTTAGTGATATTTTATATAGAATTTCACCTAATTTGCTAAAAATAACCACATAAAAGAGTATGTTTTGATACAAAATAATAAAAATATGAATTATTTGGAATCGTTTGATTCGAATATCTTAGAAATGAGTGAATTCTGAGTTGTGTCACTGTTGCAGCAAATTAGCGACATTATGTATTTACAATACATACATGAATTTAAATTACATTGGATGAATCTACACGAGAACTCATTTGAGACCGGTTCCAGGCCTCAAAATACCATTCACGCCCACACAAGTCACAAGAGTTCGGACTCGATAAATTACTATTTATGTGTAAAAAATTGTCGGAAAAACAAATCACTTTGAAATGTCTTCGCAACTATGAAATCGTATATAAGAAAAGTGTCAAAAATACGAATGCAGATGTATGATCACGGAGTCAACCCAAACCTCTTACAGTTAATAATATTAACACTTCCGATATATCTGACTCCTCTAACGATACAGAAATTGAAAGTGACAACCTTGTACCGTCAACTAATTCCCGATAAATCATTTCAGCTCATAGTTAATAATAACAATCGATCCTGAAATGCTAAGATCAAATATCATTCATAAATATCCCTTCGGTAAACACGGGGTAATAATTTATATTATTATAATGTATTTATTTATTTATGTGTAATGATTTATGCGTAACGATATAGTCTACGAAATAGCTAAAGAAGCTTATCAAGAAAAATTCGGAACAACTTCAAAAATTGATTTGGTAAGAACGCATATCCATCTAACAAACGTGTTAGACCCTCCTCACCAAAGGCATGGAGAAAATCACCACCGTGGAATATTGGAAAATTATGAGTTTATCAAAATAACTCACTATTTCCCAAACATGAAGAACCTCATAACATAACATAAATCATTAATTCGAATATATGCTTGCAAACTAAATATGGTAGACCGCTCCGCCTTTGTAGCACCCCACCTAACGGTTTCGACTACAATTACGATTGAATTCGACTGGTCATCGTTTGGTCAGGATTGGTCACTAGTTTCTATCGTTTAGTCACTTACGGTTTAATCGGCAAATGATTTGGCCGCCTCGGACCTGTGATTTGACGCCGTTGGACTATTATCTTTGGGGTGCCGTCAAAGATAAGTGTTACGCCGATAAATCAGCAACGATTAACGCTCTCAAGAACAATATTCACATTGCCATTGAAGACATAATGCTTCAATGTCTTTTAATTGGCTTAGTGTCGTTAAGGAGGTGCAGTTATACAAACACATATTAACAATTGTATTGACAATGGTGGCTTTTTTGACGTTTCAATCAAGTTTGGTGAGGAAAACATAATTATTAAAGTGGAAGATTTATCATCTTCGGAGGATAGTTTTTCTGATGTACAATCTATTAGGTGTACAAGTAGATGGATGTCGATAAGCAACATTTACGTCATGGCATTCTATTCTGTTTTCAAATAACAAAAAATTCTGCTCAAGCTGGGGATTTGGTTAATTCGACTTTTAGTGAATATTCTTGGAGTCATTCAACAATAAAAAAGTGGTTTGCAAGATTTTGTGATGGCAATTTTAGTCTTGAGGGCGATCCACGTTCAGGTGCAGTAAACAGTTTGAAGACGAAGAACTTAAATTTTTTCTGGATGAAAATCCGTCAGCCATCAACATAAGTTTCAAAAATAAATATTCATGCCAAGAAAGTGTTACTGTGCGTTTGGTGGGATTGGAAAGAAGTCATTTACTACGAGCTTCTGGAACTTGGTTAAACTGTTACAGCTGAATGGTACCAGGCCCAATTGATCCATTCAAACAGCTGCATTGAACACTCTTCGAACCGACCAGCAGCAACGAACCACACAATCGACTACAATTCTTAGGAGCAATTCTCAGCAAAATCAAATTTAGGAATTTCGGATAAAATCGTTCGTAGATATTGGGACAAACGCAAAGAAACCGCTTTTGATTTCCAAAACATATTTTACAAATGATACAGATGATCAACTACATGCCTTGTTAGAAATAAATGGAGCAATTTATAGAGGTCTATTGGATAGTGGTGTTCCCATACCACTCTTCCTTCCGGATGTTAGAAGTATTTAACAAACTCCAATCTCAAAATGTTTAGTGTTTTATCCAAGATTAAAACAGCAGATGAACAGCCTCAACGTATTCACGGTTATTTCACTGCATCAGTTGTTTATAATGAAAAACAGAAATCGATGAATATTTATTTAATACCTGGTCTTACACAACAGTTATATCTCGGGATAGACTTTTGGAAAATATTTGATATAGTTCCTAAATGTATCTCAGAACTAAATAGAGTCAGTTCTGATTATCATAATCTTATCATAATCAATAAACAATATCATAAAAGTCGTACAATACTAAAAATCTAACATATATAAAACATGTAATGATTCTCTTATTCGAACTTATCACCTATAAATTAAATTTTATATTAAACCGCGATCCTTTACGAAATTATTCTCAAAATTACAAAACAATTCTATGATTTGGACGAAAGTTCTTACGGTTCGTGCTGAGCCCTTCCTAACATTTGTCGGACATGAATTGAGTTTTTTATTAAACCGCGATCCTTTACGAAATTATTCTCAAAATTACAAAACAATTCTATGATATGAAAGAGAGTACTAACGGTTCATGCTGAGCCCTTCCTAACATTTGTCGGACATGAATTGAGTTTTATATTAAACCGTGGTCCTTTACGAAATTATTCTCAAAATTACAAAACAATTCTATAATTTGAACGGGAGTACTAATGGTTCGTGCTGAGCCCTTTCTAACATTTGTCGAACATGAATTGAGTTTTATGTTAAACCGTGATCCTTTACGAAATTATTTTCAAAATTACAAAACAATTCTATGATTTGAACGGGAGTACTAACGGTTCGGGCTGAGCCCTTTCTAACATTTGTCGAACATGAATTAAATTTTATATTAAACCGTGATCCTTTACGAAATTATTCTCAAAATTACAAAACAATTCTATAATTTGAACGGGAGTACTAACGGTTCGGGCTGAGCCCTTTCTAACATTTGTCGGACATGAATTGAGTTTTATATTAAACCGTGATCCTTTTCGAAATTATTCTCAAAATTACAAAACAATTCTATTATTTGAACGGAAGTACGAACGGTTTGGGCTCAGCCCTTTCTAACATTTGTCGAACATGAATTGAGTTTTATATTAAACCGTGACCATTTACGAAATTATTCTCAAAATTACAAAACAATTCTATGATTTGAACGAGAGTACTAACGGTTCGGGCTGAACTCTTTCTAACATTTGTCGGACATGAATTGAGTTTTATATTAAACCGTGGTCCTTTACGAAATTATTCTCAAAATTACAAAACAATTCTATGATTTGAACGGGAGTACTAACGGTTCGTGCTGAGCCCTTTCTAACATTTGTCGAACACGAATTGAGTTTTATATTAAACCGTGGTCCTTTACGAAATTATTCTCAAAATTACAAAACAATTCTATAATTTGAACGGGAGTACTAATGGTTCGTGCTGAGCCCTTTCTAACATTTGTCGGACATAAGTTGAGTTTTATACTAAACCGTGACCATTTACGAAATTATTCTCAAAATTACAAAACAATTCTATGATTTGAACGGGAGTACTAACGGTTCGGGCTGAGCCCTTTCTAACATTTGTCGGACATGAATTGAGTTTTATATAACAAAATTTTGAAAATGCACAGCACGAATCGATATTGCTCACAAACAAATCATAAGAAAATTCTAAAACTTTCTGAATAATTTCGTAATTGGTGCTACTTTAATATAAAATCAGATACATCCGACAAATATTTGGAAAAGCCCAACTGGAATCGATATCACTCAATCAATTTCATGTACGACAAAATTTTGAAAATTCACAGCACCAATCGATATTGGTCACAAACAAATCATAAGAAAATTCTAAAACTTTCTGAATAATTTCGTAATTGGTGCTAATTTAATATAAAATCAGGTTCATGTCCGACAAATTTTTGGTAAAGCCCAGCTGGAATCGATATCACTCAACCAATTTCATGTACGACAAAATTTTGAAAACGCACAGCACGTATCGATATTGCTCACATACAAATCATAAGAAAATTCTGAAACTTTCTGAATAATTTCGTAATTGGTCCTACTTTAATATAAAATCAGTTTTATGTCCGACAAATTTTTGGAAAAGCCCAGCTAGAACCGATATCACTCAATCAATTTCATGTACGACAACATTTTGAAAATGCACAGCACGAATCGATATTGTTCACAAACAAATTATAAGAAAATTCTGAAACTTGCTGATTAATTTCGTAATTGGTCCTACTTTAATATAAAATCAGTTTCATGTTCGACAAATTTTTGGTAAAGCCCAGCTGGAATCGATAGCACTCAATCAATTTCATGTACGACAAAATTTTGAAAATGCGCAGCACGAATCGATATTGCCCACAAACAAATCATAAGAAAATTCTAAAACTTTCTGAATAATTTCGTAATTGGTGCTACTTTAATATAAAATCAGATACGTCCGACAAATATTTGGAAAAGTCCAGCTGGAACCGATATCACTCAATCAATTTCATGTACGACAAAATTTTGAAAATGCGCAGCACGAATCGATATTGTTCACAAACAAATCATAAGAAAATTCTGAAACTTGCTGATTAATTTCGTAATTGGTGCTACTTTAATATAAAATCAGATACATCCGACAAATATTTGGAAAAGCCCAGCTGGAACCGATATCACTCAATCAATTTCATGTACGACAAAATTTTGAAAATGCACAGCACGAATCGATATTGTTCACAAACAAATAATAAGAAAATTTTAAACTTTCTGAATTATTTCGTAATTGGTGCTACTTTAATATAAAATCAGACACATGCCCGACAAATTTTTGGTAAAGCCCAGCTGGAATCGATATCACTCAATCAATTCCATGTACGACAAAATTTTGAAAATGCGCAGCACGAATCGATATTGCTCACAAACAAATCATAAGAAAATTCTGAAACTTGCTGATTAATTTCGTAATTGGTGCTACTTTAATATAAAATCAGATACATCCGACAAATATTTGGAAAAGCCCAGCTGGAACCGATATCACTCAATCAATTTCATGTACGACAAAATTTTGAAAATGTACAGCACGAATCGATATTGTTCACAAACAAATAATAAGAAAATTTTAAACTTTCTGAATTATTTCGTAATTGGTGCTACTTTAATATAAAATCAGATACATGCCCGACAAATTTTTGGTAAAGCCCAGCTGGAATCGATATCACTCAATCAATTTCATGTACGACAACATTTTGAAAATTCACAGCACCAATCGATATTGCTCACAAACAAATCATAAGAAAATTCTGAAACTTGCTGATTAATTTCGTAATTGGTCCTACTTTAATATAAAATCAGTTTCATGTCCGACAAATTTTTGGAAAAGCCCAGCTGGAATCGATATCACTCAACCAATTTCATGTACGACAAAATTCTTAAAATACACAACACGAATCGATATTGCTCACAAACAAATCATAAGAAAATTCTGAAACTTTCTGAATAATTTCGTAATTGGTCCTACTTTAATATGAAATCACGTACATGCCCGACACATTTTTGGAAAGCCCAGCTGGAATCGATATCACTCAATCAATTTCATGTACGACAACATTTCGTAAATGCGCAGCACGAATCGATATTGCTCACAAACAAATCATAAGAAAATTCTGAAACTTTCTGAATAATTCCGTAATTGGTATTACTATATAAATACTATTTTATATTTTGCTATCGGCGATGCGATGCTAATGTGGTATAAGAATAGTATAAATATATATTTCTCGTGTTTAATATTCAGTTAAAATAAAAAAAAATCGCGCTAACTTTTTAAATAATATGCGAGAAACTAATTTTTTCGTGGTAACTTGTACTAAAATTACAATATTCTAGACCCAAACGATTAGTGTTGCCATAGTGTTTTACGTGCTAACTTTTCGGGTCAGTTTCACAGACATCATAAACTCCATGATCGAATTTTAGTAGATTTGGATGATCTTCTGATTACTTCTAGAACGTTTGAAGAACATCTCGAGTTATTGTCACTTGTATAGCTAAGAAATTGTGCGATGCTGGTCTAATGGTAAATTTCTAGAAAAGCCACTTCCTCCTCAAACGCATTAACTACCTTGGTTGTGTACACCCTAACTTTTCCAAACCGTTCATGATTCAATGCGATACTAGCACAACTTGGGGGTCGATTTTGTTCAAAATCCGAGGCTTGACGAAGACATAATCGCACATATATAGTAGTGGTATGTGGGTTTGTGTTAGTGCGAATGCACATCATTTAAATTTTTTGGATACGATATTTTTAGATAACATTTCCATTTATTATTTAAAATTTGTAAATGCAAATATGCTTTAAATCAAATTAAATTTATTTAATTATTTAATTTTAGTTTTATTATAATTGCAAATTCTGTGTTTCTGCGGAAAAAAACATTTATTGAAAAAAATTAAAATCGTAATATGTGTAGTTTAATTCTTCTTCTTTTTCTTCTTAATATATTGACGCACACGGAAAGGAATGTATTGTTGAGATTTGAAAAATATGTCGCGTTATTCCATAAAAAATGAAAGTTTACGCGAACGTGTTAAAAAACGAAAAACTTGTATGTCTGCTATAGCAGTCATTTGCGCGAACGTGTTAACTCGCCTTTTCAAACGCAAGGGAGATTTCAAAAAAGTGAGAGAACAAAACGACATAAGCACCAAACCCCCTATTTCGTGCGGAAATTGAGAGACGAAACCATAAATTTGTGTATACGTATACGACGTATAATAGACAATTTTGAATATGTGTGCTGTCATTTTTTATACAATTATATGTGTTTTTTTTTTGTGATCATAAGCATCAAAATTTATCGGACCGGGTGGAACCGGTTCAATTTTTTGGTGCTTCCACTCCTATTTTGAGACATTTTCCCATGGTATTGAGATGGGGAATTTAACTTTTCAGTATAAGTTTGAACAT
This sequence comes from Nephrotoma guestfalica, assembly GCA_963691935.1. Taxonomy (NCBI): domain Eukaryota; kingdom Metazoa; phylum Arthropoda; class Insecta; order Diptera; family Tipulidae; genus Nephrotoma; species Nephrotoma guestfalica. The sequence continues at coordinate 4,498,933 of OY829916.1, read as the reverse complement.
TTTAGTATTTCGGGCTTATCGTTAAAGCAAATGGTTTTTGGCATTTATTTTTTAATTTTATTTTATTTTTTGAGTGTGAAATGGTGTGGCGCGATATCCGACTAATACAAATACATTTATGCAACACTATTGCGTTCCGGTAATTCTTGTCTCTTGTCATTATTTTTGGACCAAAATATGGGCTCAAAAAACGGAACCGATTTCTACCGATTCATAATTTTTGATGCTTACATTCGCAGAAAACAAACAAATATAACCACATTAAAATTACAGACACTAATATAAAATTGTATACTATACTCCTTATGCGTACACGAAAACGTGATGTCTCGTGTCTCGGATTTTGAACAAAATCGACCCCCTGGTGTCGGAAGCGTGTTGTTGCAGGAAATTGATGATGGCGAGGAACATCCCATCGCATACTCGTATATGTCTCATAAGCTGAACGAAGCATACCGCAACTACTCGATTACCGAGTTAGAGTGTTTAGCTGCTGTGTTGGTCATAAAGAAATTTTGAGCTTATATCGAGGGATATACTTTCACCATTGTTACTGACCACTAGGGCGACCCATTTTGCCTGATGTCTGATTTTCTACCGGACTCAGGGCTAAAAATATTGGTTCCTATTAGAACCGACTTCGTGCAAACTTTTAGGTCTATCGAACCACGTTTAGGGGTCGCTCAAATTGGTATTTTGCAAAAAACACCAAAAAGATCTTTAGTGTCGTTTTTCCTCCCTTTCACTTCAGGTCGTGCAAGTAGATACCTCATCGAACTGAGCTACCGGTGACACACACATACACACTATGAAGGTAACAAGATTCACGCCAGACGAAATCCCACATTTATATTGACCTAAGGCCCAGATGATTCATTGTGAATATATTTTGAGTCCAATGGTCGAATATGTATTAATTTTTTGTTTTTTTATGTTTTATTGGGGGTTCCTCGATTTTCGGACAAAAAATTGCTCCTAACGGACTATCTGTGTATTCTAATCTATGCCTAGGTATTTCTAAAGGACATACGAAGTTAAACAATCGTTTGTTAGAATGTCAATTAGATATCACACACGTGAAAAATGTTGTAATATCGTTCACATAACTTCTTGTCGCTAATTAAAATATCATCAATAGAAAGCTTAACATAATAGAAGTGAAATTATAATAATAATAAAGTGTAACTATTATAATATAAATAATTTGTACGTCATACGGACCAGAACGAAGTTATAGTCAATACAAGAAACAAATAAAATTGAACGAAACTTCTGTTGGTTTCGGTGGTCGCGCGATGTATACGGTATCGGTATTTAACCTTCGGCAAATAATTTTTACAGTTCTTTTTTGTTTTTTTTTTTGTTTTTTTAAATTTTTTTTTATTCATTCAGTTTTCAAATCAATTTCAAAGGGTGTGTGTGTGTTCGTCTTCGCCGTACAAAAAAAAAAATTATATCGAGGAAATATCTTAAGAAGCAGAAAATAATACATCGCGAGAGAAACATTTTGGTTTTAGATCTTGTGTTTTTTAATATTTAATTTATTGTTTTCGCTCGGTTTTAATGATATATAAGTAAATTATCTATTTAAATGTAAATATATATATATATATATATATATATATATATATATATATATATATATATATATATATATATATATATATCTATATCTATATATATAAATATATATATATATATATATATATATATATATATATATATATATATATATATATATATATATATATATATATATATATATATATATTTATATATACATATCTACATATATCTATATATATATATATATATATATAAAAGTATATGATATGTTTGTGTGTATATGTATAATGTATATGCAACTACACACACACGGAATATAAATAAATTTACTGTAACTTTTTGTGTGCTCTCGCTCGAATCGAACGGTGGATGATTTTTAAAAAAAATTTTTTTTTGGTGTGTGTATGTGTGTCTGTTTGATACACACAAAAATATGTGAAAATTATTGGAAATTATATTAATTATGTGAAAAAAGAAAAAATCATGTGAAAAGTTGATTAAAATATTAAAAAAAATTGGAATACATATATGTACAAATTTAAACAGTTTTATGTGTATGTGTGTGTGTGTATCCTAGTAGAGTGTTTTTATTTGTTTTACAATATTTTAATTATGTATGCATATATATATATATATATATATATATATATATATATATATATATATATATATATATATATATATATATATATATATATATATATATATATTTATATATACATATATATATATATATATATATATATATATATATATATATATATATATATATATATATATATATATATATATACATATATATATATATATATTATATATATATATATATATATATATATATATATACATATATATATATATATATATATATATATATATATATATACATATATATATATATATATATATATATATATATATATATATATATATATATATATATATATATAGTTGTCCACGTGTTGGCGTTTGGTTATTACTCCGGCAATCCAACATATTTAATTAATTATTGTACTTTCCTTGAAGAAATGGGGGACATTTTTCAATTAAGGGAATGTGTCAAGAAAATCGAAAATGGCGATCCTTGTAGTTTGACAGTAAATTTTTGACAGGCTGTGAAATGTCAAAATTCTTGTCTCTTTTTATTTTATGGTAATTTGTGGGTAGACGAAAATAACACTGAAATTTCTATGTCAATGCTTAGGGCGTTGTTATAAAAAAATACAGGTTAAAACTGGTTTTACCGTTGTATTGTTTTTATTAAACATTTTATGCCATCTAGGAATAAAGTAAGGGGACATAAATCCATTTCATCGCTAGATAGCAGTACCGTAGTATATAATGAAGAATATGGTGAATATTGTTACGATGGCTTAACAAAAATCCAATATAGGATGGTAGAAATCTAGAAACATAAAGATTTTTCTCTTTCGTTTTGCTCTGTCATCGCACGTTTCGTATATCGATGTCTGCTCGTAATTACCATCAAATCCTGTTTCGTTTAATTTTTATTCCATTTATTCTCTCTGCTCAGTTTTTCATTGCCGTGCGTGGTGTGGTATTTGATGAAATTACATAACATGTACTGTTTCATGCCCCAACAAGAAATTTCAAAGTAGTATTTTGAAGGAAGAAAATTATACAAACATTTTCCTCTGTTGTTTTCCCGTGAAAATTTACTATTTTTTTGAGTTAATATTTTTTTTTGTATTGCTTAAGGAAAATCTAATTTAGTCTTAGGAAATACAGTTTTTAGTTAATATTCTTTTTGTTTTACTTGTGTGTTGAAATGCGTGATTTAATTAATTATTTTTAACATTTTATTTCTAAACATATTATAAATCGATGTATTACATCATTAATACAATTGCATTTTTGCTTTGACCTACTTAATGTTGCTTGATGTGGTTATATCTATTCCCAAAAGATCGGTTAGCATATTACTATTTTCATACTTCATATTTACAAAACCAATCATTGACCGTCAATTTTATTTCTTCAATTGTGATTGTGTATTTTTTTTAATCGATAAAAACGCGGCAGTTTACCGAGAAAGATTACGTTGTTAGGTCAATGAATAATTGGATAAAACTGCTTTTGAGAGTGGTTCTTTCTGACCAAATCCAAAAATTTTTCTGTCTGATTAAATCCTGATTTAAGTACTGTGATTTGCGTACTTGAATCGGCTGACGCATACGCCTTGTACTTAACTTAATTTATGCATTTATACGTTACCTCGGCAGTATTAGGTAATTCAAAATACACCCGTCTTACGAGGTATTAGGTATAACTCCCTGATGTACGATTAGCAAGTGTTCGTAAATAGAATATACATTATAGTTATTCTAGTTAAAAAATGCTAATTACCCTTTCAAATATATTATAATTCTCTTGTCTGGTTGCTGCTATGATCAGATTCCGAAGAGTAATTTAATAGTATTTGCAGTTATGGAATTTTACTAGTATCTAATCAGGCATATGTCTAATTGGGAATTGTCAAATGTTACAATATTCACCTGTTCACTAATAGCTCAGCTTAGCCACTTGTTTGAGGGAGAATGTCAAGCTTGTGCACGTTTATGTGTGAAGAATGAGAACACACAATCTTGCGCAGTATTTCAAAGCATTAAGAATTATTGCGGCTGGTCGAAAATGGGCCTAGCGCTTATTAATGAAATCACGTTTAGTACTAGAACTCGAATGTTAAGTGAACGAATACTAACTTTTAAGTGTGTGTGAATCGTGTTTTTTTTTAATAATATAATAAAAATTATGTAACATGATTAAAAAAATGCTATATACATAAAAAGTGATACATATGTGTATATATACATTTTCTATGAGTTTTATTTTAAGTTTTATATAGGAGCTTAAGTTGCGAATATATTTACACTGTCTAGTACTCTGACTTACTGACTTTTTAGCCAATTTGCGAGCATATACAAGTATTTTTAATCGCGTGTGATTCGTTTAATAGACCGCGTGAGAAAAATACAAAAATTGTAAATTAAATTTTTCATTATTTTATATACACTCATATTGTATTATCATCTTTATGGAAAATTAAGAAAAAAAAGTGCTAAAATTTCCCAGGTCAAAAGAAAATTTATTGTATTTGTTTATTGGGCTGTATGTATTTTTTATATAAATGAAAAGTACAAGAGTTTTCCACAGAATTTTCTAAAAAAGAAACTGAATTAAATTTTATATATAGTTTTTTCATTTGAAGTTGGAAAAATCGATTTTAAAAAAATTTTTTTTGTTTTTGTGAAAACTAATTTTAATTTTTCCTAGTGCAAGCAATTTAGAGTGTGAATGTGTGATTGTGTCTGTGTGGTTGTATGTGTGTGATTGTTGAGATTTGAGAGGTTATTTTTCACACACATACACACACTTAGTTTGCTCTATTTTAGGGATTTAAATTTTCCTTAAATTGTGTGACATCATATCGAGACCACGTGTATTTTTTTAAATTGTTCCTAGTTCTTGATGTAAATTATATATATATATATATATATATATATATATATATATATTTATATATATATATATATAAATATATATATATATATATATATATATATATATATATATATATATATATATATATATATATATATATATATATATATATATATATGTATATATATATATATATATATATATATATATATATATATATATATATATATGTATATATATATATATATATATATATATATATATATATATATATATATATATTATATATATTATTATATATCAGGAAATTTTTCACGTGATTTCTTCTTCTTAATTCATTTATTTATTTATATTTATGTGTGTGCTTTCCCAAATAGGAATGACGTATTCAGTGTACTGAATAAAAAAAGAAAATACCGCGAATTAATCGCGGATTGACGAATCGCGGATCGACGTATATAACAGGTTTGTGTAAATTAACATAAAAAACATGTTTCTATTGAATATTTGATGTGTTTTATTTAAGTTTTTGTTGGAATTCTAATTTGAAAATACTTGAGATTTAAAATCTTTGAGATAATTAGCTTATGACGTGTGTATCATAGTCTTAATTAAACAAAATAGAAACCGCGAGTACAACCTAAAGTCACATATGCGTTACACATGTAATGCCATTGAATTTTTATTAATTAAATTCGGAATCTCTAAGAGTATGTACATTATTTACGATATCTTAAAAGTATATGTGTTTACGATATGTATTACGAAACGGGGGCTGATTATATCATCAATTTTATTTAATTATAATTAATTACTGATATTTGATATATGAAAAAAATCAAAAAAATCAGCGTCTTACCCATAATTATATCTATCGTTTCTTAGCTGATTGGTTATATATAAAGATAACATAAATATTTATGTTTACATTCGAATTGAAAATGGTAATCATATATCGGTTCTAAAATGTATGTTTATTGTACACCATCAATATTTGTGGCATCAAACAATTTCTTATCTTAATACTCTCTAATATATAACGATTGATTATTGATTTTATTTTTTGCGGTGTTGACCTGACCTACTTGAAATACATAGTAGTTTTTAGTCGTTGCAGTGTACTGTACATCCGCGGTTTTATACATAGCTATACATATGTTATATTATTAGTTAATTTTTTTATGCTTATGCTATCGCAAAAATATAATAAATAAATAATAAAATAAAAAATTAGGTGTGGTCATGGACGATGCTAATTACAGAATTACGCGCTCTCTTAAATATAAAAATTAAAATCGATATAACATATTTTATATAAATGTTTCGAATGACATCGCGCAAAAACTATTAAGTTTTTTGTCTGACATCATTCTTTTGCAATTTTTGTAGTTTTTACTGAATTCAGATATAATAAATATTATTTAGTTGGCTAATAAGTATTTAGCTTATTATCACCACCAGTCGCTACGCTTATTAACATTTACTAATTAGTATTAAAATGGGTTTTATGCATATAAGGGTGACTCGATATTGTGACGCGTGTCTATTTGTGGTGCAAGGCGATTCCATTTTTGGTATTTAATAATTCCATTTGAAGCGTATCTTACTCGTATAAAAGCCCTTGATGATAAATCGCTTAATGACCAACAGAAATATAATTAAATTAAAAACATTAGAAAGTAATTGCACATTTAGTAAGTTGTATGTGAATGGCGAAAGCTCTACTTTTATATGTTTTTGACAACCGACAAGCCCTAGTTCATTTACAAATACGTAGCACGCTGTTTGTATAGGCCAGAAACAAAATTCTATTCTATCATCAATGTAAATAGCTTTCAATTTGTGTTCATTTTAAGTGAATTGGTAAAATGGTTAGAGAATATTTTTTATTTGTAATATTCTCAAAACTAGCAATTAACTTATTATTATTCACTAATTGTTTATTTAATTATTACTAGAATGTGTAACTCTAAAACATAATCCTCTTTTAATACCATGACAGCTAGAAATATTCGCTCGCTCAAAATTTGAATGACAATACTCCTAGGAATTATTGTACATATTATGGATTATTGTTGTTTGTAGTTTTAGTGTACAACCTAATCTAGGGATTTCACTATACCAAAAAAATTAACGGGTCATTTTAAATTTAACGATTTTTTCGCTAATTATAGAAAACTAAATTTAGTTATGAATCGAATTAAATAGAGAAATTGTTTAAATATTAATGTATGTCTAATCGGCATAATCAGACGTGTTGATAATAACAGGCCATCGATAATCAGTAATTATTTTCTCCTGATATTGTTAATAAGTTCACACTCGAATAAACAAAAGACGTTTTTACAAAAAGTGGCTGCGATGAAAATGAGCAAATGACAAACGATAGCAGAAGGAGCTTATTCAACCGCTCAAGTTAATTAATTCTGTGGTGTATTGTAACTAAAAGTTAAAAATAGAAATTCAATCTTAAGTAATCAATAATAAAATTATTTGCACAATGCTGGTATGTTAATTAAATTTAAAAAACAAGTTATATTTTTAAATTTGAATATTTTGTTATTCTTCCTTTTAGCGATCATTTATTTTTTAGCTTATTTTAACGATCATTTTCGGAATTACTATAATACCATGCGAACTTAACCGCAATTTATTGTAAAATTACTCTGATCGTTTTAAATTTAAACCAGAGACTTTCTAAAAGGAAACGTAGTTCCATAAAATAGTGTCTTATGCACTAACAATCAAAAGTATTAGGTGTGCAAGTAGAAACTCTGCTTTTTTAGATCAAATTCAACTTTATTGAAAATATAATTGTTACAAAGATTAATTATCGAAAAATTCGCCATTACTATGGCGATGATGAATGCCTTTGCGATAGAAACTTGGTGGTTTCGAAGCAAAATAGTTATCGAGTCATTTTTGCACATCTTCAAGTTTCGTGAAAAGCTGGTCTTTGAAATATGATGCTATCGAATAAGTGTTAATCAGAGGGAGTCCAAGTCTGGAGAATACGCTGCATGCTGTTAAAATTCCAAGTCTAAAGAGAAGATGAGTTCCTGGGTTGATTTTGCAGTATGTGGACGAGCGTTGTCATGCAGCAATATCACCTTCCGCCTTCTTTGGCCCGTGAATAGTCTTTTTTCCTCCAGAGCATCACTTAATTTGATCAATTGGACCTGGTAACGTTCCGCTGTAACAATTTGACCAGGGTCCAGAAGCTCGTAGTAAATGACTTCTTTCCAATCCCACCAGACACACAGTTACACTTTCTTGACATGAATATTTATTTCTGCAACCGATGTTGTTGGCTGGCCTGTATCAACTCATGATTTATCTGTGTTTAGGATTATCGTACAAAATTCACTTTTCATCACTCGTAATGATTTTGTATGTAAATGGGCAAAAACAATTTTCTTTTGTACCGAGAATGCAAATTCTTGCAGTTGTCAACTCTTCGGTTTTTGTTTTCTTAGGTCATTTTATAAGGAACTCATTTTCTTTCCTTCTGTATTTTTCCCATTGTACAGGGTGGGCTAAATAATTTTTTTTTAAAAAAATGCTTTAAAACAAAAAGTTCTCAATATTTTTTCAAATTTATTTTTTCATTGTAAAGAACAATCCTTCCGATTAATTATGGAATACTATTTCATTCATATGCTTGCCTCGGCCGGCCTTGACGTACCCTATACGGTCGGTCCAATTTTTGAGCACATTTTCGATGGTATGGGGCATTATGTCTTCCATGGCAATGCGAATATTGTTTTTGAGAGCGTCAATCGTTGCTGGTTTATCGGCGTAACACTTATCTTTGACGGCACCTCCAAGATATAAGTCCAACGGCGTCAAATCACAGCTCCGAGGTGGCCAAATCACATCAGCATTTCGGCTGATAATTCGATCTTCGAAGACAGTGCGCAAAATATCAATTGAAACGTGTGCTGTGTGGCACGGAGCACCGTCTTGTTGAACCCAAATGTGGCGTATGTCCTCCTCTTCAAGTGGCGGGAACAAAAAATCGTTTATCATGGCGCGGTAGCGCTCACCATTGACAGTAACGGCGGCTCCTTGCTCATTTTCAAAGAAAAATGGCCTAATGATGCCACCGGACCAAAATCCGCACCAAACAGTCACTCGTTGAGGATGCATCGGCTTCTCTACGATCACGTGCGGGTTCTCCGTGTCCCAAATGCGACAATTCTGATTGTTTACATAGCCGCCAAGATGGAAATGCGCCTCATTTGACAAGATGATTTTTTTGCCAAAATCGGCATCTTCTTCAAGTCGATCGCAAACCCACTCAGCGAACCGAATATACAACCATTTTCTTTCAGCGGAAGGATAAAACTAACTTTCTGTCAAATCGGAAGTGACATAACCCTTACCATACTCAAAATAACCGCTAGTTCAAAAAAAAATATATTTGGCCCACCCTGTATGCAATTGAAATGATATTTCTTGGTGAGTAACCCCTGACTGTTCTGCAAGCTCTTTTTGAGTTTTACACTGATTTTTGTCCAGTAAAACTTTAAGTTCTTCGTCTTCAAATTGTTTTAAAGCACCTGGACGTCGACCATCCTCAAGATTAAAATTGGCAGCATTTTATTTCATTTGAAAACAGGATAGAAGGCAATGACGTGCTTTTCGACATCCATCTTTTAAAATCGATGCGCACGGAACGACAGCTTGTAAATGACTGAAACTTATGTTAAAAAAACAGCAATGACTAGCTACATATATCCAAAATGGAGTGCGATTTGGATGAATAGATTTATGCAGAAATAATTTTGGTTTGCTCGTTTTTTCCAAATGTAATATTTAATTTAATTGTTTTGACCAAAGATCATGCAGAGCTGGGTTCAATTATATAAGATATTTTATTATTATTCAGATTTATAAATATTAAAGCAACCATAACTCTCAATTTTGTTTTAAAGATTAATATATTTGTTATTAGTTTCCCTGTCTCTGTACGACGACTCATTGTCGATTTATTAAAGTTTTAGCGAGAAACGTAACCAAAAAATGAGACACGCATATCAGGCGTAATGTTGGTGGTTAATTTTCTTTAAACTGATTTAGGATATCCATATAACTATAAATACTTATTTTTATAATTTAGTTTATTGGTCAAAAACAACGTATGTACTATTCAGATCTAAAAGGTCTTAAAATTTTTTTCTTTTGATCGTTCTGTGATCGTTTACCATATTAATAGCAGCAATATAGTGCACCATTAGGAAGTTAAATGAAATTTGGCTGACTGGTTTTGTTTATTCAATGCATAGAATCAATAAATTGATTATTTATATGAAAATCGGAATTCTGTACATTAAATCCTGAGAAAAGCAAAAAAAACATCGTTCAACTTATTTGCCCTTAAAATTCGTTCAACAATTAGGGTGACTTCTTTAAAATTTCGACCACTTGAATTAGGCATTTCAATTGGGCACAAGGACTGGAATTTACATGCAACTTGCCATACTACGCGTGAGAATATCAACGCATTGCATTCTTCGAAAATCGCTTAATTTCGCGTCGCAGAAATGTAAATTGTCCTGCAAGATCATGCGATTTAAAATAAAAAATATGGACAAAGCCGTAACTACTATGGCTGTAAATTTTATATAAATAACATTAAAGCACCCTGTTGCAACTTTTTTTACTGGTTAGTCACCACCACAACCCGGGTTCGGATTCCTCCGAATAACAGAATATGTACTCTAGTTACTAAGCTAATGAGGGCATCAAACGCCATTAGTTTACTTTGTATGGGGATTTTTGAAAAGCAAAGTGTACGTTAATAGTCCAGCCACTAACCAAGACCTAAAAAAACATCATTGCCGAGATAAATGCCATAGAAACGTCCTGGAAAATGTTATCAAAAATGTTGTCCATCGGATCAACGTCTGTAAATTTACCCGTGGTGAACATTTGAGTGATATCATTTTTCATACATAAATGGCATCGATAATCCTTCGTAATAAAGTACTCAGCTTCATTCAAAAATAAATATTTCTAGTTTTGTTTGGGTTTATTTTCCTGCGTCTCAATTGGACAACCCTTTATATTGCCATCTATTTCTAATAATGAGTATAAACTCATAAAGTAGTTACATCTGTTTCCACAAGTCCCAAAATATATATTTTATTCTCCAATCGTGTGGCCGAGACTCCAATGTTTATAGTTTTCTTTGATATTTTTTAGATATAGTTGTAATGAACTGTTCTGTAATGAAGAGTTTTAAAGGCTAAAGATGTACTAATAAAAAGGCCTTTAAAACCATTACTTACTTGTTTATTTATTTGATGAAAATAACAATATAATATTTAGAGTTAACAAATTTAGCGTTGCATGTCTTGCGAACAGAAATTTCAATCTCCTATTATAAGTACATATAACAAATCGTAGCTGAAGCGACCAGGTTAGAAAAAGTTAAGCCAATTATTGCTTTATTTTATAATTAATATATTTATTTGGACACAAAATTAAAACGTACACTTGTATGTAGTGTATATTTTCATAATTTGTTAAACAAGGAAAAGTTGATTTTTTGAACAAAAATACTGGGAATGTGGAAGGCTTCGCCAAAATGAATCGCTTGCTTGAATGGAAAACCCTCTAAACATAGCGAAACGTAAACAAGTCGAAAGATGGAATTTGTTATTTGAAAAAGTTCGAAAGCGCGTTACACCTTCGCGAAGGGCCGATTGTTCGACATCAGTTAATTAATTCAGTTGTAAATTTGGGGGGAAATTTAAAAAAAATGAAATTTAAAATTGAATAAATTATAAATTCTGAATAAAGATTAAATGTTCAATTATAAATTCAATACAAAACTATTAAAAATATGATATATGCTAATCTTTCGTATGTATAACCAGCCATAATCATAATCCAACAAAATAATTAAATGAACCATCGATGTGCTGAATTCCCGATCCATCGTCCATGTCAGTTTACAGGTTAAACTTGCAATGTGCAAATGATGTACTGTAATTGAGAACAGCTGTTATGTGAGTAATTAAAAAGGGAGTATTGAATCGCCTTAAAAGGATAGTACATCCATTGCATAATCAAAGTTTTCTTAAGAAAACGCGATAAAGCAAATTTAAGATAGAGTAGTTGTTTTGTTTCAAGTTGAATTTTTATGAAAATGTATTTTCTCATTTTTCGTTAATAAAATAGTTTCCATTAGTTAAAGGAGAGCTAGCAACTAGATTATTCAAGACTAACAATAATATGCTGGTCATCCTTCTGGGTTTTTTTACCAGAAAGTTTTTACACTTCATTATAGACTATACTGAGTTTACAAAAATCAGTGAAGCCTTGTGAAATCCCTCACTGCAAATCTATGTTAAGTTCGTTGAAGACTTTTTCATCCTTTCAATATTTTTTGCTTCGTGTTTAATTAATATCACCGATTGTTATCATGTGACGACAAATGCAACATTAATTGAAATAATGAAAACACGAAAATAACACAAATAATTTAAATAAATTGTTTTTAAAATTAACAAAATAAAAAACTTTTTGTTAGACTGATTTTGTCATGTAAATTCAAATTTAAACAAAAAAAATGTTCAGTTTATATTTGTTTTGAGGTGGTAAAGTTGAAATCGCTTCGATTTTTCCAAGGGAGCAAATGAAAACGATGATGAAAAACACTAGCGATACCATCAGTGCCAACTCTCGTTTAAGGTGCTTTAGCATTAGCGATATTCATCATAAATAACTTCTTGCACTATATTATTGCCTTTTAAAATCATATCGATAGTTATGAGGCTTCTCGCCTTCTAATTGTAAAGTATCAGCTGTCCCAGACCAAAAGCAAAAGATCAATAGACGCCATGCACAAGCCGAACAATATTTGTATTTATTTGGTGATTTAAAATACAGTCAAAAATAGCGTCATTTCTCACAACTGTGGGTCAAAGTAATGTAATCATATCTAAATTCGATGTTGAGTTTTTGATTAATCTACACGTTTTCAGCCCACCTGAGCATTTTGGGTCTAGCTAAAAGTTGAGGTTAAGTAACAGAGTAGTAACAGTCACATGATCGCACTAAGAAACTGTTGGAGATAAAAGTCACGGAAGTAAAAATATTAAAATATCGTATTTCTATATAATACTACCCCGAAAGCGAAATGTGCCTCTGACTTTTACTTGAATGGGATACAAATTACGCTCACTTTAACCTAATTGATAGTGTGACAAGATTTCCAAAATTTCATGAAAATCTTACAAAATTAAGGAGTTATTTTTATATGAATTAGTCAGAAAAGAATTATATTAAGATAAACATATAATTTGAACTTCTTCATACATACATATGTATATGAATGATTTATATCGTTATATAATATCGTTTATATCGTTATAATTAAATTGTAGTTTATTGCCTTGATTTATATGGATTTCGTTGCATAATAGTTAATAAATTTACTTTTAATAAAAATTTAATTCGTTGAAGTTCAATAATTTTTAACAAATAAATCAGTAGCCGTGATTTTTATTGTTTTCCATTGCTTGATATTTGTCAATTATCCGTTTAAGTAATTCCTTGATTTAGTATGTGATGATTCACAAACTGTTAGTACTACATAAGTTGGTGTACCTAGACACGATTTACTAAAAAATTGAACCGTCAACGTTTTTAATTTTGTCTTTTAAATTGTCTCACTTAAATTCCTCAATTTGGTTTACTTGAGTTAGGTAATGTTCCAGTGATGAGCAACGCTGAAAGTTCTTTGTATACTACCATATTATGTTATGACGAATAATACAAAGGAATTAAGGATCTGTTTTACCTGACAAAACATTTGTTTAAGTTTGTATTTATATTATTAATTTTGTGAATATTATTTATATATAATTGAAATTGTATTATGCATATGTACCAATTAGTGATGGTCTATTATTGGATTTATTCTGCTTACTTTACTGTCCAATATAGAATAAATTTGATTGGTTGATTGATTTGATTGATTATACTACACAATCAAGCCAAGTATAAACAAGTGTTCCGAATGACGCCGGAGCCATCTATACACCCTTCCCTACACATAACATAGGATGAGATGATTAATGGCAACGAAATTGACCCGGTTACAGACACCTGAGACATAGACAACACAATTATATCAACAAAAAAAAATTCACAACAGCTTGCTTAGAGTTGTTCAGCATTCTAAATAATCTATATACATATTCAACTTCTTAGATAAAACATCATCCTCCAAAAACCGCCAAATATCAAACTGAATAGCATTAAATTAATTAAGATTCCATAAAAATGAACAAATAAAAATAAAAATGAAATAAACATAAAATTAAATGTATTTAAATTAATTTAGATTCCCTACACCAAATAAAATGATAAATGACACTCATCTAAACATAACCACCAAATCCTCATTCTGAAATGATCAGCCACCTATTCAATTAATAATAAGATCATAAAAACCAAATTTAATAAAATACAAGAATCTTTACGTTGTCGCACCGAATCTACTGGGCCGTTACCGGCACACTAAACACTATTAAAAAAACATTACCATTGTAATAAAAATGATTTAAAACTGAACACAAAAACCAAATGTAAGAAAATACAAAAATATTCACTCGAACACACTGAATCCACTCGATCATGCACCCGCACCACCTGCATTGCTTCATAAAATCATGAAGAATAATTGGCCACAATTGACAGATTTGCATCCATTGTTTTAAATGAGCTTCCTTGTTATGTATCCCCTGATTTGCAATATATGCTAAATTTTTAGATGGCGATCTATATTTTCGGGTTTTAGAATAAATAGGCAATTCTCCTCCTTCAATAGTCTAAAACACTTTGAGAAATATAGAAATTGCCAAATATAGTTGATCTAACAAAACAGTGCACAGTATTTTACATTGGAGACTCGCACTAACAATCAATGTATGCACATTTTTTAAAGGACCTTGTATTTACTATATTAATCGAGTAATTGTAAAGTGTTTCTCACATCGGAATTTTTAGAATTGGCCTTTTAAAAGCACGTACTATTGGAATAAGGCTGCCTCCACATATTGATTGTAGATAATATATTGTGAGTACGTAATTTTCATAAAATGTTTAGCTTGCACATGTACCGCATCGTACCGATCATTTTTCATTTATTAGCTGCGACAAATACCGTTAACTATATTACCTTATTGGGCAAACTTGGAAATAAAGCATGATTAAGTCATATGACATCACTTTAGATTTTTGAAAAAATTGGCTAGGACAAATGTCACCAATAATTTTTAGCGGGGATGCATATAAAGCAAGCCAAAATTCGAGGCGGCCCGAATTTTAAATCATTCTATTTTCTATTCGGATGGAAATTTTTTATTCAAGCCAAATTTTAACATATGCAGCGAGATAGGAATTTTACAACGCTGACTGTATATAGGTATAATTTGTGTACGATAAATAGATTATGTTGAGTATTTATAGACTGCTTAGGTCGTGAGTTATAATTTTATCTTTTTCCAGAATTATCTGACAATTTTTTGTTGTTATACTAGGGTGTTACAGGAATTTCTAAATATTTGCGTTAGAACGTAATAAACCCAGGGCCTACCGTCAGGGTTTGATGAAAATATCTGATTCATACTTTGAGATTAGAATCATGAAATAATCATTGATGATAATAGATTTGGTGTTGAAAAAACGAAAAAACTGGATGTCAATTAAATGAAACTGTAATTTGTGAAGTTTGCTCATTGCGGCTGCCGAAATGTGCTCCGATGCGTTTCCTTGACGAAATCTTTTCACTTTCAGTGGCATCGATTTTCAGCAATTGTGGCCTTCAACTATTCTAATAACAAAGCAGAGTACTACATCGTTATTGTTTTATCTATTTATAAGCAAGCGATGGACAGAATTCCCTGATTGTGCTAAAAACAGTCGGCATACCAGAAATTAATTTATTAATTCATTTATAGACAGCTCAAGAACATGTGTAGTTGTACTGGCAAAATGGATTGTGACTCGAAAATTGAAAATTGAACCCGCTACTGCTTCTACAAGAAAAGTTATTGCAATTTAAAATCGGAAAAGAGTGCAAACCAGAAATCGCCCTTCGTTTATTTTAAATCACGAGAAAGAGATGAATTTGAATTATTCCTGTACTTGAAATGAAATACAGAGATAAAATCTTATCGTAATATTTACTTTAAAATTATTACTTATTTTAACTAACCCCAAAAGTGCACTTTTATATTTTCTTGAACTGTTAGGTAATTTTAATATCAGTTAGTGGATTGGCACGAAAACTACGTAAATTCAAATCACCTAGAATCTATAACTCCTGTAAACCGTGTATTCCAGATTATGAAGCACAACAAATTTGCTTAGATGTGGGTAGCGATCCTATAGTACACACACACACACCCACACACACCCACACACCCACATGCCTACACACCCACACACAATTAATTATGTCTAACAGAGCGTGGTTGAGAATTGAATTATTATAAATTAGCATGTTGCCTAAATTAATTTTTCATTAACGAGACCAGTCGATAAATCAAAATAAAATAAAACAATACGGTGTAGGCCGCGTCAAATTAAGACTTCAAAGGAAAATACCGAGTTGTATAGCGTAAGTGCCAGTTCGCTCAAGTAGCCCTTTAAAGTAAGGTACCTTTAACATTCCCTTAGCCTGTAGTGCTCAACGGCCATCGAATCTTCTCATATGGATCTTATTTGTTTAATTAATTAGATGAGAATGGCGCAGCGCTTATTTTGTTTCTTGCATTTCAAAGAAAAATGTAGTCATAATTGCGCCAATCAAGACAGAAAGCTTGCTATGAGTTTTACATTTAAAATTTTATTTAATAATTTATTGGCACTTGAGATTAGTCCGAAGCCTTTTCGAAACTAGAAAACTAAGATTGGTAAGTTTGTATGTTTGAACCAGTTTCCTGGCAAGAGCTGCTCCAGTTCCTGCAGTAAGCCATTTGTGACAATCAATCGGCATGTCTAAATTGACTAATCTGGATCTCACATAATGAGAGCCCCATAATTATTTATCAAGTGATTACGTTGATCTGATGAAGTATTGTAACCTGGGTCCTTTCATTCTTTGAACCGATTATTGTATCCAATTGTAATCGATTAGAACCCTAATTTGTAATATTTATAATTAGTGAATAATCTGTACTAAAAAAAATCCCATTTGTGGGGGGGAGGAGATGTCCCCATTTTCGTAAAATTTGGATTGGATAGCCTTTTTAAGCTCGGGACAACGTATTATTTTATAATTACTATTATACGCCACCTCAACTCACGAAATGACTTCATACAAGTTAAGACACATTTACATAGTATTTTTCGGTGTGATGACTGCAACATGTTAGCAAGATAACGTAGCACCGATTAGCTTTCCATGCTTGAAATAGATAAATCGATCAAAATATACTGTTGAGTAAGTGCTTGGAGAATTATTGAAACGTTTACTCTTATGAGTATTTTTAGACCGATTTGCTTATTTTCAAAGGTGCAACCCTACTGAGTATCAAGGTCATCTAAAGTAAAATGATTAAACCCCTTTTTGTGCTTTGATGTTCTAGTGTGATTTCTATATGTGTTTTTCCTTTTAACACTAAATTTTGTACATTGTTTCGAAATGTATAAGTATTTTTTGAATGAATATAGGTTCCAGAAATTCCAAATCAATTATGTCAATTTTGCATTCAGAAATTGTGAATGAATGATTATTTTATGCACAAGCAATATTACCTAAAATTGCGATGTAATTCGAAATTCTTAAAGTCGATATTTATCTACCTACATTGGAACATTGATTCATGCAATGATGATTTTATTAATGTGTTCTTAATAATTTATTGCTAATTAAAATTCAATTAATAGAATTTAATTCTGCAATTAAATTGTGCACTTAAATTTAACAATAAAATTTTGTAATTACGATTTTTCATTATGCGAAACGTCCGACGTCTGGTCAATAAACTTATCGTCTTTTATGAATGTTTTATTTACTATTTGATGCTTGAGTAAGTAAGTACATAGTAGAATATGGAATGCAGACATTGCCGTAATATTTTATCAAGTTTAGACAATTCCTGGAATAATAAACATTCTAGACATTATAGTTGATATCATTTTTGATACGCATACTTTTCATCACACTTTTACACTTGTAGACGATAAATCGATTCGTGCCGTACAAAATTACTACAATCAAAGAGTGACGACAATCGTCACTAAATCAATGTAAAGTAAAATTACGTGTCTCAATTGTGCTCTATATATTAATTATTTTTACCACGGCTCTGTGTGTTCAACTACAACGTTAATCCAACGAGTTAGGTATCATCGATCAGCATCACTAGATCAAGAATTTTTTTGTAGTACATAACTATGATGAACACTCAAATGCCTTAGAATACCTCAAAAGTTCATATAAAAAGTTCATATAAATATTTAAATTTCAAATTCAATAGGTTGTTTCAAAATTTTGGGTATGCAGGCGCAAGTAATAAAATGACTATTTCCGAGGCTAATCTTGTAACTGTTGAAAATAATTTCAAACGATAGTCCGGCTGATATTAAGCGGCCCAGTTGCAGTTCTTTCAATTTTTAATTTCTATTAATTAGAAACAACACATAATAATAATGATGTATGTGAAGCTGGCCAGAAAAACCATCCCCAAAAACGACTTTCTAATTTTGGTGTGTTTCCTTGCTGATTTCTATGCCATCCCGAAAAAATTATAATAATTGTATGTAAAACGCATAGCTAATCCCGAAATAATTTTCCGTAAATCGTATAATATACTTATAAGAATTACATTGATATGTATTTATAAAAATAAAATAAACTCATATTAAAAATTGATAAAATATTTATTTGCGAAACATATAGGAACATTTATATAGGAATAAACTCACTCGTAATGAGTAAATAAAAATAAAACGTAAATAAAACAAATTGTCAGTATAGGTTTCATATGAAAAATGGGTTAAATTAATAATTTATTTGTGGAATTCCTAGGAATAACTTCACTCGGAATTTGGGCCTTAAAAGTTAGCGTCATCTTCAGGGCCTTGAGATATCCCCATTGAGATTATTTGTTCAAAAGTTAGGCCCATCCGTCACAGAATGCCAATAGCTCAAACCTTAATTATGAATGTAAGTGTTTGATCTAAAGCAAAATGTATACTCCGTTCCATATGAAAAATGGGTTAAATTAATAATTTATTCGCGGGATTCCTAGGGATAACTTCATCCGGACCAAAAGGTTAATATCATCAACGTTCCAAATAGGATTTTCTGGTAAA
Source organism: Nephrotoma guestfalica (assembly GCA_963691935.1). Classification (NCBI taxonomy): domain Eukaryota; kingdom Metazoa; phylum Arthropoda; class Insecta; order Diptera; family Tipulidae; genus Nephrotoma; species Nephrotoma guestfalica. The sequence continues at coordinate 4,479,565 of OY829916.1, read as the reverse complement.
GTGCAGATTTTAACATCTACTTCTAATCGATGTGGGTGGCTGACATAATACTGTAATTGAATGATTAGGTTCTCGAATATCCCGAAGTTTTACCATTCGATATATCGCCGATGTGTGTATAATTCCGTACAGAGTTAATCCTTGTAATACAGACGGAGCAATTGGTCGGGATGAAACTACACACAAATCATTTCGATACATATTATGGTCCCAGTGATTTTTGGCCGAAATCGGTCCACCACAAGTGACAGCTTACATAATAAAGGCTTCTCAATTTTTTGCAAATATTTGGAAAAGTGCAGAATATATAAGAAAAATAACTTTGTGCGAAAGATTCTTAGATTCGAAGTGGCGATTTTTGACAAAAAACTAGTTTTCCACAAACATTCGGCTTCTCTGACTACAGTTCAGACAGATTAAGATGAAACGTTATACTTCAGCTATTTCAATAACTTTGGAATTCGAAGTGAAGATCGTCGAAATGGCACCTTATATAGAGGCTTTCACGTTTCAAAAATATTTTTAATTAAATTTGCTACAAAATTGTTTCAAAATTTAAGCGGAAATATTAAAATTTTTTATCTTTACGGCATATAAAAATTGACCGACTTCACATTAATTAGTATATTTTAGATAGGAATACTTATTTCGGTACATAGTCGTGGTATTCGGGTCAGCTTCACATACATATATAATTATGTGGCTGGTTCATACCATCACGTGGGTCAATAAACTGCACGTTACGATAGCAGAAGTGATTTTCAAATCCGTAATTCAAAATATAATACGTTTCTGGAGAACCATCCTTCATCCAAAAAATTAAATTTACGTTATATATGCCGGTTGAAATTAATTTCATTTGAAATATATTTGCCAATGCGTAACTCCGAATGAAATCCGAACTCATTAATCAGCTTTAATAAATGTATACCTTGCTCTGCACTGTTAATAATATGTTGTGGTTTCGAGTTTGCTAATGATAAGTAATTCAGTCAATTTTCGATCAAATAATAAAATAAACTATTATTTGGTCCGTTACTGAATCAGTAATCGGGCTATAATTGTTTTCGCCCGTACACGAAACTCCGTACATCTGCGCATTGCTCAGCTTCATGATAGCCCTTAAGTACTGACATGAAAGATCGGTCGGAATTAGTCCTGAAATCCGACAGGGGTTATACTTGTGGTCCATTTACACACATACCGATCATAATTTTTTTTACAATTTGTTTGTGTTTCCCGCCCTCGATTTGAACCCGGTACCTCTCGATAGAGTCAGACTCGACATTGGTTAAAAAATGCCCTGCGCACTTTATGTGTAAATATCCGTTTCTGGTAAGATGATATTTTGGTAAAAATTCTCATTATTCATCTCCTTCAGAGAAGGGGGCCCTACAAAATATATGTTGTCTATTTATTGTCTCTAAAATTCATTCTGAGATAAACGTATTTAGTAATAGAAACAGTTTATTTTCTATTTAAATCTACCTTTTTAAAGATTGGCGAAGATTCAGAATCATAAAATCGAAACGTACAAATTAATTATTTCAAAATATTTCTGTATGGATTAATAAAAAATGTTTCTTAAATAAGAAAACACAATTAAATAAAAGTTTCATGGCAAAATTTTACTCGACGGCTCTACATTAACTAGCATTTTTTTTACTTAAACCTACTTCCAATGGTAGTTGAATTTAAAGATCTTCTGATAGATAGATCATTACTATCAAAAAATGATCTAAGTTATATTTACTCACCATCCCTCATCCTCTAAAGCAAATTTGAATAGTTTTAAGTGAGTGAGTTTGAAAATACTTTTCAATCCGTTAAAAATTTACGGATTAATTTTTTTGATTAATTTGACCGTTAAACGTGATCAAGAGCAGATCCAAAGAGAAACGAGGGATACGGCTGAGGATTTAGAAACATAAAATCATCTCTTTTATTGTAGGTGGTCGCGATCTATATATTACTATTTTTAGATAATTTCAAATAGAGGAACCTATACTGTGGATCTTCAATCCTCTTAATATACATACTATACATACTATACATATAGGTATTATTTTATATGAGGACCAGACTTGGCTGGCACATTCCAGTAGAGGTCTTAAAAGTTTTCTGCAACGTATAAATTCAGATGTTCCTTAGACCAACATTTGACGAAACTGATTTGACTCAAAACTGCTTTGTGTAAATAAACAGTGGAAAAATGTTGTGGGTAGCCAAGTAGCCAAGGGTCCTCAGTTTAAATAAAATTGTATTGTATGCCATCCATACTGAAAGTGGTGGCCACTATAGCAACCTCATTACCATTTTTCAGGAGATCAGTTGACATTTTATAGACACCCTGAGTAAAAGAGAGCCTAGTGGTAATTATTTTGGGATCGTAGGATCAGACAATATAAAATTGGATGGATATATATTGGATTTATTTTTAACGTTGATAAGTTGTGAGCATTGCTGAGAGTTTGCTTTTAGTTCTAATTGCTTAACGTTAATGTAATATAGGGTTTTCGAATAAGAGTGATATGATTTCTTCAATAAAAACACACTAATTGTTAAGGAAATTGAAATGTTTTTTATTTAATGTGAAGTACAATCGATACAATTAAGTTCTGAATAAAACGTCATTCAAATGGCCTCCACGACTTCTTCTGCAGGAACGAATTCTATGAACCCAATTTTCGAGCACTTTTTCCACTAAATCAGGTCGTATGTCATGAATAGCACGTTCAATATTGACTTGTAAAGCTTGAAGAGAGTTTGGTTTATTGCTAAAGACCAATGACTTCAAATAACCCCACAAGAAATAGTATAATGGTGTTAAATCACAACTTCTTGGAGGCCATTCAATATCACAATTTCTTGAAATAATCGAATCTCCAAACTTTTCTCGCAATAATTCAATTGTTACACTTGCTACACATGAAGCCCCGTCTTGTTGGAACCAAATGTTGTCAAAATCAACTTCTTCCAATTTCGGCCATAAAAAGTTGGTTATCATCGATCTATACCGATCTCCATTGGCAGTAACGGTGTAACCAGCTTCATTTCGAAAAAAATACGGACCGATGATTCCACCAGACCAAAAACCACACCAAACTGTCAATTTAGGTGAATGTAATGGTTGTGGATTTTCTTCGCACCAGAATCGACAGTTTTGTTTATTTACCGCACCACTCAGATGAAAGTGAGCCTCGTTGGAGAAGATGATTTTCTTAAAAAAATCGTTATCGTTTTCAAGTTGTTCCAAGGCAAAATCAGCAAATTCGCGACGTTTACGGTGGTCCAATGGCTTCAGTTCTTGAGTGAGAACAATTTTATACGGATGCAAACCCAAATCCTTTCTCAAAATCCGCCTGGTTGTGGTTTGAGACAGTCCCAATTCTTGAGAACGTCTTGGTATCGACAAATTGCGGTCTTCAGCAACACTTGCCTGAACGACAGCAATATTTGCATTACTTCGAGCGAATCTTTGTCTTATTGGCACTTCAACATTATGTAAAGAAAATGTACGCTCAAAATTTTCAACAATTCGACGAATGGCGAGCACACTTGGACGATTATTACGACTATAAAATGGCAAAAGCGCACGAAAAGTTGCAATTGGAGAACGATTATTTTGATAATAAAACTGAATAATTTGTAAACGTTGTTCTTGCGTATATCTCACCATGATGAAATTATAAACATTACTGAATACAATGAAACAAAAAATGACAGATCATGACATATTACAAATGGCCGAAACGTCATTTAAAAATCATATCATTCCTATTGGAAAACCCTTTAGTTATAAAATTCACAAGAAACTTTTGGAAAGCATGATCATGAAATCAGTTAAAAATTTAGAGTAGTCTAGTCCCTTCTTGTTTTTAAAAATATATTCCTAAGTTTTCTTCTGAGAATACGGAGTCTACAGCTGTTTATAATAGAATGTGTAAGCTATGGATTGCACAAAATATTTATAAATACGAAACCAAGCTTGAATAGTAGCGTGTTAGTGTGGAAATAATTGGATTGAACTCTGTAACGGCAGTATTGAAATCGGATAAAAACACATATTAGAGTTGGCCGCCGAAGCTAATGATCCTAATTTACAACAAATCATAATTCAATTTCACCACGGGAATCGACTTCCGGTCGGGTTCCAAAGTTCAAAGCTTGCGGCGTTAGGCCGAAGTATGAAACGACCATTCGGCTTTATAGTCAAGGGTCAGCTATATACCATACGAGATATTTCTAAATAGGTACACCAATACCTCGCTTTGCGATGGTTCAGTTTGCGTCGTTTCACATTGCGCCGAAAAAAAAATTGGCTTGCGTTGGCTTGCATTTCGAATTGCGACGTTTTGCTTGCGACGAATTTTTTGGGAACCAATTATTGTCGCAAAGCGAGGTATTGGTGTACTTAAAATGGCGAAATTGTTTCATGCTGCGTTCTTCTCATTTGCTCTGAGGTCAATCGAAGTATTTTAACATGTCCATACATATTTTTAGTACACTCAGGAACATATTCGCAGCCGTTTGTAAAAGTAAACTTCACTTTCCACAATTCAATAGTTACCGCACAATTTTGTAATGTCGGGGGGTTTTTGTGGTAAAAGTGTAGATGTGTGCTAGGTTATTATTTTTAAGAAGCTCATAAGAAGGTTCAATCTTTAATGTAGAAATCAATCATTTAATGTAAAAATGATTAAAACTTGTCTGTGAAACACTACTAGTTCAACACTCATTTAGATTTTAATTTGCTACATTTTAAAAGAAGAGTGCAGAATTTGCGAAAGGGCTTTTTGTAGCCGATTATTGTCGGACAAAAAATTCGTGCCAAGAGAAGATCCATCTTTTAAATATAAATTTTCGGCAGATATTTACGGTATATGTAATTTTATATTGCACTTTTACATTTTGGAAACTAATCCATTACTTAGTAGAACAGATTGTTTTTGTCAAAGATGAGTTTTTAATAGTAGGCGTCCCCTCACTCAAATGGTACAAAATTATGATGATATACGAGCAGCTGTAAACCTTATTGTTGATTTTTCCACACAGGACGCATATAATTCAGTTACATCAGGAGATTCTTTACCAATTCCTCAAGCATAGAATTTATCCGCGATGGTTTTATGATTTATCAAGCTATTGTTCTTTGGTTACATAAGAATGGACAGCGGTGTCTATTCCGTTATAGCAAAATGGTATTATGTGTTTACATATTGTTCAATATTTCATGCTAATTTTGGTTTATTGTTGGAAATAAATAGATGAATGATGAACATGGGAAACCAAATTGTTTCCTAAACAGACGCTACTGATTTAAAGGATTTTTAAATTCCAAGATCTTTGTTGAAGGTCTACACAATTAATGATGGACATATGCAATAAAATATTGCATTTATAATTGTAACGTAAACCCAAACTATATAACAAACATCCGAAGTAACGGGTGTTTTTTTAGGAGGTTTGTTTTTCCGATAGATGTCGTTTTATTTTATGACAGTTGTTTTGACAGCTCAAAGTGGCATTTCTACTCAGTATTGTTTGGCAAATCATTATGAATAGGTTAACTCCAGAACAACGTTTTCAAATCGTGGAAATTTATTTTCAAAATCAGTGTTCAATTAAAAATGTTTATAGAGCACTTCGTGAATTTTATGGTGCACATAATCGTCCGTCAGAGACCACCATAAAGAACGTAATTACCAAATTTCGGTCTACATTCACTCTTTTGGATGCCAAGCCACCGACAAGAATGAGAAGAGTTCGTACAGAAGAAAATATTGCTGTCGTTGAGGCCAGTGTCGAAGAAAACGACAATTTATCGATTCGTCGTCGTGCTCAGCAAATTGGACTTTGTCCATCGACTTTATGGAAAATTTTACGTAAAGATTTGGGTTTGGTGCCATACAAAATTCAATTGGTGCAAGAATTAAAGCCACACGACCATCGTTTGCGCCGTGAATTCAGTGATTGGTCGTTAAATCAATTGAACGAAGATCCATTTTTTTACCGTAAAATTCTCTTCAGTGATGAGGCGCATTTTTGGTTAAATGGATACGTCAACAAACAAAATTGTCGCATTTGGAGCAAAGATAATCCACACGCCGTTCTAGAATTACCAATGCATCCTGATAAATGTACTGTTTGGTGCGGTCTATGGGCTGGTGGGATCATCGGTCCATATTTCTTTAAAAATGAGGAAGGACGACGCGTTACCGTGAATGGAAATCGATACAGAACCATGTTAAATGAGTTTTTGTTGTCAAATCTTGAAGATATGGATATGAATGAAATGTGGTTTCAACAAGATGGTGCCACTTGCCATACAGCACGTGAAACAATCGACTTATTGAAAGAAACTTTCAACGACAACATTATTTCGAGAAATGGTCCGGTGAATTGGCCTCCGCGTTCGTGCGATTTGACGCCACTCGATTACTTTTTGTGGGGATACGTGAAGTCATTGGTTTATGTGGATAAACCTCAATCGATTGACGCTTTGGAAACCAATATTCAACGTGTCATTGCTGACATACGCCCTCAAATGCTTGAAAAAGTGCTGGAAAATTGGACCTCCAGAATGACATTTGTGAAAAATAGTCGTGGTAGCCATATGCCAGAAATTGTGTTTAAATGTTAAATGCCAAAAAATTATCTACCAAATAAAAAAAAATTTTGGTCATTTCATAATTTTATATGTGTTTTATTCAAAAAAAAAATCGGCAACCTCTTAAAAAAACACCCTATATATGTGTAATATGGCAAAATCTGATGCCATGACAATTCTGGCACATTTTTTAATACATTCTCCTAAATCGAATTTTCGATTAATTTGGATGAATTATGTCATGTCGTATATTCACAAATGTGAAAAACAAATAAAAAAATTCTTTTGACGTTTGTGGTTAAAATTGCTTATACGTCATTATAATTTTTCGATTTCATCATATCGACTTGATCATTATCACTTTTAGTTCATTATTTCCCCTTAACACTAGATTGACAGAGCGAGTCAATTTGACTCATTTACGACTTTATTGCTATATATTTAGAAAAATTTAAGTAATTTTTTTTTGAAACATATAGGGTGGGCCAAATAAATTTTATTTAAAAAATGCAATACAACAAAAAGTTCTCAAAAGATCAATTGAAACGTGTGCTGTGTGGCACGGAGCGCCGTCTTGTTGAAACCAAATGTGGCCTATCTCCTCCTCTTCAAGTGCCGGGAACAGAAAAGCACCAAACAGTCACTCGTTGAGGATGCATCGGCTTCTCTACGATCACGTGCGGGTTCTCTGTGCCCCAAATGCGACAATTCTGCTTGTTTACATAGCCGCCAAGATGGAAATGCGCCTCATTCAAAAAGATGATTTTTTGCCAAAATCGGCATCTTCTTCAAGTCGATCGCAAACCCACTCAGCGCACCGAAAACGCAATGGGTGGTCTTTTTGCTTCAATTCCTGAACCAATTGAACTTTATACGATGTCAAACCAAGGTCTTTATGCAGAATTCGTCGCAATGTTGTGCGTGAAATGTTCAATTCTTGAGCACGATGACGAGTTGACGTTCCCGGCGACTCACGCACATTCTCGACTACAGCATCAACATTTTCGAGTGTACGCTTGGTTGGCTGCTTGGTTCGTGTTGGTTTATTAATTAACAAGCCTGTTTCTTTAACTTTATTCACAAAATAACGCACATACGAAGCTCCCGGCGCTTCGTTTCTTCCGAAAACCGCACGCAATTTTCGCACACATTCTGCAACACTACCAAGATTTTCGAAGTAATGTTTCAATATTTCCCAGCATTGTTCAAGCGAATACACAACCATTTTCACTCAGCGGAAGGATAAAACTAACTTTCTGTCAAATCAGAAGTGACATAACCCTTACCATACTCAAAATAACCGCTAGTTCAAAAAAAAAGAAAGTTGGATGGCCGGCCCATTGTTACTTATTTTTCTTTATATCGCTCATTTACTGCAACAGTGTCACAACTCAAAATTCACTCATTTTTAAGATGTTCGAATCAAACGATTCCCAATAATTCATATTTTTATTATTTTGTATTAGAACATACTCTCTTATGGAGTTATTTCTAGCAAATTAGGTTAAATTCCATATAAAAAAAATCACTCAATTTGCGAAAGCAACATTTTAAGATATTGGAAACTATTCAAAGAAAATTTGCTAAATATTAAAGTATTATAAAAATTAAGATCCGGTTGAGAATGTAGAAATAGGAAAAAAAAAATTATTGTACTAATCAGAATGTATTCTTATTTACTTTTGAAAAACGCCGTTTTTACAAACAATTTTGAGTGATATTTGCAAATTGCTCTACTGCAAAATTAAAAATTTTGAATTGTGTCACTCTTGCAGCGAACGAGCGATATATAGCAATCAAATCGTAAATGAGTCAAATTGGCTCGCTCCATTAATCTAGTGTTAAAATTCATTTGGCAGGGTTGTGTTTATAGACTTTTTTGTTTTGAATTATATCATAAAAAGAAGTCTCAAATAATGATATAAATTCGGGATATAACCATGATAAAATGACCGCCCTGTACTTCACCAGAGGGTCTTAGTTGTGTTTATTAATGACTTAATCGATGAAAAAATTCCATTTTACTTCCTTGGGATTCAAACCTAACGCCTTCCGGCTAAGTGTCGATATTTAACCACATAATACAAATTTAAACAAAGCATACATTGCGAAGACCAAGAAAATCTTTAACTTTTTATAGGAAACAAACCTTTAAGAGTTAGTAATTGTGTATTTGAAATAAAAATAACGAATTTTTTCCTACCTAAAGTGAGTCAAGGTTAAAAAAAATGAGTCGATATTTTTCTATACAAAAACAACGTTATGACGTTTCTGTAGTTATTCTCTGATTTAATCCCTGTACCACTTGGTCCACATTTCTAATTAAACAATAAACTATTTACAATATCAGTATGGAATAATATCAATAAAATGGATGTAATAATCGTAAAATTTTAAATGATGAAAGAAAATAGTTTTTGGCAAATTCCAAATTGGCAGTGTTATTTTTTATGTTCGCTTTAGTTATTATGTTGGATACTATGTGATTGATGTCCTTTTCCCCAAAGGTAGGTCTTATAGGTAAAGGCTCTTTCCATTTTGTGGTTCTTGGGTTACTACATATAAGGAATCATATTGTTTCAGTTAAATCAAATTTAATACATAGTTTTGTGGTTATTTTTTTTATAGAAAATAAATGTAAATTATGTTCATGCACGTAAAATGAATGAATGAGTTGATGTAACATTTTAAATTGTAATGAGAAGTAACACGTTTACGGAAAACATTTATATACTACAAATAATTAGAATATATACCCAGTTTATGGTTCTAGCCTCGTCGAAATATACTATTTAAATGCTGATAAGATTTCGAGATCACAATGCGGTATTCTGACAACGTGTGAAACCTATAAATAGACGGTTACATTCATACATAATAAAGTAATTCAGTTGAATGTTTTCAGTATGTACGGGGTTTAAGAATCGCCCATGAAATGTTACTCGCACACATAACAGTATTTTCGGGTGTTCTCATAGCACTGACTTATTCACATGACACATAGTGCGAAAATGGATGTTTGGTTACCTTGTGGCAGTGATTAATGCAGTAAATCAGTTTTAATATTTTTGATTTTTATTAAAAAACATTTTAGAGCAAATTAAAATGGAAATCTAATTAAAAATTCTTAAAATTGAATTAAATTAGTTGAAATTAAATATTAACACCATCTAAACAAAGTACTAAAAAATTACCTATAGACATAATTAAATTGAAAAAGCAGCTTTGATAATTTTCAAGGAGAGAGATAATGCGACAACAATTTCACCATTCTTGGTAGTACCCCCAGCCCTGGAACCTGACTAGGATGCTATTTCTTACTATTCGTCCATGACAGTCAAAAATTACGTTATGTTATGTCTATAGATATAAAAACCCGAACTTTCTATTATGACTCCGATTTACAGCTTGAAATATATTTTCCTTTCTCTTGAACGTTTTAGATGTTTAAAGAAATTGTATGTATCGTCGAATATTCGACCTCGTGAATCTGAGGCTATCTCAGAGAAACAACAACGTTGTCAATATCTATAGTGTATTTGGCGTATCCTTGAGGCCTATGCTCAATATAGGTATTCCACGGCTGTGTTAACCGTTTAACAAGTATAGAGATGAAAGCCACCGTTCAACCGCAGCTTCTAAATTTCCTCTTTATACCAAATTATTATTACAAGCTGAAACTTACCTTAGAGCATTAAATCGAAGTAGTTTTTAAGTAGTTTGCAACAAATTCCATCTTTCTGCGATGTTTTGCTTATGCTGAATTGCCAGAAAGAAGATAAAATCGATGTGAAGAACACGTTTCACGATTCCTATTGTTTTTAATGTTAGAGAACTAATTTTTGAATCAAAGGATGTATCAAATTTGACTGACGAGAAGCGTATGTTAATAACCAACGCAGCATGCAGACTGGGGTTTGGGCGAAGCTTCCACTGTATATTGGCACTTCCAATATGAGCCCTGTCATTACATAGATGCATTTTGCTCAAGATTGTCGAAGTAAGTATCCTATTTTGATTTGGGTTCTCCTCCTTATACTATTACTCCTCCTTATTTATTGGAAAATCCTCCTCAATTTGATTTGAAACTTAAATTGAAATATTCATTTTATTTATTACATAATTGGCTTATCTATGTTTGGTATATTCAATCCAATAATACCAAGGACGTTCGATTCTAGTATACTACTACACTTTAAACTAAATAACACAATTCCGGTGATCGAGTAGTTATTAGCTAAATCAACTGAGTTTGAATGAATAAAACTATAATTATACTTCTCAAAAATGATATAAAACGTGATAGTTCGATGTGGTTATAGTATGTGACACAAGGCTCGACTTCGGGCACATCGTTAAATATTGTTCAGAAAGGACTTTAACTTAATGGCTTAGAAATAGAAATTAATCGGAATACTTTCAATTTAACCTGGTATAATGGAGCAATTGCAATCTTAAACAGAAATTCCTAATTGATTTTAATTCGATTCAGAGATTGAAAAATTTGCCACTAAATGATTTCTTAGCCAAATTTAAATGTGATAAAATATGATAGAAAATTAATCCCAAATAGCGTCTGAATGAATAAGAATAAATTTGAAATGATGGATAAGATGGTGTTTGGAATATGTGTAATTGAAACGAAATGGTTTTAAATTAAAGAAATAACTCAACTGAATCCTTCATTTCTGCAAACCGGTTATCAATTTATAGTTTAAATTATAATTCTAAAGGGAGAGAAGTAGTGGTCTGATGCATCATTCTTTATGACATCATTATTTTTAAAAGGTTTAATTTATTTTCAAAAATGTTGTTTAGTAAAAAAAAGCGACAAAACTTCGGTCATTTCTTAAAATTTATATTTCTCAAAATAAATGTTTACTAAGTCTGAGAATCCGATATTTCTAAAATCAATATTATAGTTTAGATTGTTTGAGGATTATAAAAAATAACACATAAAATGTGTTATCAAAGTATCAGCCCGAAAATTTGCATATGTCAAAATTATTTATATTCAACTCACACATACTTTGATAACATTTATTTCACGCCGTGTTTTTGCATAGTGTAGACAATTTTTGAGCTAAAATTCATTCCTGAATAGGGGGCAATTTTCAATATTTACTGTAATACGGTATGTTAAAGGATAATAGTTTGACGTGGTACTTTCAAACAAAAAAAAATTATTTTTATAACTTATAACAAACTTAATATT